>JAJKFL010000002.1:16862500-17210000 GCA_021186555.1 Reticulitermes speratus
GTAAAATTGAAGCAGCGGAAATACAATTTTTGAGGCATGCCAAGATAAGTGCTGGGTTTGGGAAATTTAAACAAAGATATAAAACTAAATATTTATTCAGAATGTAAGAATAAACAAACGTATAAAAAATGGTTAACCCCTCTTAACGTAATGGACAGTAACAAGCATACTGACGAAGTTGCTCCCTCTTACACAAACTACGTATTTAGACTGAAGAATGCAAAACAAAAGCATCTGTGTTGGAGGAAGAATAAATTCGCAACTCACACTGTAAATTTCAGCTGGCCCATAACACAGCATTTCCTTGGTGGAATTCAGTGTGGCGAATGGTTTCCATCAGTGAATTTAGCCAACAGTATAAGAAGCGCTTAGTTTGCAATCGGTGAAGTAAAAATCATAGACAGACGAATTGTTTTGTGTGAATAGAAGGAACAGACCGAGGGTTCTTAAACAAACAGAACCCCAAACTTTCCGTACTCGCAGAAGGTCTTTGCCGCTGCTTCTGGAGGGCGTTTTTTCTTGGTGAGACCAGATTCCTCCTTTTTTACCTACCTTGTATGGGAAGTGACAGCACATTATCTAGTCTTCAGTCTCCTTCAGTGTGTGAGAATTGTGGTGTTATTAAATCCGCTTTTATGTGTGTTTGTATGAACTTCTTAAAGAGTTGTTATGAAACGTCGCTTCAACATCATGTCATAGGAAATATTCAAAATTCTAATACTCAGGTTTTTCATGGCGGTGAATTTTCGTATTGTGTCATTTTGGGTTATGGCACCTTGTTCTTAAGTTTAATTCTCTGCAGTCAAAGGTACTAACTGGCATTAGTGTAAACTTCGGACTTTGGAAGAGCGTTTACAATTTTGTGACTAAAACTTCGAAGCGACAACGAGATATCTCTTATTTACTTTTCGGTTCCATGGCTATAACTGTGAACTTGTAGATAGGGGGCGGATTCTTGGTTTTATTGTATATCATAAACAAACTTACCAGTTTGATAGGAATTTCTTTACAAATTCAGAATCAGAAGCAGGCAAAGGCATGCGGCATCTGTCAGGATGTAGGAATATGTATATATAGAACTACTAGGGGGAATTGTGCCACACGGTTATCGATATTTACCTTGAATATACCTTATTATAATGTTATTATAATGTTGAAGTATGATATACGTATAGGTTATATACAGGCCTCTATGTAATTACAAAATTAAAGTCTGTAACGAAAACGTCTTGTTCTTCTCCCTGCCGGATAAAGGACTGCAATAAAGAGACATACTCAAGACAGGGGACGTCTTTGTAAGATATGTGGTACTCAGAGACTTATACGCAGTTCTCAAGGCAAACAAAGCCCTCAGCAGGCGGAGGTGTCTTCTTGCTTCCTCATCACCTCGTCTTCACGTGGTCTCTATTTACGTTACTTGAATGTGTGGACTTGAAACAATAAACATATTTCAACACCTACAATCAGAATACTGTTGCTGAGTTGCTTGTCTTTAAGATATGGAGGATGTTTAAACAAAGGCTGCTACATTAAAAGTATATCAAGAGAAGAATATGACGCCCTATAGTCTGGCAGAAATTTCTACCATATTTATTAGTCACTTTCAAAGGAATATCATATATCTCAAGCAAACAGTGGGTTTAAATAGATATATTTAATAAGATTTCAGTTCCTCACAGCGATAAATGTTAAGATTACGGTCTTCTGGTATGTCACGCCGTGTAGTTTTAAACGTAAGTACCAGGCTTGAATAGGACTTGCTGCCTTCCATCTTCAGGGTAGATATAAGAGCTGTCTGAAGACGTAGGCAGTAGGTTCCCCCAAAACTTTGGTATCTACCTACTAGACTACAGGACGTTACATCCCAGAAGACCTAAGCTGGCTGGCTGTATGTAGTCTGTCACATTAAAATCTACACGTGAACTGAAGCCATGACTACAAGTTTTCAGCTAAGGTTCAGATTTAGAAAAATTGTCGCACAACGAGAGGACAGGAAGTGTGTTATCGCTGGAGCTCTGGTTCTGGAAGAAGCTTGCTTGTGTTCTGTCCACAATATTTATTTCATGCAGCATTTAAGTCCGTTTTATTGCTTGTGTTTTACACAGAAGCATCAGATGACGTCAGCTTCGTACATAAGACTCCGTGTGTCTGTGTTGGTGGTGGAGTGTGCGAGCAAGAAATAAGGAAATGTTGCTTGCAATTCTCTGTCTTACTTTTGTATAAAACCGTGAATTTCTAACAGACGTGTAGCCGATCCGTGGGAATGTATGTTGATGTTAAGCCAGTACAGTTCGTTGTAACGGAGCGGCGAGTGGGCGAGCCAGATGGATGTCAGTGACGGAGGTGCCGAGGTATTAGTGCAGCTGATTTCTCCCGAAGAGTTGCCCGTCTGTGAGTGCCTTCATCATGAAGAACAGAAAAAGCTCACACAGTCGACATCGAAGAAGCGGTCATCTGCCGAGAGTCAGCGGGGGGTGCTACTGTTTCTTCGTTCGTGGCACCCACCATACTTCATATTCTTCGTTAGCATTTTAGAGGTAAGGCAGGCTTCAGTAAATCAACTCAATCGTATTAATCGCGTGGTTAATAAAATTTGCTCGCCGAGACCTCTTATTCTGAAGAAGAAAAGAGAGAGGGGGGGGGGGGAGAGTAGAACATGCATTGTACGATAACATGCATTGTACCAGATAACATGCATTGTACCAGATAACATGCTTTGTACCAGATAACATGAATTTATTTCAATACTTTAGTCAAAGAACACATAGGAATAAATTCGCAGCAGCGTTATAAGCGGCTCTCAGCAGAAGGAAATTATAACATATGAGATTTCAGCTTCAGCCACGGTGCAATTGAGGCTTTCGCTCTTCTAGGACGTTAAGCAGCGTAAGTTGATATTTGGTTACAGATAGGTGTTCCGAAAAGTCGGTAACGAACTACCAACTTTTTCTGCGCAATATCCCAGAAGAACGAAGGCCTGAACTTATAACAGCTAATGGATAATTCAGGAAGGATCCCTAAATAGAAATCAGAAATATCGCAAGTGGTTACCTGTGGCAGGTCCGCAGTGTTCCAAATGTTCGCGTGTAGGCTGTAGACATGATTAGCGTAACCTGCTGAAGTTTATGTAGATAGTGGGTTTTCAATTATCCATCGCAACATAAACATTCACGTCTACACAGGGATAAACTCTCTGAACAAAAAAACGCATACTTCTAACATAGATGTTTGTTTGCATTTGAAAAACAGCAAGTATCACAATACATATGATTTTCATGTAATTTGTTTAACACATGTATTTGACATTTATATCTGAACATCTGGTTTTTGTTGTTTTTTTTGTGAAGGGCCCTGCAGCAGATGCTACGGACGCACCGCAGCCTTAAGGCTTATTGTGCAACCCTGTGACGAAGACGATCAGTTTTTTTTTTATTTTTCCAAGTAATGGAGCAACGGTGGAATGAAATTCACAGGGGAAAACCGAAGTACTCGGGGAAAAACCTGTCCCAGTGCCACTTTATCCACCACAAATCCCACACAGACTGACCCGTGATCGAACCCGGGCCTCCGCAGTGGGAGGCAGGCGACTTACCGCCTGAGCCATGGCACAGCCTGTAATATACTTAATTATAACTACTCTTTCCTTGTTAACCACCCCCTGAAGATGGCTATTGTAGGCCAAAACATGTAGGAGAAGTGTCAAATGTTAACAAACAGGACATGGATAATTTTATAGAGGATGTTTTTTGATGTGACCATCTTCTGATCATGTGCGTAAGTGCTTATGTCGAGTAGGCGCAACTGCATGATCGGCTGTTCTTTCGTCAGGTAGGGGTTTGTTAAAGGTGTACTATTTTGAAACATTTCTCGGTGGGCGTCACGAAATAATACATTTATGTGCGTCATTCTGACATCTGCTCTGCATAATCAGTATAGGCCTACATAGAGATCTGAAGTTTTATTGAGATTCTGTCCTTTTAACGTTCTGAATGCCAAGATTAGCATATTGCGAGCACTGATTTCAAAGATAAATAAACCTTCCTAAAGCTGCAAGAATATTTCTGTGTTTGTTATTCATTCTTTGATTTGCAAACGTAATTGTAAACACGTTTGCATCCTTGAAAATATCAGCCTCATGAAGCACATGACGGGCAGTTTGAAATCCTTATCATTACTCGTGTCGTCCAGCAGTTGTGTCAGATTCAAATTTCTTGCGTGTGATGATGGACTGTCGAAAGGGCGGAGCATGTAGCAAGCATTGGAGACACAAGAAATACTTACAGAAATCAGTCGAAATTCCTGAAGGGAAGAGACCACTTTGGTGACCTTGGCATAGACCCGCATATGAGGATGGTATTATAAAGGACACACAAGAAACAATAAGAGTGTATGGACGCCATTAACATGTCTCAGGTTCGAGACCAACAGATAGATCTTGTAAAAGCGGTGATAAAATTCTGGGTTCCGTTAAGGGCGGAGAATTTCTTGACAAGCTGCACGATTATTAGCTTCTCAAGAAGGACGCTGCGTCATGGAGTTATTTACCTATTTAATTTATTAGTTAGATCTTCAAAATCTCTGTAACATTCTGAAACGAAGGAAACAGAAAAGAACAATGAATATCGCGCAAAATATTATTTTACACGTTCGTAGCAAGTGTGGATACCTTCTACTTAGGGTTTTTGGATGTTAGGTAATCGAAATGCTGGGTTAAACTAAAACTTACCCGGAACTCTGCTTTTACCTAATTAGCTGCATGCCAAATATCTCAGTATACATACAGAGTCCGTTACAAAAAATCGGCTGTAAAGTTTAACTCAGAGGTAATTCTATCCGGGAACATGTTGTAGTATTTAAGTGTATGGTGATTAGATGCTTTGCTTCGTATTTAGAGACCTAGGTTTTCAATATCTGTCTTAAGGTGAGCTATCCAACTTAAGGATGTCTGTGTTTTTTCTCAGGCTCTCCAGGAAGAATTTAAATTTAGCGCTACGTATCTTCCACGACATTTCCCAAATATTGTACGTCGTACAACATTTGCAGTACATAAGCGTTGCAAAACCGTTCAAGAAACACGCCTCACTGCATTTCTAAATAACAGCTGTATGTACGTACGTGTATGTGTCTATTTGTCACTACCAGAGAGACGGCTAAATATAACTGTCCTATAATCAGCTCGAGTAGCTAGCTTCAGACGGTAGGAGAGCCACTTCACTCAGAATATGTTATATAGACCGGTCAGTATATAGACCAGTGTCTACTGACCTAGCCGCGAATAAAACCAGTTTCACCAAGCGGCCTTCAGTACAGGTCTGCAGCATCCCGAAAGCTTCGTTAAGGGACTGGAGAAAGTTCAAGAGGTTAGGAACACTTTCTACGCGCCGTCGCAAGGCAGTTGAGAAAAGTCTCGTCATGTCTGTACGTCGGCATTTTCGCATGGAAGGGCGCGAATCCCACGGAATTGATTTTTGTGAAATTCTGTATTTGGGATTTGGGGGGGGGGGGGATATTTTTACTGAAATTTGCTGGCATATTCCGGTTTTGGTTAAAATCGTACTAAAATAACAGGGACCTTGTATGAAGACTAATGTATATTTATGATCAAATTTCGCTATGTTTGGCCTGTATAACTGAAACAGTGTTCTCTGTGAGGCACGAGCCGAGGCCGAAGAAAATCTTAAAGACCTAAACATAAGAATCGAGCGTGGTCGATCGTAAAAGTCGCCTTTTACGGGACAAGTAAAAGAAATACGACGTTTCTTTGCTTTAGAGTTATAAATTATAATCGACTGTAAGTCGGCTCCTAAAATGCAGAGGGAAAACCTATAGCTGTGTTTTGTGTAAAACGCGGAAAGGCATATTTCAAATAATCGCATCGTCAGTTTTTTTGTTCAAAATGTGATGCATTTCAAATGTAGGAACATAACAGAGCGAGAGCGCCATAAATGTGACACACTATTGACATTTCCGAACTAGTCATGATATTACGACTTAGTTGAAGGTAATTCGGACATGATGTCGTAACTGTGATTGCTCTTATAAATTTCTTAGGACACGTATTAACCCCAGGTTTGTCCCTCTCCATCTACTTTTACATGTATTGTCTAAAAAATAAAAAAATAATACATTAAGGTTGCTGAAAGTCAGGTTAAATATTTTCATGGTCCAGACTTTGCTCACCCCTGAGCTACATGGAATGTGTTGACGCTGTATGTAACGTTCGTTTTTCCTGTTAATTTTTCCGCCCAACATATCACGTGTAGCATTACAGTTAAGTAGCACTCTACTTACGCACTCGAAAAGTGCAGATGTCATCTCACCACCAATCCTTACTGGAAAGAAGCTCATCCCGACGAGTCACGCCCAACATTCACACACGCATACCGACAGCAAGAAGTTTGTTGATTCATAGGTCAGTTATCTACACAGTTTCATAACAACGTTGAATCGGATGGAATGATGGTCACGAATAATGAGTAGATAAAGATTTAGTAGTAGGCGACTGGTCCTGACGTTCGAGTTTTTCTGAAGAAAGCAAAAATCACACACACAAAAAAATCCGTTAATTATCGAGATTCAACCGAGAGGGACTTGCGAACACAAGTCTAAAATGTAACGGCTACATCACCCCACTATAACTTACACTCTTAAGAGAAGCTAGTAAAATGCATTTGTTATCACGGGTATACAAATTAGTGATCTATCGCCCTCTACAATTTGTTCTACGTCTTGCAAGTTTTCAGATATAAAATTGTATTGTACCACTGATATATTTTTAACACTCCGAGCACCCACAAACATTTCTTAATAACACATACACGTGATTATGCTGCCCCTTATTTACCGCTGTCACTGTATTATATTCACCCACATTAAAATGATACAGCAAGAATTTCAATGTAGGGCTACGAAAAAAATTTTTATGGTCTACTTTACGATGTTGTCATCATTCCAGGAATTTATTAAGAGCGCTCTAGAAAAGAATTTTGAGTAAAATATTTGGCACTAAGAGGGGGAAGTAACAGGATGCTGGAGAATACTGCATAATGAGTTTCATGACTTCTACTTCTCGCCAAATATTATTAGGGCGATAAAATGTCACGGAGCAAGTTACGTCCATGGAAATGACGATGCATACAGGATTTTGGTTGCAAGACCTGCAGGAAAGAGGCTGCTTGGAAGATCGAGGTGTAGATGGGAGGATAATATTAAAGACTCTTAAAGAAATAAGATGGAATGGTGTGGAATGGATTTATGTGGCTCAGGATAGGTGAAAGTGGCGGGATTTTTGAACACGGTAATGAAATTCTGGACCTCATAAAATGCGGGGAAATGGTCGACAAACTGCGGACCTATTAGCTCCTGAAGGAGGACGCTGTTCCATGGAGTTATTTACACAATCAGAATTTCAGACTGCACAGCGTCGATCAAAGTGTCTAATCAACCATGAGCAAAATGCAGCCCGATGGCCGCGATCTAATTTCAGAAACATGAAAAAAGAATGTATGGAATTCGACAATTATTATTTTATCCGCATTAATTCAAAAACATTATTCATAAATATGATACATTATCGACAACACAGCACATTTTTCATACCAAGATATATATATAAACATAAATGCCATCTCACATAAAATTAATTATCGCGCTGCTGATCAAATGGAAAGCAAACAACATTATTTATGTGTGCTCAGTTTTATTTCACTCACGATATAGTATAAAAGAGCCACCAGAAAGGACATATTAGGCAAGATTAATTTGAAATTTTGTACTGTTAATTGAAGTTTTTAAAGATTAATGTCAAATAACTTTTACCGCCTCGGTATTGGCACTATTGAAGACAGGCATTATCTTTAATGTTACAAAGTAAGAAAATATATTCGTCCTTTAAAATGTGGCTCGCAAACACTTTTTTTCCCTCGATTTGGCCCTCGTGACCAAACGTTGTTCATCACTGGTCTAATCGATAGTTATTACGGAGTTCTATTTAGAAACTCTTTACTAAATTTTGTACAAGTTGTATGGTTAGGAGTAACTTTTCTTCATTTGTGTGCGCCTTCGATTTCGTGTATTTATGTGTACTTCTGTTTCTTCTTGGTTACAAGGTAGGCTAATTTTTCAGGTCGGGACATTTTTGTGGGGAGGTGCAGAGACGCAACGGGCCCTAGTGTATGATCCGCACCACCGGGAACAGCTGTGGCGGTTTCTCACGTACATGCTACTTCACTCCGACTCCCTACACTTAGCGCTGAACATTGCTATCCAGTGTCTTCTGGCGGCGCCCCTTGAGCACGAACAGGGCCACCTCAGAACCAGCTTGGTCTATTTTGGTGGTGTGCTTGGAGGTACGATGAAAATGTTCGGTTTCGAATGTTTTCGAATAAAGGTTCTGAGAATATCCGAATCTAGGAAAACGTTACGTAACGACACAATACAGGAAGGTAGAGATAAATTTGCCCTTGTGCACGCCTTAAGGCATATGTGGAATGGAGGCATAGCTTCACTCATCCTTAACCTCGGCACTGGATGAGGGTAAGCTCTCAGCCTCACGCCCCAGCCGCTTTACCTCCGGTAAAACGCTTCTCTTTCCCATTGAATAGAACGCTGGGTGGGCTGAAGACCTGGTATATTATTTGTAATACCTATGTAGGTTTAATATTTTTAGGATGATGAAATCGAAGAAGATGAACGAGCGGGTTGGTGTAATATTCGGGATCTACCCGGCTAGAATCTTTGCCGGGACTCCGGGTATCCTGACTGATGTTTTCGTGGTTTTCTCAGTCCTTCCAACAAATTCCGGGATAGGACCTCAATGACGCTTTCCTTCCTTTCATCCTTCCTTCCTTTCCTTCCAGATCCTTTCCAATTAATCATTTATCAGTCATTCTACTGCCGACACTGCTTACACAGTTTAAGATCCTGATAGTGTCGTAACATGAAACACAAAGAGAGAAGGACGACGTGGCGGGACATATACTCGTAGCAGTGACGGAGGAAGTGATCAGTGCATGAGACTGTAAGGAAAGGGAACGCATGGGGGGCTTAGGCGCAGATGGGAGGATAATATTGAACTGCATCTTAAAGAAGTAGGATGTAATATTGTGATGTGGTCTTAGGTGTTTCGGGTCAAGGAACCATGGATTGCTTTCTTAACACTGCAGCTAATTAACAATTTTTTGGGAAGTAGAGTAAGTATTAACTTCTGAGCCGATCCCAGTGGCCGTGCGGTCTAAGGCGTAGGTCTGCGGCCGCTCGCTTGCTAGGATTGTGGGTTCGAATCCCACCGGGGACATGGATGTATGTCTCTTGTGAGTGTTGTGTGTTGTCAGGTAGAGGTCTCTGCGACGAGCTGGTCCCTCGTCCAGAGGAGTCCTACCGAGTGTGGTGTGTCTAAAAAGTGTGATAGTGAAGCCTCGAAAAATGAGGCGGCCTAGGCCCCCAAGGGGCTGTCGAGCCATTGAAAAAAAAATTAACTTCTGAAAATAAGTTACTGTTGTCATGCAATTTAGCAGTACTTTTCGCTTAGTGTTAAAAACAACAGTAACAAATCGGTAAACACATGCTGCTATTCACTGAGAAAGGTTTGTAATTGCTGTCTTAAATGAACTGAACAAATACCATAGCTAATGCTGTAGATTTGTATTCAGGATGTACCTGTTTGAACCTCTAGCGTAAGATGCTTTTCGGGGGGTTTCTCAACCTTCCAAGAATATGGCCAGATGGTGCCTTGAAACACAATCGGACCGCTCAGCCAAACTCAGCACAGATCACGTCATGTCATAATAATCTTGCCATGTTCCAGGGTCGCTGGGCACGTCTATGTTGGAGCCCGAGCTGTACGTAATGGGAGCGTCAGGGGGCGTGTACGCACTGCTGATCTCGCAGCTCGCCAACATTTTGCTCGTAAGTAAAGAAAATACGACGTGTCATAGCTCAGGCGGTTATTGCGTAGGCCTGGCTTAGCTCCCAGGACAATTCACGTGGCCATTGTAGTTGACGCAAGTGGCAGTGGGACAAGGGAGTTCTTTTGTTTTCCCTGTCATTTATCATTCCACCAATGCTCCATCCTCAGTGTTCAATGATCGGGGGATGGACAAATATCCCATTAGAGGCTTCATTTCCGAGAGACACAGTCTCACCCGAAAAAGTAAAAGGAATGTAAGGAAAGAAGCTTTTAAAATATATGACATTTATTTTCCTTTATCACCACCATTATCAACACCAACGTTATGGATTCTATTACCATGTGAGTGTGTCCTTTTTTTCCCTGCTTTATATATGAAGCATCCTATATCACATGCCTCACAGAAGAGTGTCGGTATCAGTCCATCTGCTAGAAAGACTACTAGCAATTCTTTCACGCAAGCAATATCCGTATGTTGTTATTCTTAAGGTTTAGATTATTCTTTTCTTACATTTACAAACACCTGCGCCACTACCACTAATACTGTACTACACAGGCCAGTTACTTCTGCTACCACTGCCCTCACAACCATCACTATTACTGTTATTACGCCATCTTCATCTTACATGTCCCTTCATGCATGAATAAAATCGCGTGACTAATATCTGATTATAGGTGGCACTCAAATACCCTATCCCAAGATTGTGTGTCATATTCTAACTATATGACAGTTATTCATTTATTCATCTCCCAGGCTAATGGAAGCTACCAACATCATTATTCAAACAGTACTGACATGGAGAAGTGAGAATGTCTTAACAAGTATTGTTGATTTGTTTTCCTGTCGTTTCATGCGTGCCTTCATTTTCTGCACTCGCTTTATGGTCCTGTACAAATAGCGTCTCTGTAACGTGCTACTCAGCGCTAGGCGGATCCCGTTACACGTTTCCTGTTTGTGCACCTTTCAAAGGTGATGTACGTAGCGGACTACTATATTATCTTTATTTTATGTAACAAGCATCCGTTCTGTGTAGGTATGTGTGTGCGTGTCTGTGTGTGTGCGTGCATGTGTGTGTGAGAGAGAGATACTTCGCAGTTGTCTTTTCTCGCCTCCCATAATTTCCAGGTCTTTCAATTGTGCGCCTTCCCGCAGACGTTCAGTACCACATTCCGATCATTTTGTTCCATTTGTGTTACCTACACAAACCTCTCCTGCCAGTACTTGTCTGACGTCTGCAGCCCAAACACAAACATGCTGAAGATTTTGGAGCTTCGAAACCAAAATCCATTGTAAGGGTTTAAGATTGTATCTCGTGTGTTTCATTTATGAACCACGTACCGGGATGACTCAGTCAGTAAAGGGCGTGGCGGGCTGTACAAGATGTATGTTGGTGTGCCATGTTGCAGAATTTCAAGGAGCTGCCGTATAAGCTCCATCGTGCTGTTGCTGTCGCAGTGCTGGCACTGGCGGACATCGCGGCATCTCTGTACCACTATTTCTCTCTGGGCAACGTCTGCCCTCGCATCAGTTGGGCAGCGCATTCTAGCGGTGCACTGGCCGGCTTCCTGCTGGGGTTGGTTCTGTTCAAGGGCTCCAAAAAGATTGGTCCTGCGGTGGCTCCTGCAGCAGATGAAGAGGAGACATTTATATGGACGCGAATCGCCGTGTGGGTTGCAGCCACACTGCTAGGGGCAGCAGTCTCGGCAGCTGTTATTTGCAATGTACTGCTTCCCCCACCACCACAAGTGGCAGACTGAAGGATGATGCGTTACAGAGATTTGCATTTGGCTTCTAATATGTGAGCTGTCATTTTCGAAAGGAGATTTCATGCGCCATAATTATCGCCATCCTAATTAAGTAATAAAAACAACACAACACACAACTATTGACATGACTGAATCATTCTTGGAGGCTTTGTGCGCGCATGGCCAACGACTTCGTCAGTGAAATCAACAATGAAAGATGGTGTGAAAATTGAAGATAAAACATGACTCCATACCTGCCACGCTGGACTCTCAGGTTGAGAACAAATCATCGGTAGGCTCGTATGCTGTGATGATATGCACCTATGTTAAACGAAAGCCTGTCCGAAACGGACAGGTGGTTAGGCCCCACGGCACGCAGTCATAAGCAGGTAGATAGTGTTCTTAGCTCCCTCGCTAACATAAACTGAACCTACAGCGCTCTTCATTCCCCCTCATAATGAAAGAAATCATTCATTAAAGCTGCAGCCCAGCCCGCAAGCCGAAGTTATAAACTCATTTAAATTTTAATCCAGACTTTCGTTCCTGAGGTGATTTAGTATTACAGCTGCTAGAATCCGGATCTGAAATAACTTCACCTGTTGCTCAATACGCTAGATTTCTTAAAAACGTGACTATCGTATCTGTTTATTCCGCCTTAAAATCAAGCAGCAAAACCGAGTATTCCAAGTTTTCATTTCCTTTGGACTGGTTTGGCTCGGGCTTATGAGGATTTCTTAAGACTAAACCTTCCAGATTTGAGGTTAAGACAAGTGTTCTTACTTCAGTTGTTACTATGGCGATCCATTCTTTGGTTTTTTATAGTAACTCTGATAACAAAATATTCTGAACTTTCGCTCAATATATTCAGGTCGCATATCTGTAAAATAATTTTAAAATTAATAATGTAATTTTGCGTCTTGTGATGCTCCAGGACTTAAGTAATGGACAAAGATTTTTTATCCGGAAGTAACTGTACCGAGTGCATGGCTGACGCTGTACGTATCACGTATGTAGGTATGTGTCAGCTGACAGTCTTAATTTTGAAATGTAAGATTACCTGAAACCAAGAGAAGCAACAGTTGTTGATTTTGTAACTGGCATGCAATACGCTTCCAATGTTTATTGTTAAAGGGTGTCGTTATTTTTAGGGTATTTTCTTCATCATCATGTAATGTCTCTGCCTTATAACTCTGAAAATTATGACGTTTCACCGTCATCAGTTGATTTAACTCACGGAGTAGGAATAGCCTCCTACCACTCTAGGTAATATCCAGATTCTTAATTTTTAATTTTAACACAGACGAAATATAGTTCCCAAGAATATGACCTAACAGCGGTAACTTCCACATCTGGGATCACAGTCGGATATTCACACATGAAAATAACTACATACTGGATGACTGCGTCGGAAGTTACAGTTGTGCAGTCTGAGTAAGTGACGATGTGTACAGATGTCAAAGGAGTTTAATAGTGTTCAGTGATTCGTGGCTGTAAGCTATAAGATATTTACCATTACTTTTACGCGGCAATGTAATGGCAAGTAGAATATTTGGTACCAGTATCAGCAATTAACTTTTGGCAAATTAATAAGAATCGTCTAAAATATTACAACAAATAACACATATTTTAGTTGTGTCCCTGGGGTTCAACTTCAGAGATTATTTCATTTGGCATGCTCACCACTAAAGACCAATAGATTATGAAGTTGCAGATAGGCAATGCTGGCTTTTGGTCTATTTAATAACATGGAAAACATTTGCCCCTCAGTTCTGCTCATCTTTTAGCCGGATTTTAGCATGAAAGAGTCTTCCTTCATCAAGATATTTTGTAAAGAGAAACTGTCTACTTTGGCATTTTCGTGTGACAGTGGCAACCATAGGAACACCGGTAAACTTAAGTGTGCCTTGTTAACAAAGGTAACGATACTATCACCGAAACATTGGTAACTTCGGTAAACAAGCAAACTGTGTCAACATAGGGAAACACAGTATCCATAGGAATGCTGGTAAGTTTGGTAACCAAGGTAACGATAGTAACTATAAAACGATGGCAATGGTAGTAACCAAGTATTCTTAAATGTACGTAAGCTGGTCGTTTTGTAAAGTGTCTGTTATTTCGCCCGATTTTAACAAAAATTGGAAAGTGTCGTCAAATTTTACTGAAAATCTCCAATATCAATATTCCTGAAAAAGCGATCGGTGGGAGCTTATTTGTTCCATGAGGACAAAAGGACGGGCGGACAAACATGACGAGGGTAATAGTTGCTTTGCGCAACTACTTTGCCGAAGCGCCTAAAAACTACGGGACAGTTTTAACTTTGGCCAATTTGTCCCCTCGAAACCAAATATAGAAAAATTTAAATGCCTATATTTGGTAGCATGTGTAGTATGTTGTAGCTAGCAATATAATGCAATAAGTCAGTGCAAGCAAATTTTCTCGTCTTGCTAACCAAACTGCGGATTTTCTTTTTCTCGTCCTAAAATTTCTTCGTCGCCATTATGTTGATAACACTATATAGTGATTTTTGTAATAGTGGATAACAACTTCTTCAATTTGTGGAATACTCGGGCGTCATGCTGCTCTTTGTGACACACAGTAAAGAATTGATTGTTAAGCCAGCATTCAAATTAGTATCAACATTACTAGCGAAAATTATGCCAAATTATATAGGCTCATTATTTTAACTGACAAATATCGCTTGTCACATTTGTCGGCTCGCATATCATATTAACGTAGCCGACGCAGCCTACCGCCCACACGCGCGGCGAAATAGCAGCGAGAAGAGACAACATTGCTTAAAATATTTTTCCAGGGACTCCAAGAAATTAGGCGACCTATCGATACGCTAAGTTTATGTTCATATCAAATATTTTTCTACGTTATCGTATCGAATCGACTTACCTATATTGAATGATATCCATATGATATAGTAAAATAAAGTTGGTTAAGTTTGATGATGAAAGACCTAGTTCATAATATGTTTTACAATTAAGTGCCATTTATGCGCCACCAACATTTTATTTTTTAAGATGTGGATAGTGACTCAGTTAGTACCTGTACATCAGGGTTCGGCAGTTATATGCCTGCGAGTATTTACTTGAGTACTGTCGAAAATGTTCTTGGATATCTGAGAGAATTTTAAAATATTTATAGTAAATTTTTAATTCGTGCTGACTATTATGAAACGAGTGGTACTTTCTGCTTTGTGTACAGTTTCTTTGCTCATTGCTGACAACTTATAAATGTTGTGTTTTTCAATTTTCATCGTAATTGAGATTTCTGGTGTAGGCGCTGGTGTAAATGACTTTTTCTTAGAAAATTACTTCTTGTACCTACGATATTTCTGAGAGATATATTTTGCAAAAACAAATTTTTGCATTATGTCTTCATGTGAGAAGGTAAGGTTCTAAGATATTCTACCTAATTATTGTAATTCGCATCTTTCTCATATGTTCAGTAATACGATACCCGCTATAAATTAGACGTATAAACTTCTCCAAAATACATGTTACACACAGCTGTTGTCGAAACTTAATCTATGCGGATTTATCTAATATTTGACTGTACACAGCGAGGAATGATTGGTTTGTGATTTCGGAGGATACAGAAGGTACTCAAAGGAGAGAGTCTGTGAGGTTTATACCTGTCGCAACACAGACAGACTGTGGATATAACGGATGCATGGGGAACGTTAAAAGGCTTTCCACAACACTTGGATGACAAGGTTGTAATCTTTCTATTTTAAATGAAGAAGACTTTTTGTTTGGACATGTAAGTCTTTAACAACAGATAATATACCCAGAAACCAAGGTTTATGAACATTTGTTTGAAGCAGACGGAGACACGTTAAAGAAGGTACACAGCTACTTTTGTCACATAAATAAACATAAATTTAATGCTCAATCATGTAATTCTCAATGAAATCTGAGACTGGAGATCAGCTCCCACCACATTTAGAATGGCTCAGAAGCTATCTCCAGTAACCACAAGCAAAAGCATGATGCTGATCTCATTTCTATCTAGTGCTGAAGCTGTGAATGCTCTACGCTTTCATTGTGTGGCACGAAGATACTGGCACCAGTTAGAGTGGTCGAGCACTCTTAATTAAATATTTATATGAAAAAAGCCGGTAATGGCCATAACATATTGACCTGACAGATTATCACCCAATTTCTGTTACGCTTTGATTATTTGTTGGATTTGAGCTATGAAATCTCTTAACAAGGACCAGCTTTTTCTTCTTTTTTTCTTCTTCTTCTTTCCATGGCGCCAGAGCCCCTAGTGGGCCAGGGCCTTCTCATTGTCGAGGCTTCACGATCACACTCACTTAGACACACCACACCACACTCAGTAGGACTCCTCTGGATGAGTGATCAGCCCCGACGCAGAGACCTGTACCTGACAACACGCAACTCTTACAAGAGATAGACATCCATGCCCCCGGCGGGATTCGAAACCACAATCCCAGCAAGCGAGCGGCCACAGATCCCACTCCTTATACCGCGCGGCCAATGGGATCGGAGTGAAGGACCAGCTGCTCACTTTAATTTACTTGGCGTGTAAAACCGAAATGAACTTGGCGATTGAGTACCATGAGTTAAAACAATTCAGTCTTAAAAGCACCTTCAGTAATGAAAAAGAACTCCTGATCTGTTATTTATTATTATTATTATTATTATTATTAAGATAAGTCTATGATATTCTAGGTTATGGTACCTACCAGAATACACAGCGTCATAACCCAGAAAAACAATCTAAATCTCCACCGCCGTGAAAATCTCCCATCTCATATGAATGTATGTGCAATTAGCGAAGCTTTTACAATTTTTGGTACGGACTGAGTCACTGCTTTCTTTGGTGATATATCAAATGCTTCTTTACTCTTAACATTGTTACAGTTTGCCTTTTTAAAAATCACTTTAATATGTTGTCTATGGTTATATTCACGTGTAAAGTATGTGATTTGTGCATATGTTATTGTTTATATTTGTTACTGTGAGAACATGAAATTGAATTTTACTGAAAATTTTAATTTAAGAACGTTGTGGAATATTCCTTGACACTTTAAAACGCTCTGCCAATGTATTTTAATGGTGTGTTATTTAAACATAGTACTTAAGATGTAAATAAATTTGTTATGCCTACCGTACTGCTAATTACTTTTGCTTCCATTTTTTTATGTTTTGGTAACATGGTATGATCTACGTAGTCTGTCCGGAAAGTAATGAGAATGGTTTTCAAAAAATATTTTTATTGAAAATTTTTATACATTAATGTGATCTCGTATTTGAAAGCTTGCCCTTTAGAAGTTTCACATTGCAGCAATGGATTACAGTTTACAATAAAACGGGCGGACTTTGCCGTCCACTCAAACAAGTTTTCAGACTGTACAGCGCTTCTGTTATCGTTACACTGTCGAAATTAACCTTAATAGGAGACTTTGTATGTGGGATTTGTGGTAGAAAAGGTTGCACTGAAACATGAAAATAATCGCTAATTGTACTGAGAAATATATGAAATACACAAATGCATTTTGGAAGAATGTGGAATCTATTAATATTATAGCATGTGGTACATATATTTACCATCGGGCTTCAGGAGCCTTAATTGTGTTTCACCAGATAAAACTTGAAAATATATATATATATGCCGGAAATATTCCAGCTCTATAGCAATCTTCAAGGTGAATATATTCAGTTGTGTCTCGTGGAAAAATATAATTAAATATTTTGTAAGTGACAGAGCGGGATGAATGTTAACATTTAGACACAAAGAAGACTACTCCATTTTACTCATGTACCTTCTCAAGCTTCTCGGTGTATGGCTTCCTGTTTAATTTCATGTGTTAGGCATTCCGTACGATCCTTGAAGTGGAAGGATCCGTTTATCTTAACCTGACTACATACACAGGACAAACTGCAATTCGCGGAGAAAATCCGCCTTCCGAGCGGAATTTGTAAGAAGGATCTAAGCTTTTGAGTTGTCCAGCATTGTTTATGTGCTTGATTACACATATTTCTGTGTTGCAGAAAGGAATAAGAGAAAGGATGAACATTAAAATATTCTAAGGAAAGTTGTAGGTTGAGTGACATGGAATGCGATAAAAATTTTTATGAATATTCGTCATAGAATTTCTTTCTCTTTTCTTCATTCCATGCATTATATTCTTGATAACAATTATCTTAGTAACTACTAACTAACAAGACTGTGTGTGAGAGGTATACATATATATCAATATAAAATATTGGCTACACGATTACCATAGTGCCATTTGGCACGAGTACATTTTACAACAGTTCAGCACGTCGATGCCATGAACGCTTTAAGTTCTATTGTTGGGTGCAGTATCTTATGTGTTGAATAAGATGTCGACATGACGTGTCTGTAGATATTAGAGTATAATAACACTCATTGAATTTAATATAAGATCGTAAAATAAAATGCATTTCATAGAGAGATACTCAGAAATATAGTGGGTGAGAACCCACCCCAGCCTCTGTCGGCATTCTTCTTTGGGCCATAATCTTACTATCTTCATTAACAATAAAATACACTACTACAAAATAAATAATAATCTCCATTGCATTAATAATTATATATAACAAATATAACTGTTAACATTAACCGTTACTTTGGACTGTAAAACACACTAAGGTTAATAAAACTAACCTAAACTGTCACGTGTCAGATTTATTTTAACGCAAATCTCAAAATTTTCCATGCATTTTGCCGCTTTATGGAAGCGAATTCTTCAAAACCTGACTACTTTTTAAATCATAATAGCGTACATTTGCAACAATTTAATGGGCATCACAGCAAATAAACCCAAACCACTAAACCTAATGTTTATTAAATCCTTGTACTAATTACGGCGACTTGTGTCTAATTAGCAAATGGTTACCGTGCAATATAAAGATAACTGATGTGTTACGAAATTTGGCACGATACAGCAAAAAATAAGCCTATTTCAATTGTTTTTCTGAAATATATTTTGCGAGATTAAAAGTTGTTTTACCTGTTTGTTTTTACGCGACCGTTGCACGAGTTGTGTGAAATGAATACGTAACATGTAGGACATGCCCCACCATACGTACGTTTGTTTTTCGAACTTACTGATTGAAGCTGGTTGGGACATACTCCTAAGCTAGTAGTCGTTGAAAGGATTTAAGTGAAAGTCGAATTAAGATAATTTTTCTGAAAAGGCTCAATGTACAAAAAGACTGTACAAGACATAACCTACTCGTATAAGTCACAGTTAGTTAGGTTGTGTAATACTTTTTTTGAAACATTTTTTCTAATTTCACGAATATTTAACAAGCGAAACCAACATTTGGCAACGAATTTATACCGATAATACAACGCAACGGAAGGCTGATATTCAGTTATCTTTCTGGTGCTTTTGAACACAATATATAGTTAAGTATTTTAAAACTAAACACTTTTGATAATTTAAATAAGCAGCCAAGCTTAAGTAAAGAACAGCGGTGGAATTAAAACGTTACCAAATTTCAGGAAGATGTGCCACAGTGTGTAAGTTTTACGTGAATGAAGTTACGCGTTTAATCATACGTAAGATTATGTTATTGCCCAGCTGCAAAATTTGTTTGAGCAATTTTTTGTTGTTGTGGAGAAGGGCCCCGCAGCAGAAGCTACGGACGCACCGCAGCTTTAAGGCTTATTGTGCAACCCTGTAATGAAACATGATCAGTTTTTTCCATCTTTCAAAGTAATGGAGCAACGGTGGAATGAATTGACAGGGAAAACCGAAATATTCGGGGAAAAACCTGTCCCAGTGCCACATTGTCCACCACAAATCCCACATGGACTGAGCTGGGATCGAACACGGGCCTCCACGGTGAGAGGCCGGCGACTAACCGCCTGAGCCATGGCACGGCCTGTTTGACCAATTAATGAACACTAAGGCCAGTGATCTCACATTTCCATTCTCCTGTCTCTCTGTCTGTAATTCTCTACATCATTATTACAATGCTTTGACCCACTCGGGTTCGTTGTTTCACAGCCAGCGGTCATCCAATAAAAGGGGAAAGTCACATTTCGTTACAACGCTCTCTATGTATCGTAGTCTGAGTGAGCGAAGTCTGCTAACGGACGGACAAACGTGCAAATTTTTCAATTGGCCGTCGGCATTACCGCGGTGCAGAGTATGAGGCAGTGGGAGAAGTTTACTAACGGTACTGTACTGCCGTGTGCGGAACAGTGGCGGGCGTCTGAGCGTGCGGTGACACATCTGACAGACATTACGTAAATTAACAGGAAGCGTTTCGAACACAGCGCATACCAAACTCGTGACAAAACATATCACACAATTCTAACGTTGCTGTTTTTCCCTTCCGTAGGGATGCATTTACATGATTATGCTGTTCTTTAAAATGCAAATAACTACATATTATACAAAACTGGCGTCAAGAATTATGTTTTCTGAGAGCAGTGACTTTCTATAAAAAGGCGGCCTTGCATTGTCAAATTTGAGAGACACGTTTTAAAGCCATACAGTGGATTATCCAGTGTTGTGATACATAGAGTTTTCATAGCAAGGTGATGTTCTTAAAGGAGCTTTGAAGAACTGAGGTATTGTAGCATGTATATCTAACATTTCGTGAGACTGATGTTTTGTGTGAATCCTTGGTGCAGTCACCATTCTTAAAGAACGACGATCCAATTGTCTTTCATTTTAGTCGTGACCCGTCTCAAACTTCTTTGCTTTTCCCGAAAAATATAGACGAGCTTTAGCTTTCTTCTTGTTTCAACACTGCATACGTAGCCAAGCTGATTCATGTTAAATATTGAATCATTCTGCAGCAACATGAATTAATACATCTATGCGAAGGCCGTGGAAGGAAGTCGCGTTGATTGATACCGTCCATATTTCCCTCCAGGTGTTACGTTTCCTCCTCCAGTGTACTTCATGTACTCCACTTCCGTCGCCCAGGCCCTCTGTTCCCAGGAGTGTTAACTACGTGATAATCTCTGGTAGCGATAAGATCTTTGGGCTAATCGACTGCAATCAGAGGGTAGGTGGGGGGAGAATACAACAATAGGCAGGGAGAGGAAAGCCTCGAGCGCTGTTATCCCAGCCATTCATGTGACTATTTTCAGTGACCACAGTACAGGATTTGCACGAGTGTACGCAGTAACATCTTCTGCTATTTGTTGCTTCATTTTTGAGAGATAAACTCGATCCAGATGAAACGACTGCATATGTGGAGTACTGAGGTAAACACTCTATGAGAGAAAACCAAAACTACATGCCAAAAGAGTGAAAGACAGATGTAGCTCTACAAAGTGAGATCACAAGCGAGAAGAATGCTATTTATAAACCTGTCTTTAACTGTACGACGGAAGCCCAACGCAGTATCTTTCACCGTCTTTGGAGGCGGGAATAAGTCTGGTTTACATCTTTTTATAAAATTTCGGTTGTGTATTCCTTTGGTCCGCATTTTTCTGATTCACATTAATGAAACACACTTATTTACACGAAGACAAGCTAGTAACTTAAAGATTTTCACAATCGGTTAAAGGAAATAATTACGAAAATTTATTTTTCTGCAATTTCTTTGAAATTTTCTTTGAAGCCACAGAATACCTAAAAACATGCAAATATCCCTGAAAGTCAGAGATATTTCCTGTACAGTTATTGTGGATTATGAAACTGTTAGCGAAGTTACAATCGTGCATTTGTCCAATAAGTACTGGTGATCATACAATAATTTTGGCTATTAGAAAGTATCGTCAGTGACACAAAGGAGTTTATCCGAGTCTTATCTTCGCATTGGAGACACATAGATGACAAAAAAATGTATATTCACCATCAGAATAAAACATGTTTTATTTGATGGTAAATATTTATGTCATATTTTAATAGTGAATATAAATTTAGTGTATGTTAATCATACAACGGTATCGCTTTTATATTAAGATATAGAGAAGAGATTAATTACCCTAAGAGACTATGTGTCTTAGCCTACATACACACTTAAATTTTTCACTCAATTTACCAGATAAACTCTCCCTTTGTCAGACATGCCTCCAAAGGAGAGAAAACGCTTGCCCACGTATTTGTCATTGTTCAGCTTCAAGCGTGCTTACCATCACATAATAAACTTATAAAATTTGTAAAATACAGTCCATTATATTATATAATATTTATGCTTGATGTCATTTACTGCTCAAACTTTCTATTGGGACATACTGTTCGACATTTACAGAAAAATAAAGAAGCAGTAAGCGAGAATATTAAGAAAATCTAAGATTTATTTTTGTTGGGCATGGATTTTCACCCGTCACAGACAAGCAGACGATGTATATGTATGTATATGTATGTATGTATGTATGTATGTATGTATGTATGTATGTACATACAGCGTATGAACTGCGTATGTAAGACTTCGGAGAAACCACTCAATTTTTGTAAAAGTATGAAGGCATAAAATTAATTCTGAATTTTTTCCAACAATTGAAAATTCTCTAAATGAAAGGACGTCTAACTCTCCAGAAGTCCATTTTGTGTTATTCCAGGTTATGGCACCATGTAATATTCACACCTCTCTCTTTTATCATAACTTGTTATAATTCCTTCTGTGAATCAAATTTCCACACAAAAATAGGCATTGGGCAAGCGTGATTTCAGGCTTCCGCCGCGGTGTAAATGAGATCTTCGATTTTCTGGGATTTTACACAGCGTAAATTTGTAGCCTGTTACCGACGTTTCGGGACAACCAATCGGTCCCTTATTCAAGGGTCAAGCAGTCCAGAAAGAATATTCCGATATGTTGTCACGAAACGTTGGTAACATACTACCAATTTACACTGCGTAAAATCCCAGAAGAATGGAGATCTTAGGCACTGAGTAAGCTTCAGTAGTCTGACCAGTAAATGAACCAATGTAGCCCCAAAATTAGGATTTCATTAATTGCATTCTATCTACACATCTCACTGAGGACTGTACTGCGTGATGATGACCTGCAGTCACCGCTCATTGGCTTGTAGTTGACTTCCTCTGTGACTAATAAAATAAATAGTTGTTGCAAGATACACAGACTGCAAACTTAAATGGCACATAATTTAAACACTAGTGTTAGTGAATAGGTACTACTATGGCGATGAACTTAGATAAGTGGACTACTCCAGCTTAACAACCAACGCCATCTTTGAGAATAACGTTACTGGTCCGCCAAACAGTTCATTTCAATTTTTCCCTTATGTCACCCTCTTGCTCGAATATTGTCTTTTTTTTTATTTTCACAGCAAATAAATCACTTTTCTAATTACCACAGGAGCTAGGTGCTTAAATTTTTCTGGACGGTGTGACAATGATGGTAATTTTGCTCAGTAGAATGACATTGCTTAGAAAGTGTGAGTTCGAGGTAAGAAAACTAGTACCTACGTAGACAAGAGGACCACTTGTGGTTCGCGAAAATCTTCGTGAAAAACCTAAACCACTTTCAGACGGCATCTAATATTCTTTATAAGCCGGAGTTATTTTAAGCTACATCGCATTGTTACTGACGACAAAGTTGCTTTGTCTTAAGAACAAAGTAAGCGTTGAAGATAATCCTCGGAACAAAACTTAGAAATATAATCAGACGATTCTGAACGGGCAGACAATTGCAAAATATATCAGGAAATTAAATTACTAATTCCATGGAGTAGAGACCTTGAGAAGCTAATAGCTCCTCAGCTAGTCAAGAAATTCCCCCCTTAAAGTAGAATCGGAATCATTGTACACAAGAGTCTACCACTGTTCCCTGTCCTGGGCCAGATGAATAGATTCCATGCCATCCCATCCTACTGCTTAAATATATTACAAAATAGCAACAGAAAATCCGTAACCTAGTAACTACTCTTGTTGAAAGTAGTTAACTCAAGCACATAAAAGTAATGAATAAGATGGTCAGCAGAGACGAAAAGTCTTGTCCAGGTGGTCTGTTGATTTCAGACTCTGGGAGACGCTGACCTAAATAACTGGAAATCATCGTAACACTTACAAACAAATTTGTGACTTGTCCTTTTTGTTTCTTTCACTAAAAAATTAACAGTTTGTTTCAAAGCAATCACTTGGACCAAATGCGTATAGTCTCTTGAAAAATACTGCGTAACTTCCGTTCTGAGTTTCAGAGGTGTCTCTGTCAGTGATATTGTGACACAAGGAAAACAACCGCAATAAAAATGCATTGGTGGTTCCCAATAGTTCTAACGTCGCGGAAGTACGGGTCTGCAGACTTAGGGTTCGTATTAGAGCTTTAATATTTTCATTTCAAAAGCTAACTATTGCAAATTATCTTTAGAAAATGAGGCATGCGTATTACGTTAAGTTAATAAGGACCATACTTTCTCTCAGTTTTTGGAAATGCGACTTATTTTCTAGTTTGAAAGAAGATGTGACGTGGAGCACTTCAAACTACAATAAAAAGAAAAGTAACTCGCTAAGATAATTCTGATCTGGGCAATAAGAACTGCTACTTACGTATAAACCAAGAGACAGTTAAAACCGTCTGCAATGTTCGTGGTGTTTCAGTAAATTCCTTTTCCAGATAAACTCAGTACACATCCTTTCTGCAGTTCTGAAGATCACTGGTTGGAAACCACCATCAAGGTGTTATCAGCAGTCGAGCGGTCGACACTGCACTCCCACTTCGGTACACATGCACTCCAGACAAGGACCGGAGAGTTCCGAAATAATCCTGCCGACCCGGTACATGCGGCCGTAGATGTTGCAACCTGCGAGCTTCAAAAGCCCCGACACTGCTCCTGGGTCTGCCGAAACTGAAACTGGCGAATGAAGGTGCTGGATTTTGGGAGGACTTCCTGGGGAAGATTCACGAGTGCTTGTATTTGGTTTGACGCTGTTCAAAACCGTCGTTAACACTGCCTGTGGTGTTATGCCGTATTTGTTACTAGAAGCAGTTAAACTTGTCTTGTAATTAAGGGACTCTTCATTGTGTGAAGCTGTATTTAATAAGACGGTGGTATTTTCAGACTGTTTTTTATTACCCGCCTCGCTCGAATTCTCCGATGAAGAGGAAGGTGTTGCTGTGGTCATCGTTTTTTGTGGAACACTTCTGTCGCTGGTAGGATGGCGTGTTATAGGTCTATGTGATGTGCGAGATGGTGCCTTGGTGGTACCGTCATCAGAAAATAGAAATTGCAGGACGCTATCGAAAGAAATACCCGATTCTTCATCTTTATCTCCTTCTATGTTAGGATCGTTATCAAAGTCTATGCCGTGAGGTACCTCTTCTCCCAAATGTTCTTCGTTGTTGTTACTGTTACTGATTTCCCCGAGTGGGTTTGGTGTAATGGAAGCAACGCTCACAGATCCTGTAGATATTTGTGGGAAGGACACTGCTACACTTTCAGTATTTCTTCCTTGAGTGGATGTGGTAAAAGCTTTCGAGGTGGTTTTGATAATGGGAGTGGTGCCGACGCTAGTGTGTCGTTCTAGAAGATACGGCATCATATCTTCAATGAGAGATGGTAAATCTGGAGCTGGTTCAGTCCGGATGACATCCCTGAAGGGGTCAGGAGTTACAACACCATCTGCTACGGTGATCGGAGGCACGATGGCACCAAGATGGTGCAGCGTCTGTAGAGGGCTCGAAGTTCCGTCAATTCGGTCCAGTACTACTGTTGGTGACTCAGTATCATCTGAAAAGCAAATTGTCACGGTCAGTTATTGAAGATTTGTATGACACCCTAATGTATTGGGAAGTCGGGACACATTTCAGCGTCCAGGTCGGTTCCGGTGCCGACAAATCCTCCTATTCAATGGATGCCAGGGCTTTTTCCCCGGGGGTACAGCGGGCGGCGTGTGTATTTGGCCAATAACATCCTTCAAGTTCAGGACTCAAATAAACCTTCAGTTAAAATGTAGGGTCCTAGGGATTCTTAGCAATAAGGCAATCACGCTTTTTAACGTTACAGATGTGTAGTTACCATAGTGCTTTAAAGGGTTAACCAGTCAAATGTTTGTGGTACCTAAGCCGGGATCCTTTTCGACCTCAGAAATTACAATTACGTGTTAAAAATTTACCACAGGTCGAAGGCAACAATTTCTTTTCCCGATCATTGCTAGCTGAATGTCATTTAATGTGTGGAGTTCTGACATACTGTATAAGCATCATAACCGGCAAATACAGGCTTAAGCCAATTTCTTGGAAAACCAAGCTAAATTCAAAAACCTTCACGATCAAATACGTAAAGTTTAGTCACATGAAAGTGGACCTGAAAACATAGGACTGATTTGGTGTAGGCGTTGCTGTGTTCCAGGAAAATCTGTCAAAATATATCTGAATGATCCTTATATATTTAAATTACTGCTACATTTAACGAGTAAAATAATATTACTAGTTTCCAAAATAAAAGATTGCCTACTCAAGAAAGGTGGAAAATATTACATAGTGATAAATGTCAAGAATTTTTACATATGGTTAGGACGGGTTGGACGTACAGTTAATGTGGGAGAAACAGTAAGCTATGTATGGAATTATAGGGGGTAGGAACTTTTAAGAAGGAGTCACTCGCTTAAACACCGACACTATGGCCATAAAACATGTACTGACAAATATGTAGGGGTTCCATACCACAGACAATTCGCCCGCAGCAGAGCCCGTGTTCCTTCTCCTTTAGGCGTCTGCAACCAGTCTTAACGTGTGGGCATTTCTCCGCCTGGCATAGCACTTCGCCATAGTAGCACAGACAGATGATGCAAGCGCTGGGCTCCGAAATCAGCTCTCCATGTCGGAATTCACGACCATCGGATAGGCAGTGCTCTGCAACAGCATTAATTTACATCTAATGATAAAATGCCCAATTACCAATGTCTACAGCCTAAATGCCCACAAACAGAGTATTCAAAGTCTTGGATAATCACTGCCTAGAAGCGAATGCCCTTGAAATGTAATGAAATACAGTAACTTAATTTTCAAGGAATATACTGAAAATATCTATTATTCAACTCCGCAAATAAAACTATGTCCAGAGACCTAAGTGCCGTAAACCGGAGTTGGTTTTCCATTACCTGGGTTGCTGTTGTGGTCAACAGCATGAACGTCTTTATTTGAATTTGGCGCCGTGGCCCTCACTGCGCTGTAAGAGCGAGTTATTTCTAATCGACGTGTACAGTGCTGCTGTCTGTGGTCAATATTGGTACGTCAGTTCCCGCCGATGAAAATGAGTGTGTAACATAGCTAATCCTGTGTTGTGAGTTTGTGCTTTTATTGGAAACGTACAAAGCCAGTTTCTTTAGAGGTAAGATTAGATCATAGTATTCTCTGTTCCTACTACTGCTTGCGACATTGATTTGTTTTCATTAATTATGTCATGTGATCTTACTCCACACCAACTAATTTTGCAAAGTAGTGGGGATTACTTCTTTCCAATAGGAATTATGTCACAAAGCACAAATAATGCAGCACCATCACTATGAGACTGGGTTTGGCACCAACCAAACTCCCTAGTGGTATCACAGATTCTTTCTCTGGAAGTAAAGCAGCTGAAGAACAGGGTTGATCACCCACTTCAGCTAGCACCAAGGCTTTACCTTGAAGACTGAAACAGCAGTTTCCTCCAAAAGTTGGTACAAATTACCAGACCATATGCCATCACATTGCAGTTGACAGCTACCTTCATAGTCACTTTAAAGGACAGAAGTAAGAATATTTTGCTCACAACTAATTGGAATGCCAGAATTCTTCACCACTATTTTCCAACATTATAAATACTTCCACCACCAGTCACTGGAATATTTTTATAGGCATTTTATGATGTTTCATTCTGACAGCAAAATACTTACCACTGTCTGTCTTTGGTAGCATTGTTATTGATGGAGGAAAATTTGTCCCTACTGTTATATCAACAGGCATATGTGCTTCTGGCATATTGAGCCCCGTTGTGTGATATGGCACTTCATATTTCGATTCATAGAATGGACCATCCAGAAGAGGTTCACGTGGAATGAAACCACCTGAAATCAATGCAGTATGGATGCAGTGGTAGTGAGAGCTCTAGAAGTTAGTAATTCAGATAATCTGGAATCAGAGTGGTAATGATAACTGAACGTGCAGAATGCAGTCTTTCATCCTGTCATATATGACAGGGAAGAATCAACTGACAGAAGTCCAGACCTTCTCACCTTCTGTTTCAACAGGTGGTGAGAAACGATTTGGATGTGAAACTTTGTAGTACAGTGGTTTGTCTGTTGGTCTGTGTTTATCCTGAGCTGGATAAGGTGTGGGCCTATCCATATCATCATCAATGTTATCACCATCTTCTTCTCCTTCTAAAACTGCATCTGCTGCTACAAATGGAATAATTCTGCAAGCAGAAATCATGCTTTAAAATTATATTAAGTAAATACTGTAATATGTACATTTCAGTGTTCATCCCAATTTGAACTCAGAGTGTATTCCTTCTACCAATTATGATCTTGACACATTATTTATTATTAAGTTTTGATAACTTTTAAACTAATTTCCTAACTTGCATCTTAAACAAGGTATTTAATAAACCAAGAATGGAGAAGTTCACTCACAGTAGCAAACATGAAACTTGTTTAGTTTAGCTTTAATTTTGCCAAACTAATGGAGGTGGTCAGAATAAATGGAGAGGTTAATATATGTATTTAAATGTCAACACAGTAATATATTCTGATTATAGTTACCTCAAGTTTGGCAAAGATGGTGGTAATGAAGGTTCATTGTAATCATATTCATAATCATCAATTGGAATTGCACGTACAGGCAATAATGATCCATTCACAGCAGGGATGTTATCATCTTTTTCAACAATAGTAACATTGCTGTGAACTGTAATGTTTGCCACGTATATATCTTTGGGTATTATCATTGTTGTGGGAAACAATGTCATAAATGTTGTCTCTGTTTGCATGGTCACAAGATTTTCTTCTTCATCACTCAGAATTGTTGTAACTGTAGTCACTTGGCTGTCCTCTGTCTGTGTCATTATAAATCTTTCTTGTGTGTTATTATCACCTGAAGTCTCCAGAGTGGTCTGCAGAGGCATAGTAGGGGGCTGGACAGTACTGGTGGTTGAGCTGTCTGTCATCGTGGCAGTCGTTGTTGCCTCTGAAATTATTTCTTCAGTTGTTGTTTCCACAGTGGTACTGCTTGCTGTTGAAACATCTGTGGACATCTCCATAGGGGTGCTGTTTCCAAACTGTTTGTCATCATCACGGTTGCTTCGTCCCTCATTGGTGACTTGTTGCTGGTAGTGATTTTTTGATTTTATTAGTGATGCAGGCATTGAGCGAACTGAACTAATCTGTTGCCGGTTGGTTATTGAACTGCTCTAAAAATAATAAACAATCCTTGATTATGGCAGTTTGTTTGTGATTCTTATAGCAGTGACTTCCAAATATGCTAATAGTTAAAATTTCAACAAAAATATTTATCATGATTGTACTCATACACTTTATATAATCAAGCCATAGTCCATTAATGTATTTGCTACAATTCATAAAATTGTTTTAAGAACACATCTTTCTACTGCTTAATGACTGAAATATGAACTTAAAGTACTGGCCAAATTGGCTCAAGAGGGAGCAGTTCTGATTTGTGTTAAGGAATTACATAACCAGTTCCTTGTCATCATCATCATCATCTATTTAGTTGCACTATATTTATATTTTAGGCAATGAAGGAGCAGTTATTTTTTTTTTTTTATACATTGCTTCCATTCTATGTGCATTGGTAGAGCATATAGATGTATGGTGTATGAAGAGAGTGTGAAATAGTCCAAACTTTTCTTTTCA
This sequence comes from Reticulitermes speratus, assembly GCA_021186555.1. Classification (NCBI taxonomy): domain Eukaryota; kingdom Metazoa; phylum Arthropoda; class Insecta; order Blattodea; family Rhinotermitidae; genus Reticulitermes; species Reticulitermes speratus. The sequence continues at coordinate 16,891,942 of JAJKFL010000002.1, forward strand.
AGACAGGTACATGAAGTTACTAGAATTAGGATAGTAAGTACAAACTAAGTGGACATATCAGGACACAAATATATGAATGCACCTCAAGGTTACATAATATGAACATTTCATGTCTTGTTAGCCCGAGAAACGCGATAGAGTCAAATTTTGAAATGTCTTATTCTTAGAATATTTTCTTTTACAAAGTTGATGGAGAGAGTCCAAACACATTACTGTTATTGAATTTTATAATCATAATAAACAAAATGCCGAAGATCATTCTTTCATAATCTGAGACACCTCAGTTAATAAAATACCTGACTTTGGAATGGATGATGGGAGTTCAATTCAAACAGTGCTCCACTTTCATAGTCTTTTACCTGCCATTAACATTGTACAGTGTAGATACTGATAGCATTGTTAATAACTACCCAAAAATGGGCTGGATGGGGTGGGTGTCGATTCCTGGTGTGGGCTAGAGATTTCGCTCTTCTTCAAAATGTTCAGGCTAGATCTGGAGCTGACCCAGCCTCCTACTGAATGGATACCAGGGGTCCTTTCCCCAGGGCTAAAGCAGCTGAGGCGTGAAGCTAACAAGTCACCCCTATTTACTACCGAGGTGAAGAATGAGTGGAGCTGTGTGTCTACCAAACCTACATGCCTTCATGGCATGCACGGAGACAACTATACCTCTACCTGTATCATTCACTACTAGAAAAGGTTTGGATATGGCCTGTGGACTACCTAGCCTCCTTTGAATTAAGTACAGTAAAAATCCATTCTAGAGCATGAAGTTGACTGATTGTTCAACAGGCATCTATTGTTGACGTGTTAGGTCGCGTGTTACTACAACTCTGCGTCTTGTACATCCCTTCTTGTCATGATAGTTGAACAAATGGTCAACATTACCTTTGTGGCCTATTCACACCGAAAAGTTTCAAAAAGTCCTGTTAGATTTTGCAGGTGTGTTTTCCTGTCCTCACATACTAAACCAAGAAATGCTGAACAGGCTTTTATGAGACTTTATATTACGGAGTTTTACTAAAATTTGTTGACATTTTCCAATTTTATTTAGAATCACACAACTTTAACATAAATTTCAAAATAACACCAACAAGCATTTTTGTTCCCATCTTGAGTGTAACCAGGTCTGACCCAAGACATGTGGGTGCCCTGGGCAGACTAATAATTTGATGTCATTTAAAACCGATCCTATTTTGAGTTTTACGGCCTAAGACAGGGCTGGGGAATGTTTTGAGGGGTGTGCCCAAACTGTGGCTAATTCAAGGAGAAATTCTTGTACCCATAGAAACCTGAGTTTACTAACACAATTTTCCTCGTTATTCCAGTGATGTATTGGTGTCCCTTATAGGTTGGCATCCCAGGCAGCTGCCTGGCTGGCCCATCCCTTAGTCCAGCCCTGAGTGTGACTCACTACATGTTTATCTCCATTTATTGTAGACAAAATAAAACACAAGTTTTATACCTAATACATTTTTTCCATAAATCTTACACTTTTTGGGCTAATTAAAGAATGTTGAACATATGAGTATTATTCCATCATACGTAGGTGTACTTTTCTTAACTTGTTATGTGTGGTAGTAGAATAAAAAGTTTTTGAATTTTTTTTTTGCTGGAAGAGGTACATGCACTTTTATAGAATGTAACTGATATAAATTTACATTTCACAAACTTTTTTTTTCCAGAATGCTTTCCTATGGCTCATTATTCACGCACCATATCAGTGTTGCTTCAACTTGTGTTTGTGCAAAAAGAAATATTCCTGTTAGATCAGATATTGCATTTATGATCCCTATAACTGTACTTTACCAGGAACTTAGAATCTGTATACAATTCAAGATGGTTGTCTCCTGTGTCAAGAGATGGAAAGCTGTCTTCTGTTAGTTCCAGTTCACTGATTCCACCTGGAATGACAACATAGTCATATAACTTACGTATAAATATTGTCATATTTTCTGCCCTGACAACCTCAAATCTCACATAAATACTGTAAATTTTAATTTTCATATCTGCAGGTGCATGAATACCACAAAATTAATAAGTTTAGGGCAGTATCATGACGAAAATCTAAAGTATTCTTTCAAACTAAAAATATGTACATTTTCTGTATGTGTGTGCATGTGTTTGTTTGCTAAACATGAGACCAGGGTGTTAACTATTAGCACTCATCAATGTAAAGAGTGAGAGGAGGCCACACAATAATTATAAATCATGGAAACAAAACTAGCCACTTACATACCTTGATAGTTGTGAGAGATGACTGTGTTACAAAAGATATTGGAAGTGCTTTCCCCTCACCTGTGGACTCAATTAGATAGGGTGTTCCATGTTCATGAATGTTGCAGCCAGCATAGCGGGACAAACTGCAGAAATTTTATGGTAACATTTCTTTTCAGGTTTATAGCAGAGGAAGACGCACAAGTTGCATACCTGCCAGGTTTATTTTCATTGATAATTTCTGCATGATTTATAATAATTAATTTTGGGCCTCCAATAAATGAATCATTCTGTATATGAGCAAGCAACAAATAAGTACCTAATGTATATGAGATATAGTATGTTTGATTTGCCAGTGGGTCACATCCAGGTTACTTTTACCAGTGTCTAATTGATGCATTAGTCATTAAATTGCCTTCACATGAACACAGACCCTCAGTGTTATGACATTAAATGTTAAATGGTTTCAACATAAACATATTTTCCTTGGTGATTAGACTAATTGCAATACAAATCAAAAGGTGAAATATCATAACAGAACAATTTTATTTGTACAATTATTTTAAGCATTTGTTGAAGCAAACATACATAAAGACAACATTATCACTTTCACTGAGGAATAGAACAAAAGTGTAATTCTTAAACATTTTCTTGGATCATGATCATTTGACACTGTACTTGAGTAAGTCAACGCATGTAAAGAGAGAGTTAACATTTTCATAGTGGATGATTAAAATGGATAAGCAGGAATTACATAAAACAAGTCAGTTACTGATACTTCATAGATGATGACGAAAAAATGGGCAAGAGGAAAAGACGTTTAACTAGAGCAAGAAAGAAGATATATGGTGACACCATGAATGGTTGCACCTATATTTATAAGGAAATAATACTAATGACATCATCAGGTATGAAGAATCAAGCAATGCCTGATAAAAGATGCTGTGGATTAATGTGTGTGAATGTTGTTGACCTCATTGTATGACGGAGCCATTGCTTGTCATGTCATAATAATATCACATATAATATATACTTACTACAGTTGTAGCTAGTTGGACAACATTTTCCTGAAGTTAAGATGGGACTGCATCCTAACAGAGGTGGCGTGCATTCTATAGTCATACATTGTATTCTGCCCTTCATACAAAAGCAGTTTTCACATTGTGACTGGGTTACACCCTGAACCATCTCCCCTTCTGGATAGAACTGACCATCCAGTTCACATCCTGCAATCATAGCGAACATGATGATATTTAAAATTTGGTATTTAACTAAGTGATAGTTCTGTCAAGTACAGCTATTGAACAAATATATTGTCATGTTAATTTGTTCCTCATATTATTTTAAACTATATGTTTCAAGATAACAATGAAGAGGAACAAATAAACATGACACTAACTGGTATAAGTTCATTTGTTGCGTCTGATGGCAACATGATCACTATAGAATGCAAACATTTTAATGTTAGTTTTTACAGTGACAACACTAGACCTCTTTCTCAGCCTAATTTCATAGACATGGGTAATGATCTTTTGCACTGCATATTTGAATCATTGTTCTTTCACATTTAAGACCTGTAATGTAATCAGACCTCTGATGACTGGACAACCTAGTGTTCTTACCAACAAAACTTGAGGTTGTTGCAGATGTTGTTGTTGTCTCAGCAGAAATGGCTTCACCTGCAATAGTCACACATGGGTACCTTTAGTGAAGGAATGCATTTATGTTGTACATATTCCATAGAAATATATGTTTTTGATATATAAGACACCTCAGTGGTCAGGTTTACTCTTGCGTTCAGATGACTTATGAGTATATCACCATAGAGGTGAGCTGTTGTAACATACTCAGTATTGTGACTAGGCTCTGGGCTGGCCGATACGGGGTTACATTTCCAAAAGGGACAGGAGATTTTTCTCTTTTCCGAAACATCCAGACTGACTCTGGAGTCCACTCAGCCTTCTATTAAATGTGTACCGAGTTTCTGTGTCCATGCGCATCTGGGGTGTAAAGTTGACAACTCACCTCCATCTAGTGCTGAAGTAAAGAATGAGGAGAGCTATACAACTCCTTCCACTATGTGCGTTTATGGTGTGGACACGGACGACTTTACCTTTATCTTTACCTGTACAAAAGGTTTTCTTTTTTTATTACGTTTTTATGGTACTTGTCTCAAGTAATTTACACTAATTTGATATTAATGTAATCTGACTGTTCAGTATGAACAACAAAATTAACTGTCAGTGTAATGGAAGGTAAGACCTGTATAAATCAGGTTAGAAATGTGTTTCATATGAAACGCAATATACATCAAACAGTGAACAAATCACAAATAAACTTCTTATTTGAATAAAGACCTCCAGATCATAAAACACTGACAATGTTTTATCACAGATAAAATTAAGTGTAGGATATGTATGGATGGGAGGATACTATTAATATGGATCTTAAAGAAATAGGTTGGGTACTCATGGACTGAATTTAATTGCCTCAGGATACGGACAAGTGACAGGATGTTGTAAAAAAGGTTTTTGATTTCATGAAACTTCAGGGAACTTCTTGACTATCTTAGGAAATGTTACTTTTTTAAGAAGGACTCTGTTCCATGGAGAGAGAGAGTGAGTGAGTGAGTGAATTGGTTGGTGGTTGGTTGGTTGGTTAGTTAGGTAGTTAGTCAGTTTAATAAGATGGAAGATTTACAGGATTTACTCCTTTACTCCAAACATTGGTAGAGTCCATAAGAGCTATCAATATTTCTTGTAACCTGAGACAAAATCTTCCTCTGTTCGTGATATTACTGAGTGGCCCGTGTCAAAGAAATGAAGGGCTTTCCAATCGCAACTTCATAGGTGGTAAGAGATACAAAGAAACTGTTTAGAATACTTTGTTTCCAAACGTTAACTGAGAACAAAAAAGTTACACTTAATGTATATTTATATTACTAAAACTGGAAAATTGCTTTTAAAATAAAAATCTGTAGTCATGGTAATATATTGTGGTTTGAAATTATAAAATTTGTTACATTATGACTAAATTAATTTACATATTTCCGTTCAAGTATTAACACATATGCAGATTTGTGAAATGTATGGAATCTGCTGTCAATGCATTATATGAAATCTAGCACAAATATAAATATAACAAAGTTTTTCAAAACACCATTTATTATCAATCTGTAACATGAAAAGAAAAGATGATGAGCTCTGTTGGTTATGGGATTGAACTTACTACAGTTGTAATGTGTTGGACAGCAGGAGAGTGCTCTGTATCCAGGTGTGCAGCCCTCCAGTGTCAGAAGACACTGTGGCCGCATGCATTGTTGAATCCCTCTGATACAGTAACAGTAGTCACAGAGCCCAGATGTATGCATGGCAGAACCCTCTGCATACACAGTTCCATTGGCCACACAAGCTGAAAGATGTATTTGACTTTAGTTTATATTATACAACAATTAAATATGCTTAAGATGATTACAGACTTTCCAGAGGTTTGGTTTAGTATTTAGAGAGCTCCACGTATGGTCATGACCACTGCCATTAATACTGAAAACATAACTCATTGACTAAATGGATGGTAGGAGAATTTTAGGATACAACACCAATAATAGTAACAACTGCCTTTCATAGAACATGATGTTAAAAGGGTCCTTTAACACCATAGTATTTCATGTACTCATGTCGCAGCTGGAGGAGTTGGCCCCTAAATGTTGATGGTAGCTGCTGTCTCAGACAGCCCACAAGGTGTGTTCATTTAGTTTGGGGATCGACATTCAGTTAATAACTCTTTACTGTCAAATGTTTTGTGTTACAAAACTTTAACACAATTCTTAGGATTGGAAAGTTTAATGGTAATAGATATCTTCTAGTATAGTGATGATCAAACATGCATAAAGTGTAGCAGAAGTGAAACTCATAATGTCTTGTATATATACAAGATGATTCTGAAATATATCACATCATTGCAGGGGTATGTTTCATGCATGAAACAGTGTAACAAGTCTATGTAAAAAGGGCCCTTGGACATTCTCTTCTGAGCTAGAGAACATTTCCAAAGAGAAGCATTGTGTGTGTGTATGTGTGTGTGTGTGTGTGTGCGCGCGCACGCGTGCTTGTGCGTGCAGCAACTGCGCCTATATCGCAAGGCTTGTTCCACAAGGACCTCGCCCCTCCTGCTTATTGAGGTTGCTTATTATGTAATGATGTGAATGTTGTTTTGTAAGTCCAGTCATTGTTCTGTCCTATTCATAGCCATAAAATACATTTTAGTGGATAAAACCAAGATAAAACACTGAATTCTTTTATTTGCCTGTTAGTAAAAATGTATGCTGCACAAGGCCTGTCTCAGCCTCGGTATTTGATCCGATGTCAATGTTCACTCTTTTAATGCAAAGCAAGCTTACAGAAGGAACTTCATTCCTCACTCTTACCTCTGCCTGTGTTTATATCACTTCCTCCTAGTGTTAAATCAGATCGTGCTTCCAGTTTCTTTTTTGATGTTCCTCCATCTGAAAAAAGGTAATCAGTAATTTTGTCTATAAAAGCTGGTATCAAATCTGGGCCGCTGAAAGGCAAATTTCTTACTATTTTATTTATCTGCCTTTGGTACTAAATTTGAACTGCCATGTTTAATTTTAAAATTTATGCATGGTGTATTGATGTGCTCCATAAGATTCTCAATATAGTAAGCAGTGATTATGTCCCTATTAAGCACTAACCAACAGGTCTTAATACTTAAAAGGTACTCTGTTTCCTGTAAGGTAGGAACTGAATCTGTATAAATATGTAACTTAGATTAATTTCAGCCTCCAAAGGGTTAATTTACTTTGGTAGTTTAATTCCGTAAGATTTCATATTGTAAGAATGTATGTTAAAATTATTTGTTTCCTCTGTCTTTTATAGATCAGAAACTTAAGTAAGGGATACAGAAACCACTACTTGCGGAGCATAAGAATAAATTTCATGTAAGTACCAACTGCTATCATCCACATTTGAAAGATGATTTGAGCCGTGTCTTGATCAAACATTTGCCTAATTTTGACTAGTGCTTAGATTTATGATAGTCAAGCAAAAGGGAGGGCTGACTTATCAACCATGTGATAATTACATTGTCATAAGTGCATGACATATATTTTTAATTTCATGATTGATACGATTACCATAATTTCATGTATGGCCTCATTTTGAATTTTCTTTGTGGCTCGGATAAGCGTTGCTCTGGAATACGAATCCGCCAGCCCGCAGCCTAGAAGCTATTATCTGCATATATGAGCTTGAAGTTAAGCGTTATTAGTTTACATAGGCTTATTTCTAGCTGTCTGTGATGATACACAATAACTTAGACTTATAATACTGCTATAAAACTGGACACTTTAATTGTGAATTTTACAGAAAAACATCAGAAGTCTTTAACTTTTATAACTCCAAAATTGGTCTAGATAATGTTTAAAAGTTTAGTTCCTACCTTACGTAAACACTGCATCTCTATTACAAAGAACAATCGGTTTAAGAAAATAATAGCCGTTTATTCTGAGAAACGTATTAAACATAGATTGTGTGGGCAGAAAGCCGAGCAGCTTTGATGTCAGAGCAACTGATACACACTGTAGCCACTTTGCCTTAAATGCTTAAGTCTTTAGCTTTCAGATGTAAAAACCTAAAATGAAGTAAATAATTGAAGACAGTCGTAAATTTTGCACTGATCTTTGATTTGTTGCGTTATAACAAGTTTGTATCTACTGGGTGTAAATAGGCCTGCTTTGTGTGTTAAGGAGTGAGCTTTTGTATAGCTTCCTAAATTTTACGAAGAAAGCCACAAGAATATAAGTTTAGGTTTGCAGTGTGGTTTATGTAGCCACATTCTCATTTCTCATCTACATAGCGTCCATGGGAGATACATGAATATGAGTGTGGAGCATAGGTTGTTAAAGAAATAAAAGAAAGCAAAATAACACAGCCAGGAGACGTCAAATGTTATTTCTTGTGTTATGAAACCTAATATTAAGGCGGTAAGGCAAATTCTAAAAAGGAACTAATTACAAAATGTTGGGAACAAATATGTTTATGCCCAGTAAAACACAGTGGCAATGTATAGAAGTAGGAAAGAAGACTACCATCACTGTTTCACATCTGTCAGACGAAGGTGTAAGCGATTATTTTGGAAAAGATATTAAGTGTCCACAGGTGTAAATAATCTGGCACCTATTACTCTCTGAACTATATTATTTCTATTGTAACGAATCATTACTTTTTCATTAGCTCTCCTCTTCTTGCACGTTTAAATATTTTCCTACAAATAATGGATATTTAATTCTTCAATTTTGTTAATTTCGGAGTATTTATACAATAACGTGTAATTTCTGTTGTTAAAATGGCTTCACTTTTGGGAAACACATTTCTTCCACCTTTCTTGGATATCAAATATATTCGCACCAGAATGGCCTAGACCTTATATGCGAAATAAGTTGTAAAATGTCTAGTATGGAAAGGCGTAAGAGTTACCAACTGGACGTCTAATTGTCCCCCAAGTAATCCCCTATCGCCCATTCTTTTGGCGTAATTAATTCCCGCATGACTACGAACAGGATGCTGTTATCGGTTGACGGAGATAATGCAGTTTTGCTGCTAAGTCTGATTCTCCAGTATTGTGTGAAGTAAAGTGACTAATTTGAAATTGTAAAATTTTTAAATATTGTGATTCAATAAAAAATAATAGTGGGAATTCTAACAATTTGTGGTGATAGGAGTAATATTCAAATTTGATTTTATCTTCAGAAATGCTTTATTTTGTTTCACGTGTTTACACACCGACGATACCTTGATGTAGGATTGTCTGAGTACTTTCAAGGCTGCGGACTAGGAAACAACCGGCTAGGCACTTCCGTTCCAGTACAAAACTTGCACATTACAGACGCCTGACTATTTCCAGGTGTTAGCACCTGTAATTACTCTTCCAGCATCATTCCTATATAAGTGCTTCTGAGGGATTTTCGAGATAGTCGTGTTCTTGAAAGTTTAAGTCTTCTTGGACCTTACGCCCAGTCGACACGCCTGGGTATCCACAACACTTTAGTCTTCACAAACACCGCCGTAAGAACCTTAATTTCCCGACGGTGTTCCTCTTTTATCCGTAGTCTTATACAACTAAATGCGGCCTTATTTGTTCCAAATCTTGTACGTTTATTTTGCTTGTCAACACTTGTCTTACCCTTCGGCTCTTTCTTATAGAATAGTGGGGGTTCTCTTGTGTTCAGTGGGACATGAGGTGATAAGTGAAGAACGGCCTGGAAGGAGAGAATTTTCTTAAATATGCTGAGGAAAAACTTAAATATCTCAAAAGTTTTCCAGCCTGAAATGCGAAACAGTAATTCTCTAACACAAGACAGACACAATACTGCTGAATTCTATGTAATCGGTAATGATTCCTGCAGGTGATAACTGTTATGACTTTAAAGCTGACTGTATATTACAGCAGTCTTGCTTCTCTTGAGTTCGTAACACGTCATCACCTTACCATAGCTTGGTCACCAAATCGTGGGTATTTCCCCATCTCTAAATATCGCTGATCGCATAGCAGAAGGTTGCAAGTATGATGTTCTTGAACTTTGTAAAGCTCTTATTGTCGCGTATGCATAGATGCCCACACACACACACTCCTGCTGAGACGGACTTCTTTTAAATCAGTCAGCACTCAGTTCTCTTCGCCTGCTCTAGCTATATTTATTTCGACGGTCCTTGAATGCATTACTCTCTGACCCACACCCACATATGTGATTTCGTAATTCCATTCCATGTGGAATAAATGATGATAGTTTCTTTAATGCGTAACAATTATTTTTTATTGAAATGAAAATGGAATGCTATACTTTAAGCTTCCATTGCATTGTAATTAATGCCCTTCTTCATACACCTAACCCTTGTCTTACACCCTAGCTACATTCCTGAGAAAGTGGGCGTAAATAAAAAGGCGTAAATTATATTCCCATAAGAAATAATGAAATAGGTAGGGGTTAGGCGCAGTCATACAAATGACAGCCTGTTTATATGCGGTATATGTGCATGTATATATTTCATTATTCTTGTGTTACTGATATTAATATACAAATAAATAATGTTAATTTTAGCCTATGTAAATTAAAAAAGAATTGTAAACAATTGCGTGTATTTGTCATGGATGGTACATGTTTCATATCGTCGCTGTCACGGATGACTAAACTCACTCTCACAGCCTTTACATATCAGTCACTTTATTACCATCGTTAAGATTTTTGTTGCTATTAGTTTAGGATTTCGCTTATGCCAATTTAGTATAGGTAGGTGTGATGGTTATTTATGAGATGTGTTATTCGTCATCGTCTAGTTTTCTGTTCCAGCCTAGTTCGAGGTTACCAACCTTGACACGGATGGTGTAGTTCCCTTATCGTAGCTTGTCACAGATGTTCTGTCACGGACTATCAAATTCACTCTCACAGGCTTAACTACACAATCACTTTATTACCCACAGATCGATCATACATATTACTACCGTTCTGCGATTTCACCTTGGTGTCATTTTTACGTTCCTCGATTGGGTGTATCATCGTGGCGTTTTCGGGCAAGACGAGAAAAGAGGCTGAAATAAGCGCAACTAAACCACTTGGTCTGAAATAAACAGCGAGCGCACGGTGGCTGACGTATTTTACAGCGAGCGCGCAGCCTCCCAGTTTTGTTCTTCGCCGTGAGACTCGTAATCTCCCGGCAGCGTCCAAGAGCGCAACCAGCCAAAGGACGTTAAACCGAAAATGAGGGAGAGCAAATTAAGAAGTGGCGTAAATTTGCCAGGGGCGTTAAAGCAAAAAACGTAAAACAAACTTTCGTAAAACAAGGGCTATGTGTGTTAGCATGCATATTATTATTTTAATAGCATGAAGCAAGCGATTCCTGTGGCATGAGCTCGGTCACGTGGTTCACGGTTTGGATTCTCGCTGTTGGTGTGAAACGTGTGTCCAGGTTTCTTCTGAGATGTCACATTCCGTGTAAGTAGAGGTTTGAAAAGAGCCGATCACCCGTTCCAGAAGTCCTAAATACCTACAGGATTTGTTGCTTCACAATTCGGAATTCGAATAAATTAGTTGCCTACCTGTGATAGCTGTAGCTTTTCGCTACAATTAGTTGACTGTAAACGTGAAAATTTTGAGCTCTCACAGCAGTGTTGACTCAGGGAACATTGGTAATAATTACATTTAGAGAGGAGCTTGCTCCTTCCACCTAAAGAGTGGTTCAAGAGTAGTGGACTCTCCTGAAGAAGAAGGCAGAAAACTTATCCGAACTACATACGAATCTATACGGTGCAATATTCTAGAAGATTTGAATCAACTGTAAAAGTGTTCACGTCCAAAGATGCAACATAGGTTTTGCCACTGAACTCATTTCCAAGACACACGAATTCACTTCACTTAACGGATAGTATAATTAAGATCAAATTAAAAAATCCATCTCCATCTTGGTTTTCCAGATTAACATATATTTTTGATAACGTTCCTCCAACGAATTATGTGCGCTTTTCTTGTTTCTTCCGTCTCTGATTTATCTGCCTTAGCAATAACATGTGAAAAGTTCTTTCACCTCGCTCTTCATTCTCCTCTCTTAAGTACGTATGAACAGGCCTACATAAATACAGTCCCCATAACTAAATGCTGTGCATGCATAAAAACACTTGCAACAAACGTACTCTAAGACTGCATGTAGGTGGATTCTTTTATGCGATTGTTATATGTATGTTGAATTGCTGGATATCCGTCATGACAATTATACCACTTGCATCCAAATACACCTTACGCTCTTTGCAGAGATGCTCACAATCGCTACAAGAAACGAGAAAACATGATACACCTTTATTTGTTCTTGGTATGAAGTATATGAAATGAGTATAGAATGGGGAGACTGTACTCTCCGTTCACATTTTTTTCTTCTAAACTATTAACGGTTTAGATAAAATAGAGTATTAGGAACCTGCAGTAAATGCTGGAGCATTTGTAGGCGTTCCAGGAACACAACGAGGGAATATTTAAGTGCAAAATTAATGAACTTGAGACAAACACTAAGGACAAGAATATTACGGACTTTTATAGAAGCATAACTCAATTTAAAGGGGTTACGAGCCTGGAGCTAACTTTTTTAAATGAAGAGGAGGGTGTTTTGCCTGCAGATTCTCACAATATTTTTAATAGGGGGAAGAATCACTTTTGTCAGTTATCGAACGTACGTGGGGCTCATGATGTCAGGCAGAATGAAATACAAGTAAGTACATTCGGCTGAGCCACTAGTGCACCGGTCATACTGGGTCTGTTATGTTAAGGAAAGAATATAGGCTGAGGGTTTTTGGGAATAGGGCATGGAGGAAGGTATTTGGGCCTAAGTAGTAGGAAGTAATAGGAGACTGGAGAAGAATGAATGGTGAGAAACTTAATGACTTGTACTTCTTACCAGATATTATAAGGTGGTGAAATCAAGGAGAAGGAGAGAAATGCATAGGGTTTTTGGTGGGGAAACCTGAAAGAGAGAGGAATTGGAAGAACTAGGTATAGATGGGAGGATAATATCAAAATGGATCTTAAGGAAACAGAAAACGGGAGGGCGGGAATTGGATTAATCTGGCTCAGGATAGAGATAAATATCGGGCTGTTGTGACCACGGCCGTGAACCTTCAGGTTTTATAAAACGAGGCGAATTTTGTAACTAGATTCCCTTGTAATTAGCGATGTTACGAACACAGCAGGCATGTGTTGAGGAAGGCCACGCAAGTTATTAACGTCTAAGATTTGCACTCAGTAGTGATGGTTCAGCTTCAGTGTGCACATGATTGGAGTAATTGAGAGAGGGATGAATGAATATTGTTTTAATGCTGTTGTGGTCTTAGACAGCACTGTAGTTCTGATCAGGAGCGAAGGAAAGTTGATTTGTTAAAGAGCTCGGCCAATAATTTGGTTCACATATTTTATTCTCGTAATAACGCTACGAATGACTGATATCGCCGTGTCATACGGCATCTTCTTCGGCATGTGTGTAATGCGGCATAGTATCGTACAACGCTAGAAAGCTTGAATCTCCGGAAACATCGTTGCGAGAACCACAAATCTCACAACATTTGTCAAGAGGTAAAGGTAAGGTAAATTTCACCCTAGAACAGGCCATGAAATCTTAGACGGGAAATAGGGGTATAGCTCTATTCTTTCTTTAATCTCGGCGCTACAGGGGGTGGGTGGTCAACGTCACGCCCCGGCCGCTTTACCCCGGGAAAGAGACCCGAAATTCATTTTACAGGAGGCTGATTGGGCCACAGGGCCGGTTTGGACGGGTGCGGAAAATCTCGCCCCCACCTGGATTTGATCCCAGGAGCGTCCATTCCGTAGCGAGTTAATACACCAACCATGCTATCTCGGCCCACCAAAATTTGTCAACATGTCAGGAAAAGTAATATATAATATGTTTCTGTTTTGTGTGATAGAGACACAATAGATAGTATTAGCTTGATAGGCAGCAGTAACAGACGTCTTGTTTCTGGTGCTTGTTTTTAGAGAAGAAATTAGCCATATTTGCAAAAAAAAAAAAAAAAAAAAAAACTAAGTTGCGGGTAAATGGTCGAAAGGGTCAACTATTACCTTAATGCATTCCAAATACACATTCTGAATAATCATATTATTCAACAAGCCACCGCATTTTTTCACTTTCTGTAAATCATGCTGCGTAGGAGAAAATTACGAGCAATACGGCACAGCCAGACCCGGCTAAAAATGATCTAACGTAATACGGCACACAAAAAAATGTGTTTTTATGCCAGGCAATTAAGGAAATTTTACACACACGCAGTCCAAATATTTAATGCGTACATCTTTATACTTGAGTCATTTCGTCTGATATGGTAAACAAGTTTTGCCGCCAGACTTATATAACAACTTATCGATTATTAGGACACGTTAGGCAGTTAGCCAGCGAAAATTCTATTCTTTCAACTCATTGCTTGTATCTCGTGTAACTATCCACTTTCTCAGAAAATTCAAATTTTGTAGGCTGATGGATATTAAGAAGTACAAGTTTTATTAACTGTCTCGTCTATCATACAAATCCTCGTGAGATATTTGAAAGGATATAAAAATAATAGGGGTAAGCCTGACCATGATAAGTGGGTCCCTGTCACCACGGCATGGCGCGTCCTCAGGTTGCGGATGGACGAACGGTTTCCGGATATGGACAGTAGTTGCGAATACACTGAATAAGCAGTCTTGGACAGCCGACAAGGGGTGGTCCTCCAGCTTGGGGGTTAGGAGAGGTGCTAACAACTCCTCACCGTAAAAAATTACCATGTTACTAAACAGATCACAAAGCCTCGGACCTGGACTGATTCTTTAGGACAGGTGGCGGCCTCTTGTGAATGCGGTAATGAACCTTCGGGTTCCATAAAACTCGGGGAATTTCTTGACTAGCTGACGACCTGTTAATTTCTCAAGAAGGACTCTGCTCCATGGAATTAGTTAGTTAGTTAGTTAGTTAGTTATTAGTTAGGGGTAAGCCTGAAGTTGTCCCTATCAATACCGTAAAGATATGTAGCGGGAGTAAAGGTGTAGCTCCCATCGTTATTAATTTCGGCACTAGATTGAGGTGAGTGGTCATCTTCACACCCAGAATGCTGTACACCCGGAGAAAGAGCCCTCGCTACCCACTGAAAAGGAGGTACCGATGATGATGACTTTTTGATCATGATGATAATACAGTTGATAATAACAACAGTAAGTGTAACACCGCCTCTCTTCATATAGTTCTCTTTTCGTTTATTTTTTACTTTTTCTCATCTATATCATTAACGTGATCATCAGCCTAACCTCTACATATATACATAGTAAAATACTTACACTTAAACACGGGTGGAACTGAAACCAGCAGCACGCCTTTGCGAAGAATTTCTTTCACTCTTGTTAACACCGGTTTGCTTCTCATTGTGAATATTCCTAGCCTTGAAAAAATACTATGACCGAAAGATACCTCGTTGTGTGACCTTCCGGGTGAATGGCCTACATGCCGTGCTGATTGTTTCCATTCATCCGCAGACTTCCCGCCTCGCACACACACTCTCATTCATGTGGCACCTTGCCCCTTCCATAACACTTAGGAGTAAGAATAGTTTACACCGAAAGGCAGGTGTCTGCGGTCTGAATGACAATCAAACTTCGAGATGTCGTTGGTACCCCTGATTTTTGTATAGTTTAAGTCGGATGCTGGAGGTCAGCTGTTCTGATTTGTTTATACTTTTGGGTATTCCTGAGCATTTTCATGTAAATAGTGGCGCAGTGCCTTAAAGAGGCTACAGCACCTTCCTCAAATGTCATCCCCCGGGCACAATCTACCTTCATCCAGTCATTTCTCCTTCCAAGCTACATAATCAAGGCATTTCAAGCTGCGTCTGAGTTACACAAAAATTAAGGATCTAATTTGATTTACACTGGGAACTTGTGGAGTGTCTTCTGCGTTCCATGTTCAGGAAGAGTTTGGAGCCCGTCCAGCCCCCTAAACAGTATGTTAGGTAAAAATGCTTAGACGCTTTTTCGGTCGTCGCTATCGCCACATTCCATACGGCTACAAGTTCGTAGTTTAAATGTACGGTCAAAGAATATTTGACGCATTGTAAATTGGTGCAAAACTTTCACATCAGAAGTCACTATTCATAGCTATTATCGTGAGATCAGACCAAAAAAAAGAAACAAGGTTGTTTTGTCCTTCGAAATCTTAGGGAGGGACCTGGTTTGTCAGAACGTACTCCTAATGTATTACACGTTCAGTAAATTCAGAAAATCAGTCTAATATGAAATGATTTTTTAGTATGGAGAGGCATGTTGCAGTATCTACTGGGCCACAGAGAACATAAATGGTTCACATCCCTAGTGAAAATTGGAATAAGGGATTTTGTGATTTAAAAGCTCATTTGCAGGGGATGAAAACAGGCGCTGTTCGACAAGTGTAAATAGTTATTAGCCCACTTTTTTCTTTCTTAAGAAAATAATATAGGTTTATGAGATAAATACTGTATGTGTGTGTTCCTACATTTAAGCTGTTGAAATATTTACACGATGCGAGATTTGAGGTTCTCTTAGCGGTGTTGCTGGCGAATCAAGTGTTTTGGGATATTATGCTGTGTAGAATCGTAAATAATTTCCTACCATTCTACACAGCCTAATATCCCAGGAGACTTGAGTCGTTAATTGTAATTGCTGGCTTCATTGTAACCTAACTGATGGGGCCGTGCCATGGCTCCGGCGGTTAGTCGCCGGCCTCTCACCGTGGAGGCCCGGGTTCGATCCCGGGTCAGTCCATGTGGGATTTGTGGTGGCCAAATTGGCACTGGGACATGTTTTACCCCGAGCACTTCGATTTTCCCCTGTCAGTTTTATACCACCGGTGCTCCATTACACGGAAAAACGAAAAAAAAAACGAATCATCTTCATCACAGAGTTGCACAATAAGCCTTAAGGCTGCGGTGCGTCTGTAGCATCAGCTGCGGGGCCCACCACATAGAAAAAAAAACTAACTGATGGCCTTCTCACAAGAATGGGCCAGTACAGATCCTTTGAGATTGTACCAACGTGCCCGTAGCAGGAGAGCTAATGATGTGCTTGTTTCGCCACAATATCTTTTGCCACATTCGCAGGAAAAGTGACAGACAAAATATGCTGTATCTTGCGTGGTTCTTTCCTGCAGTAAAGCACCGAATGGCTTTTTAATTGACATTACAGAAGACTTCGGGTCCATAATATTGTGAATTTTCAGTTAACTTGACTTACACTTGGTTTGAAACATGGGCTTAAGGGTCACTTACCCCTACAGATGAGCTCTGGACAACAGTGATGTTTGCGATGAACCAGAATGCATTCAGGAGGCGGTGGGTTGGGTAGTGGGCGACACACACGCAGGTAGCACACTAGTGAGCCTTGGAGGCAACTGCAGTTGAGGCATGGCTCATCTCTGATGACCACTCGCTGACCCTCCGCATAAACCAAACCTTCATAGGAGCAACCTATAAACGTAAAATTGCCGTCAGATTACTACGATTTATTCGGTGCACTTTTTATTTTGGATTACTGTCAACAGAGTCTTTGTTTGCATTCCACCGTACCTGCCACACTTTGATTACATATTATAATGTTCGTAATATTAAAAATGTATTATTAGATTTTCCTCCAGGTAAACAGGCACACAGAATTCTCAACTAAAAGAAATACCACTTTTATTAGTTTATAATGATGCTGACAGTCGCTAGTTGTAAGCACGGTGCATGCTGGCGGTCAGGGAATGAGTAACTTATCAATGCGTGCCTATCTTGCTAAAACTGAAATATTACACTGTCATTAATACAAGGACTGATGACACTCAGAATTTTGCAACTGTTGCTACACCTGTCAGCTCATTGTAAACTACTTCTTCACTTCTTTCACGCGCGTTTCTATTCGCTGCATGCACATAATGGATGAAGTGGATTACTTTACAAACAAAATCTGATGCAGGCATAAATACAGCTATTTGGTGTATAAGACATAAATTTATATTTAGGCCATTAACAGACCTTTTAATGATATAGACGGGCGTAATCCAGATTTATATATTTAGGACATTCTTATTAGAGTTTCTCTTAACTTTTGTCGAAGCCCACATTTGAGAGCCGCAAGAGAAGGATTTAATGACTCATTTCATACAAGTTAATGAGGAATGTAGATGCTTGTCGAGAAATAACGTAAAGGTCAAAAGATAAATTTGTGCTTATGCTTCACCATAGGGTTACATTTAAATAATATTCTGTCTTGGAATTAAGCGAACATTGATATGTCTTTCGAACTTCACAGCATAAGGCAATGCCACGTGGATGCAAGCGAGGATCTTTTAAAAATTTTTGTTTTGACCTCTACAAGAGGGTTTGCAGGAAGGTGGGAAAATCATATAAAGGCGAACATCCTAATTATTCTTCGTCACGTATTGTTTAAATGTAGACATTGAGAGGAATGCACTGGGTAAGACATGTACCTCAATGGCAGAGATGGAAAATGCAGAAAATAACACATTATATTCACCGTGCATTCTGTCTTATATAATAGCTTTTATTTTAACCAACACTTGCACTACAATTTTGTCGTCGTATATACCCCTACATATGTTTCGACTACTTATTAGTCATCATCCCCCTGATTATGACTAATAAGTAGTCGAAACATATGTAGGGGTATATACGACGACAAAATTGTAGTGCATGTGTTGGTTAAAATAAAAACTATTATGCAGAAAATAAATTTATCGGAAACATCAATGGAACAGGCCATTTGGAAAACCTAGTTGTAGGTGCATCTTGTAGAAGTAGAGCGTGAAGGGATGGAAAAATATATAGGCAGCGGCAGGTTCTTATGAACAGGGAAATCAAATCTGGGAAATTTCGCTGCTCTCAGTACAGGCCTATCCCTTCAAAGCACTGGGTTAAATGCCCTAGAGGAATAAGCTCTACAATAAAATAATACTTACATGAACTCCTCTCACCATTTCTGTCGGTCTTTAAGGTAAAAGTTAAAGTTCTCCCTTTATAAGCCATGACGGCTTATCGTGAATGGAGGTGTATCACCACTCCTTAACTTCGACGCTAGAAGAGGCGAGCGGTCACCTTGAACAGGCCGCTTTACGTCTGGGTAAAGCGCTCCCATCACCCACTGAATAGAAAGTTTGCGGGCTCTAAAGCCGGTCTGGACACTTTGGAGAAGAGAAAAATCTCTTGCTTCTACCGAGAATTTAACCACCATTCCTCGGTTGTCCAGGCCATCATAGCCTAGTTATAATACTGACTACCTTTGCGGAAGGTTCCCTTTCCTATTCGGACTCTTGACCCGTGAAGATAGGACCGATACGTTGTCCCGAAACGTCGGTAGGCAATTAGCTCACAACACCGCGTAATATCTCAGAAGAGCGCAGATCTCAGATTTTTCTCTGTCTCGTTTATTTCGAAATGGCTTTCATTTAATTCTTGCACTTTTTTGATTCGTTAATATTAAGGCTTTTGTGCAGTTTATATTTTCCTTCCTCTTTTCCTGTCATCTCTGTGTGTAAATGATCGTATACGAAAAGCAAAACACTTTTAATACTTACTTCTGTGACTCGCCTGCAGCAGTTCCCTCCCGGGCGAGCTTATATTCATCGAATCTGAAACAGAAATGGTACTCATGCTACAGGAAAGGTAATCTTCCTGCATTTGAACTTAAACATTCGCTATGTGTATAAATTTGTGTATGTGTGTGTTTGGATCTGGAAGTTCAGTTGAAACAAAAATATGCATTCGTGTGACAATATTCTTATAAATATTAGTATTGTGAAGACAGGTTTCCAAAATGTTTATAATGCAGGTAAGACATCTTACATTCAAACAATAGTGAACTGCCCACTTATACAGCCACATTTAACATAATGATTTTTTAAACATCGTTGAACTTGTATGAGTGAAAAATCAGCTTAAATAAAAGATTAAGAAATCACTCTGGAAAGTAATATCGCTGAAAAGGAAAGTAGATTAAGGGATTTATTTGGAACTACACTGTTTTCAAAGTCACATTTAATGCTTGAGAGTAACATCAATGTATTCAATATAGTCTTCTCGGGCGCACAGCCGCGTCAATTCGTTTGAATACAACATTTCGGGGACTAGCTCCGTCCCCATCCTCAGGCATCCTCAGTTTTTTGCCTGAGGATGGGGACGGAGCTAGTCCCCGAAACGTTGTATTCAAACGAATTGACGCGGCTGTGCGCCCGAGAAGACTATATTGAATCATGTCGCCGCGAAAGTTTTAAAACTTATAACATCAATTATGTCTGACAAATTATTCCGTCAGCATATTTTACAGCATTTTTTATCTGATAAATAATAATTGCTTAAATTTAACAATTTCAATCATGAGCAGTTTTGCACTGCAGAAAGGCAGTAAGATATAGTGAGTACAACGTAGGGATGGGCGTAACGTTGCCTTGGCATACCGCCAAACTTGTGAACAAAAACAGATATTCCTTTTTTTTTATAATTCCAATTTTAACAATTCTGAACACTAGTCCACCTTAAAATACAGATACCGCCATGACCTTCTTTAGGAGTCTGAAAAAAAGAAAGACCTAAGGAACCCGAACTTTTGAATTCGACATACAGGAAAGATGAAGTAATTCTACACGTAGTGCCGAGTCAGATTTGCTTATTTCAAGGAACCTGTAACATAAATAATTTAAGGTAAATAAACATTTCAGCGTTTTTATATTAATACTTCAGAGTGTGCCGCCGACTGGGCAACCCTGCTCTAGATGTTTTTGTCGTGTTGGTTTTGACTTGTACTGTCGTACTCTACTGAAGAATCTCTGCTGTCCGATTTGTACTAAAAGTGGCTGAGAGAAGCGAATGAGATGAGGGTGTGGTATTGATGGTGACGCAATGATGAGATTGATGATCGCCACCTCCTCCCTAACTGCGGGCCATGCAATAAGAGGACGGCTAGACGCAAACCGTCTGTCCTCAGCTTTTAAATATGTCTAGTGACAGGCATGAAATGGTCCATGATTTAATTCATAGTTCTATGGATTTTCAATTATCGAAATTTTTACTATGACACTATTCAAAATACTTTTCTTTTTCTGGTATCAATTATGATTGTTATCGGCTATTTAAATCTTTATCAGAGTAAACACAACACTTTTCACATGCACCGTTTATTTTCTTTACAACATGTTTCGGCCGCGTAGGCCGGCCATCATCAGGCAGAAGTTACAAGATCATAAAATGAAAAACATACATTGAGGTAGAGGCCTCCGCTTTACAGTTAAAATATATAAAACCATATAATTACCTATTATTCCGTATCAGGAATAATTTATGTTTGCATACATTTTAATATTTAAAATTATCTAAGTATAATCATTAAAACACTGGGATGGAAGGATTCTCTATTTCTTAGAAAATATGTAGTGGATCATTTCGGTAACTGGCGGTGTTTGACTCATCTTGTTTTTGCTGCATTGTTTACTGAATACGGTGTAATGATCTTTTCTGGAGGAAACATTCTTGGAAGGCTTCTTTATTGATAGAACACCTGCGTCCTAGTGAATGTTGTACGACCATGCGGTATGTTTATTTAATATAGGAACCTGTATATTTTCTCCTCTCAATGTAGTAAGTGTAGAACTGCAGCTGTTATATGTATACAGCGTGTAGATTGCGTATGTGCCTATAAATGTTATGGTTGCGACTTCCGTCCACAAGTTACATCAGGCTTACCGTTGCATTTCATGGATCACTAAGACCAGTCAGCACCACAGCGGAAGACCTCGTACCTAACTTCGTTGGATAAGTTCAATGTCTTTACATTTATTCATTCATTAAAACTGGATCGTATCAGGAGGGCTAAAGCAGAATTGTCTTAATAAGACTGACACTGACATTGTGTCTAGTTGGTTATTTGATTACAGACTTTGGACTGCGCTTTTAACAATTACCTGAAAATAAAATTCTCCTTTGTAAATGGGACCATCCAACTCTGGAACAAACTACCTGCAGATGCTTTAGGGACTTTCCCTTGTAAGCCGAGTACTTTTAGGAAGAGGGTTAGGAAAGTGATAAGTGAAGTGAAGTGAAGGGTATAGAGGGTGGGGAAAAATATCTATTAAGACAGTGAAGTGAAGTGAAGGGTATAGAGGGTGGGGAAAAATATCTAATAATACAGTGAAGTGAAGTAAAGTGAAGTGAAGTAAAGGGAGGCAAAACGGGGAATGCCGTGATGTGTATATAAGCGTAGTGAAGTGATGGTGCAGTTGAAATGTGTGTGTATCATTTTTTGAAAACATGGAATTTTATTTTTGTATAGTGTTTGACTCATTGCTTGGTATACGAAATTACTTTTAACTCTGATTCTTTTACGTTAGGTTTTAGGTTAGGCTTAACAACTCTTTCTTTTTGCAGTATGTGTGTTTTGTTGTTTTTGTATTATTTAGTTTGTGGGGTTGTTTTTTTGTAATGTGCGTGTGTTTTGTTTGTATTGTGTGTGGGTGTTTTTGTAAGGTGTGGATGTTTTTGTTAAGGAGTGGATGTTTTTGTTAAGGTGTGGATGTTTTTGTAATGTGTGAATGGTGTTCTAATGTGTGTACTTGTATTTACTGTATGTATTGTTTTGTAATTGTGTATAGTTTGTATTGTATTGTTACTTTTATGTATATTTTATGTCCAGTTGTATTGTGTGTACTAGTGTAAGGACTACTGCCACCGGGTGAAAACCCAATTGCAGTAAGTAATAATAATAATAATAATATAAAATGGAAAAAATAAAAATGTTCTGTATTGCGAAAAAAAATTGTAGAAGTAATAAAATAATGTGAATCATTACATCCACACAAAAGAACTAATGGAGAAGGCTCTGCACTCCTCAGACTAGTAGTGCAGAAAAGTAATGAATTTATTGTAGAGAAGAAAAGTTTTATCGCAGAACATTAGAAGAAATGACCAGAAATTATTTTGGAGCCAGCCTGCACTTTTAATACTTGAACTAACAAAACCTTTCTATATCAGCATTGGTAGATATGTAATTAAAGCAACGATATAAAATGAGCCAGTTTCTCACATTTGTCATAGGGTACGCAGTTGTAACAATCAAAACAACATAGTGTAAGAAACAAATTGACAAGGACCTTTCATTTTCAGCTCGCCTAATAAATTAGGGTCCCTTTCATTTATGGGAATAATAAAAAGACAATATGTGCATTCTGAGGCTTAATCCTAGGCCTTACTTTGTCGGAAACTGTTGCAGGTTATAGATCGTTCCTTATATTAGCATTTAGGTATGTTTACACTTACTCATTTTTTGTTCAGAAATAGAGCTCCAACTGCAGGTCAAAGTTATAATGCCACGATGGTAGATGGAAAAGTTCGCACATTCTCAAGTGCCACGACAGATAGTTGAGTATGGAGCATTGGCGAAATTATGGCTGCAGTAATCGGAAAATTTTAACTGCAGAAATCATTATTCTTTTTTTTTCACCAATTATTTTTCACAACTCGGTTTAGTTTTATTGGTTGTGTTTTAATACTAAAGCTTATATTCTCTCTTTAAGGAAATTACAGCATTATTAGATCAGCGTGCTAATACAGTGTGTTTGTGTGTGTCCCCTTTCCAGTTGTTGATCTAATTGACAGGTATAAATTAAACGTTACATCAACGTTGTAATGTTATAGCGGGACATCATTTTCCGTGTAGCGATTAGGCTGCGGGCTGGAAAAACGAGGAATCGTGTTTCGGCTCCCGCCACGAACAAGGATATATCTTTACTTCATAGCGTATAGACTATCCCTGCAACCGAACCTTCTATTCAGTGGGATCCAGAGGTAAAGTGACAGGGGCGTGAAGCTAACTACTCACCTTATGCCTTTACTGATATATTGTGAATTATAATTTCCTATGTTCAGCAATCAGAAAGTAACCACCTTACGGACTTACTAGCGATTTCTGAAACTATATACGGTACTCATATTCTTAACCCTTGCACTTGTTGATCAAATGTGTTTTTGCTAAATGTAAAGCAGCAATCTGGAGGCTGTACAAAACGTTTCACGTAGCTTCCAGTTTACAAGCTGTAATTAACGATTGAGATTGTAATTGTAACATTTTATGTAAAGGTAGAGATTAATCATACCTACATGTGACGTGTAAAACACTCTTTTAAGTCAACAATTATAACGACGGCGACGCTGCTAATATTTGAAGTTGTCTGTTAAAAATATAATGTGTCAGAATGTGCATTGTTCTCTCCAAACCAAAATAATAACATCAAGTTAGTAGCAAAATTTTCAAAACTGAAAGCATTAAAACACTGACTTTAGTAAAATTTCGAATCTGCAACCATCCCCTTTTCAGCTCAGTTTAGTATCTTACCAGTTATACTGCAATTTGCAGTAGGGAAATAGGCTGTAGGATTTATATTTATCTACTATGTAATTATACTTATTTGTAAAATGTGAGTTAATGAAGGTGAAAATTTATATATTCTGTATTAATTCTGACTTACAGAAAGTAACCTTTCTTCCGCTTGTATTCATGAAAAACAGTAGCAACAATTCCATCTATTCACTAATTTCATTTTGGAGGGACAAGTTTATCGGTAAATTACTATATTCTGCTTTCGCTTCTAAGCGCAGCTGGAAATGACAGACTGAATTTTGTTGCCAAGATTAAAGTAAATGACTCTCTGGCAGGAGATCAGAAAGCCTCAACATCACTAATGTTGAAAATGATTAGCCTTAACATAAACATTCATGTGCGTCCACATCCTCGGCGGAATTCCAAAATATGACGTACGCTTAGAATCTACGAATATTTTATGCATTAAATAAAAGCAGATTTTATTGCCCAAGGATACTATGTTCGTAATAACCAGTACGTTTCACAGAAATTATCTCATGTAACAAACATCTTGCAAAATCCAGTCGTAATGGTCATCTTTCTTATTTCATAAGCCACGTAGTAAAATTAAATTAGAAATTTTACACTTGCTGACCCTAATCTCTTTTATTGTTATCAAATATTTTGTATGAATGTGTTTGGACGTCAGATGCAAATTAAAACGAAGTATTTTCAATTTTAAATAAACATATTTTCCTTCATGACTTACACTCCACGCCAAATATTATTGGTATGTTCATATCAAACAAGATGAGATAAGAGAAAACAAATGCTTACAAGGTTTTTGACAACTAGGTGTAGATGGGAGAATACTATGGAAAAGGATCTTAAAGAAAGAGGATGGAAAGATATGGAATAAATGCATCTGGCTTAGAATAAAGACAAGTTGCTAGCGCATGTAAACGCGGTAATAAACATACAGGTCCATAGAAGTCTGGGAAGTTTTGAGTAATGGAGCAACTATTAGCTTCTCAAGAAAGACTATGCTTAATGGAGTTAGTTATTTGTTTAGTTAATGCTTTAAGATTACCATATTCCACCCTGGATTTAATGTGCATTTATTGCTGACGTAAATTTTGCAGCGGGACTATAAAATTTGCTTTCCATGTAACTAAATATACAATGTTACTGATTCGGGCCTATATTTTGTATAAAACATTCCCATCAGTCTTGACGATCTTTCTACTCGAATGATATTTACTCGTTGGTTGTAATATTCTATCGCCTTTCGTAATTTACGATGTAACGTTTAAATAACGAATGAACGTTTCACAATACTTTCATTTACTTTGTGACTTCAACGTAATTGTCAGACATCAGACTCAGTAGTTTAATAAACCCATTTAATTTCTTATTTTGTCCCTTAACGGAAAGAAGGCCGATGCGGCTCATTACTTTGCAGAAGCAAACGTTGGCGTAGTGTTGTAAAGTTGATCACATTACAAAGAATCCTAAATGCGTTTTGCTTATATTGCATTTAATGTTTAACAAATTGAAAGACACTTCAAACAAACGTTTTAAATCCTAATGAGATTCGTATTTCTCTACTATCAAAATTTTTTGAACGATTATCAGTTCACGAAAAAATTCGACAGATTTATGAACTTCGTTGTTTAAACTTGTATATGACTGATACAGACAAAAATTGTTCAATAAATGCTAAAATTTATCGATCAACTGAGAAGCCCTAGTCTTCTTTGAAGAGAGATCCTACATCTTAGAGGTCAATGGTTGATATAGTGATAGGTGGAAATTATGATTGGCAGATTGTATATCCGTTGTATTGTGAAGGTTGAACCTTGGTGGAAGTCTGGTGCTCCCTACGTTTACAAACTATTGGCTTTGCCAGGTGTGAGGGTTCATATCTGCATCATCCCAACTCGAACCAGAGGCTCTTGGAATGGGTGATACATTTTTTGCCTCCGCATCAGTAGATACCCTTATTATGAAGAACATACAGAGAATGCTGAGTGCGTCCAGCCTGGCAAGTGAGGTGATTATATTGTTAGTAGCTAGGTTGGCCTTCCAGACAGGTGGACGACTATCGTCAGAGCAGATGAATATTCAACAACCTGAATGGATAGGGAGAGCTAGGACTCGCCTCTTGTACGATGTAGATAGAGACACAGTAAGAAAAAAAAAATCTACAAAAGGACGAGGTTTTAAGATTCAGTCTTCACCGTCTTTCCCATAGCCTGTCCCTCCCACGTGTTAGTTCTTATCTACAGCACCTACGTAGATTACAGGATCATCAAATCAGCGAATGTCGGCTTTGATTCAGGACATCTTATGGAGCTAAAATGTGGGATGTGTAAATAAATATTTACAGGTGTAGCACTACTTTATAATCCATGGAGGTTTTATGTTCTGTACAAGTCTGATTGAGTGAGAGTGTGTTCCCTTTCCTCTACTTAAAACCTAACTAGCTCCATGGTACAGAGTATTTCTTGAGATGTTGTTAGTTACTCAGCTGAGCAGAAAGTTTCTTCTTGTTATGGAACCCAAAGGTTCATTGCCGTGCTCACAGGAACAGACTTCCTACAAGCGGTTGCTTCTCTCTTTCCTCCGCATTGTCAGATGCTTGAATAACATACGGTGCATGTCATGTTCTTTTCGCTACGCCTCACTTTCCGTAGTTGAAACATAACAATTAGACGACTTTTCAGCATGGAAACAGAAGATGAAGTCATAAGCGCTCGAGCAGAACACGAATTTTTTTTTATTTCTTTTGCTATGTTTTTTATGTTCCTCATGCTGCATTTATTCCAAGACTCAATAATTCACACTCATATCAAGCATGTCTCGTTTTATATATTGAAATACGCTGTGAGTAAAACAATATCTATCTACGGCAGGTTCTTTTCTCTTATGTTTTCCAGTGTATGACTATCCTTTCGCTTAGACGGATGCTATCATTTCTAAAAAAAATAAAGTCATTTTTCTTGAACCTGCAGCTCTACGGATGGTTTCGCCTACACAGAACTGAGAGTTACGTATTTTTTGAACTTGGCCCATTTGTTCAAATATATACAGACTATTTTATCAGTTATCTGTTACTAACTTTTGTTTGTATCGTACGAAATTCCTCCTATTTGTATTTCATGCACACAGGAGTACTAATCAATATTGTGGATAAGAATAAGATGATAGAACGCTAATTGCCCACATAGGAGAAAACACTTTCCTATAATCCACAGCAATTTGTTGCCTCTCAATCAGGTGTTAACTGTTTAGTAGAATGCAGGTCACATTGGAAGTACGAATTTTATTGCAACCCAGTTTCATGTTTCGGCAAAACCTTATGTAAAGTTATTATAAATAAATTTATCATTTTGTTAAATTACTTATAATAATTTAATTACTTCTTACCTACTCTTAGCCACAATTGTACTGTACTTGTTCACTTCTGTTCCCGCTAAACATCTTAAAGGCTGTAAAGCGTCTGTTGTTACCCATCCCGTCTTCGACATATACTTCGGCTCTTCCTCCATACCTGCGCTAGTAGTACAGGGCACCTCTTGTATTGAAATTATATTGGGCCCCATTGTGGCTGTGCTATGACTCTCTTCGTCTGAAAGGCGCTGATAGATAAAGATATGCGTAGCTGGTTTATTAGTCTGAGTAGAAGGCATCTTGCACTCCGATAGTGTGAATAAAACAAACAAAAATGTAGCCTTACAAAGCAATCTAGAAATGAAAGTATATTTAAGAATGCAAGAATGTAGGTGGTTGCTGTAAATTAAGGGAAGAATTGGAAGGTTTGTAATTTTCTATTGACATGACGTACGGAAAATTTTATTACTACAAAGCAATCTCCGTTTGTTTAAGTTTTTTTTTTTTTTTTTTTTTTTGCGCATTGATGTCAGATGGTAATATTTCGGTTAGTTTATAGCGGAACTCAAAGAAAGAATCCGAAGTGCTGTAATGACAGTCGACCAGGATATACTACGACGAGTGTGGGATGAAATTGCCTATAGTTGGGACGTGTGTCATGTTATAAATGGAGCCCACATTTAGAAAAAGGTGGACAATGGGAGATTCTTCTGCAGTAACTTAAGATTAGTAAGTAATGGGGTTGTTAAGCTTGGTTGCTAATGATATAAAAGGCATAGTGACATTCTGGAAATAATGGCAGGAGACTTGAGCCCGGTTCCACCACAAGCATAAATACAGTCAGACGTTACCTATCCAACTGATAAATGGTTAAAACATGGTGTTGTTGGAGTTATTGTGGCCTGTGTTGGCCTGGAAATCTTGAACGTATGAAGACACATTTCTCGTATTTGGACTGGAAGGACCTGCTTCACTTTGAGGGTTAAAGAACAGGCACTACGCCTAAAACTTCACAGCACATGATCGTGATGACGAAACTGAAGCACCCATAAGGCGAAATTTACATTTTTTACCCATATCGAAGAAAGGATATTGGTGATGATGTAGCACAGGTGGGCACTAAGCTGACCGTGGAGTCCAAGCCCGTATGTGTACATGGTTACCTTGTGTTTGTCACAGTCACGAAGTTTTGAATTCATCACTTGCGACTGACCCTTCTCGAATTTAAGACCTCTTCAAGATAAGGCCTGCATCTTATATTAAATCTCCTACTTTATAATCTATCGGCACTGGAATGAATACTTAACTCACACAAGTCCACCTTTTTAATAGGCATATTCTGGAACAGTTTGGACTCACTGCTTGAGACTCAATGCAAGGAAATTTAAATTTTTTTTATTAACCCAACATCCATTATGTATTGGGGAATCTGCCTTCACAGATAAGGGTTACTGGAGCGCAAAGCTACAGACTGGCAAAACATGCTCAGAATAGGTTCATGCTTGATATGTGAATGTGCATTTCTGAAAGCATGTTCTGTTGCTTGTTTTTTTACTGAGATAATATTTGAGTTCTCATGTTCACATTATCATCCTGTGAACATTATAAATATTCCTAAATATCCCTAAGATATTTTCAAATCAACTACAAAATAGGCATCCGATGAAGGGGATGGAAATTATTCCCATTAGACTGGGGAGCTCAGGTGACTACATGGTTTCTAGAATTTTACAATCTATAATTCCATAAGACTCTTTCATTCTGTTTTACAGATAAACTGCTCCACTCAC
This sequence comes from Reticulitermes speratus, assembly GCA_021186555.1. NCBI lineage: Eukaryota > Metazoa > Arthropoda > Insecta > Blattodea > Rhinotermitidae > Reticulitermes > Reticulitermes speratus. The sequence continues at coordinate 16,921,258 of JAJKFL010000002.1, forward strand.
ATCACAGTTTTGAAGCATCTAATGAAGCATTAGACTTAGAAACTTAGTGAGTCGTTCGTGCTCTTCCTGAGTCTGTGCAAGGCAAGTTTCAGAATAGTTGCCTGAGTTATTTCCAGTAAGACACGACACTTCCATTTCACAACCTTTCCAATTCATTGTTCACAGACAATCTTAATATTGGACGCCTCATAAAATGGTTACGTAATTAAGCCTCATTAAGGAACCAACAAATCGAACAGACAAACAGAAACTCAGTAACAAGCTTACCGGCGGGACTTTACAAAGAGAATTTATTGTTTTATTCACTTACATCTTCATGAATATCTTTGATTTGAAGTCGTGATAAATATCGCAATTCAAAACCTCCAGCACATTAATGAATTAAATTAAGTGATATAATCCATTTATTATGTAAAAATACGATAAATGTAAGCGTAACTGACTCAAGTAGATACCAAAACTTGAACTTGGCCCGCAGTAAACTTCATATTTTCCACCGTGACACACTGTGCATTATTGGCTTTAAACTCCCCCCCCCCCTTTATCTTGACATGATGGTCGTCAGCACAGGAACAACGTTGACTTGTACTGGAAAATGTGCTGAAATATTCACAGGCTATAGGAATAATTGTCTACGATATACTACCTTCGAACAGTCCGAAATGTGCACCACGAAGTGTTATTTATTGTGTACAATGTCACGGAATGCCATCGCATTGGACCACCTGTAGATCCAGCAGAGATCCGGGGTCGGAAAGGTGGCCGAATAAACGGACAATAAAATTAGAATCCACCACGCCCCTCCTTTATATCTGTACCTAATAATAAAAGATGGAGTTTGGAGTATAAATCTTAAGGCGTACTTGCATTTTGAGTAAAATTGTTGTCCCGTGCATATAAATATTATTATTTATTTTTTCTGTACTTCCGTGAAGAACTAATTGCTTAATTACAGATTCTGTAGGCATTAAATTCGTTGTATATTCTTGAAGGTTCGCAATGCCTCCGCGTTTTTAATTTTTGACTTGAAAGCACTATTTCAATGCAATATTTTTCTAAGTTCATGGTCTGCTTCCGTACCAGGTTTTATGTACCAGGTCCATTGTGTCATTAGTTTTTTCCATCACAAGGAACGCTACATAAAATTTTCGCACGAATGGTGTCCTATTACATTACTTTCTTAAAAAGACATTTCCTAAACACAAACTACTGTTTTCCAATATCTATTAACATATATCGCATTAGAATTTAAAGGTCAGTGACGAAAGAGTTGCTTCAGCCTCAAATTTCGCGCTGCTGCCATGTTGTTGTTATTTATTGGAGGAAATAAAGAAGTGAGGCGTTTTAGCTTTCTTCAGTTACTTAATATGCACACACATGCTCTTCAAAATTTCTTAACTGGTTCAAATATTTAGTGGGAGAAACACCGACACGACAGAGAGCATAACAATCTCAAAAGTCTACTTTCTTCAGTTTAGGAGTCTACAATTTGTAGGTCTGAATGATTTCTTTACGTCACTGCAAGTCAAAATTACAACATAGCAGCCGTGCAAAATGTTTCTTCGCATTTCGGCTTGATGGTTAAATGTCCAAGCATTGGAGCTATGCGTGTGAAATTTGTTACGATGTTAGAAGGTAAACACACTTAAAGATGCAAACCGAGTATTGTAACTTACCAATTGGATGCACGAAAATGACACGAACCTTTCTGCATGTATCTGACAGATTTAAATACATAAATCACGTCTTTTACTCCAAAATACTTGAAAAAAGGACAAAGGATTCTAATCATATATGTATGAAAAAAACATAAGCAATAGAAAAGTAGCGTTTATGAGTTCTCAGTCTTTCTTAGATAATAAAGAAGTAAAAGACTTAAGCGAAATTTTATATTTTAGTAAACACAAATGTCGTGCATATTAATAAGTTTCCCTTACAAAATTTCATACATATCCATCAAAGAGGTCAAGAGTTTAAAGACACGATAGACTTATAGGCTAATGTAATGAGATAAGAGGAAAGTAAACAGACAAGCAGACAGACGACAGACATACGTGTTTATGAATCAGGCAACAGACGTACCCGCTTTACTCATTAAATACTAGCCCTGAAGCAATGAAGAAGACCAACAGGAGCGCTTACGCGAATAAGTCCCACAGTCGGACCATGCCGTGTTACTGTACAAGTAAGGAAGGAGTGCCCACGCCAACGGTTTGTAAAGATTATATTGATAAACAAACATATGGGATCGTCTGTCGAACAGGATGCGACTGCACAATTCGGACTATAACATCTTTCAGATCCATTACTGTGTCTCTGGTAGAAAAACCCGGAAATTCAGCAGCTGTAGGCTAAAGCTACAAGCTGTTAACATGCACTTTCAATTTTTACAACCTCGTTTCTTTAGACACACATCGTGGGATCCTTCCATCTCTTTTCCAAGTAGCCGCTTTCCGTGTATTTTCCCCACCAAGTTCCTGTTGTATTTCTTGTCTCCCTCAAATCGAGTTACAAGTCCAGATCATCATAATCTCCCTTAATTTTACTGCCGTAACAATATATGATGACTTTCTTAAATCACGAATTTCCCCTTAAGTAATGGGGAGCCAGTTTAGCGTATCCGGTATGGCGCCTAGGCTACCGAGGACAAAAGATTTTACCTCCCGGCAGGGTCAAGCGACTTTTTCCTTCTGCAGAATGTCTTAGCTGGCTCTGAAACTCACCCAGCCTCTATTTTATGTTTATCCGGAGCTTATTTCCCGGGAGTGGAGCGGTCAGGGCGTGCGACTGGCCAATTATCCCCATTCTGTGCAGAGGTTAAGAGTGTGTGGAACTATAACTCCAATCCCTCACGTGCTTTTAGACCCTGCACATGGACAAATGTACTTTTATTTTCGAAACTTTATGTAATAGGCACATGTAAGCTCCCCCCTTCTTTGTTCTTAGCCTCAAATATTTTCTGAGCACTTATTTTCAAGCACCTGCAATTGCCGCTTCTCTAAAAGAGACAATATTTTACAGCGACACAAAAGAAGAGGGAAATATATACCTACAGTTACAGACAGGATTGCAACGATTATTTAACTGAATATAACTAGGATTTCCTGAGCATATTCTTATAATCTAATGGTGAAGGTAATTTGTTTTCTGTTTAGGGTGATGCAGATTAAATCTTCTGTATTAATTAGATGCAATGGCGGTGCTAAACTTTCGTGTTATGAATCCGGATATCTAGGCATTTTAGCCAAAGTCACTGTGAACTCTCAGGTCAGGTTATAAGCTCAGTATTCATAAGGTTGTCACGACCCGCGTGATCCCTCCCGCCTTCAAACGTGACATATGAACACGACTTCATAAACTTCAGCCTTCAATTCTTATAATATTTTAGACCTTTCAACGGCTAATCATCCAAACCATTTCCGAAGACTAATCAATTCTTTCTTTATTTATTTACTGAATGCTGGACGTGATTAATTTGATCCTATATGAGTGGAAATTAGTCCTTTCATATCTAACCTCTCATATTTGGTCCCATACGAAACAAAAGCATTCCCTTCATGCCTCAAATCTTATCCTTGGTCCGTTGTCCGACTTCTGCCGCCAGTTCTGTGGCTGTTCGTTTTCACGAAGTAAACGATTCATCTGAATTTAATGCAGCATCCCTCAAACTTTGTCAGGTGCAAAAACAGACTTGCACTTGAATGGATAATTGTTACTCGTATGGATTAACTACAACCTGCAGACACCACGTTGTTTGTGGGAGAAATGTCAAACAAAATTAAAACTAACCTGCCTGGCTAATTAAATATCTCCCTACCTCCTCAACGACTACCTGTCAATAAAACCTGAAATTTTGACACCGCCAATGCCTACAAACACGTCTGTCAATGATCCTGAACCAGTTGCTTGCCCTTTACATATCCGTAACCTACTTATATGGGATCTCTTTTAATATTGTCTTTTATTTCTGTCTCACATTGTAAATTGTCACTTTTAAAGTGGCGTTCCCACTAAAGGTTTTTTTACACTTCCTGAGTGTCCTTTGCTTTCTGATCTGTGTGACCTCTGTATCACAAAAACAGTGGCATATATCTGTCTGGTTTTTACTGTACTGTATTTAACGACTCTATGAACTGCGTAGGTTATATAGCGTCGAGACAGCAGCACAAATCACTGGCATTCTTCCTACGTATCTATTCTGCTCTTACTCGCTATTCGTTTCTTAGAATCAAATATTTTCCTTAGCTTCTTATTTCCCAATATTTAAAAAAATATGCCCTCCTCAGAGAAAAAAGCTATTAAAGCAAATGAGGCATAATTAACACAAATATATGTTTGTGCAATTAAGAATCCCATGTTTGGAAAAAAAACGCAAATCTGTGGCATTTGAATTTCACATAGCTGCGAAAATTAATGTAACGGTCTTCTGGGGTGCGACACTATATAGAGTGATAGGTACCAACAATTAGGGGCCTGCTGCTTCCATCTTCAAAGTACCTTTCATCTTGATGTTGAATTATAAAGCTACCTTTTAGAATTTTTGTTATCACTTGTCATGCTGTTTTCTGTACTTGTCACTGTGGCAACATTCTAGTACCCATTTCCAAGAAAGTCACAGCAAGCAAGACTGAGGTTTGGAAATGTCGGAGACAACGTCTCTTTCAGGAGTGTCACTGTGGAGTGCCGACTCTTCTGACAAGCATTTTAAAATAGCCAGTGACCGCTTCCTCCCACATCTTGCTGCAGCTCACGCCAACTACCTACGGTCGACCGTGCTGTATGGGTTTCATTGTTTTGTCGACCATTCCAGGCAGCTAAAACTCTAAGAATTTGTATTTTAGGCTAGCCAAATTTTTCTCTACTTCCAAAGCATCCAGATATTTCTGGGGCCCCCATAGTTTCATAACTAATAGGTACTGGATGCTCTTTTTCCTGGGTTAAAGCGATCGGGGCGTGAAGTTGACCACTTACCGTATGAATGAATGTAACTATACCTTCACTCCTCCATACGCCTTTATGGTCTGTACAGGGACTTGATCTTAAACGGTCGGTTTGACTGCTATTTAGACTTTATCTGCCGCTTCGATTATTCTCTTACCACAACGTTTCGAAAATGATGTTTTCCTGTTCAGGCGGAAATGGGAGACAGGCTTTTTTAATGCGGTCGGTTTGTTTGAAAGATCTACTCTCTATAAGTGGATCAGTGATTTGTCCAGTAATAGAAACTAGTTCTTTTAAAAGGGGCCGCCTGAAGAGAATTCTTTCCCCACCCTCTTTTCCACCCAAAAGTTAAACAGTCTCAGTTTTCAAGACCTTGAAGTATAAAAACAATCAAAGGAGGAGAAAAATGTCCAACACACTAATCAAGTGTACTGAAATACGTAATCATGAAAATCCTTTACTTACGTGGTTAGTCGCCGGCCTCTCACCGCGGAAGACAGAGTGGCACTGGGGCAGGGTTTTCTCCAAGTTCTTTTGTTTCTCTTGTCAGTATCATTCCGGAAGTGGTGCTCTAGAGGAGAATGGTTACTCTTGTGTTTCAAGTGGCAGAGTGTTCTGTAATTATGGGAGAAACTCCTGGTATGCATTTAATGTGCTATGAATTTGAAAATAATTTATTAACTGCGGGGGGAGGGGCGTTTTTCTTCACAAAATTTAATTTCTCAGACTTCCAGAAATATTGTTTTAAATTGTGCTAAAAGTTTTTGACATATTTACCAGACTAGGGTATGAAATTCTGCCAATGGAGTAATGTGTTGAGATACAGAGTGGTGCACGAAATAATATAACTCGATACTTTATGGGCAGCGATTTGCTCTTTTTTTTTTTTGGCATGCCGTACTAGATGTGTGGATTGAATAATGTCGGTGTTCATACGTTTGGACATAGGCCAGACACAATTACGGCATCCCGTGTCATGCTGCTGGCCGACGATCAGCAATTGCTACTTCGCACAGACAATGACCTCACTGCGACCGGAAGGTCTCGCTCATCCCTTCCATATAGCAACTGTATTGTTGCAATGAGACTGTTGTATTACGCACTAATCTCGAACTGATCGTTCTTGTCGAGTTGTAAGTTCTCTTACGTCGCATTCTGTAGATCCAGGACTCCAGTTTTAGACCGCTTTCCTCTATTCTGAATGAGGTTTTCGTAATTTCGTCTATTCCCTCCAAACAAATGGTGGGATTTTCTTCAAATAAGCCAAAACCACTTCCTTTCACATTCTATCGAATTTGTTTTCTACAATTCTTGACTCGACGCTGTAGCAGCCTCTAACAGAAATGAGTACCAGGAATATTTCCTGGGGGGAGGGGGGGTGGTAAAGGAGGCCGGTGCGTAGGGCTGACAACCTTACCAATTTCATGTGCCGACTGTCTAGAAATCTGGGAACCTCAACCTCCTGGAACCCTAAGGGCCTGTCCAGGCCTGTAATGGGATTGCTTTTATCTAGTTACGAGTTGAAGAAAAATATCAAGCAGTGAATTCAGAAAGCAAAGTTAAAAACGTGCCACATTTTAATGAGCCTGAACTTGTTGCTCTCGTAGTTAAATGAAGGATTCTATTTCTAAGAATGTATGCATAATTTTAAATATAATTTATGTTTTAAATTCGAAAAATAACATTAGGATCGCAAGATATACTTAGGATTTTCTTCCATTACTAATGAACCTTAAATGTTTCCCATAGCCTAAAATATTATACCTTGTATTTATTATTACTGAGTTTGTTTTAAAGTACCGAGCAACGAGCTGTTTACTAAGCTGAGCCTTATTCGTTCTAATCACTTTTAACTGACCAAAATGGAAACTTTATGTATTCAGTCCAATAGTGCTTCAAATTGCACACACTTTAGATAGCCCTTAAAATATTAAAGAAGGAATTTATGAGCTCTCTTTCGATAGCCCTAAAATTATTACCATTAAATTGCTTCATCTTAAATTGCATAGGCCTTCTATAATACCAACAAAATAAGCATTGTGAAATAATTCTTGAATATTACGAAAGTAAATGGAATGGAATCTCCTTTCTTCTGGGCCGTTATGCAGCGTAGAACAGCGGTTTTATGTCGACGTTTCGGGACATCTTGCTGGTTTCATTTTCATAAAATAATAATTTATTATCTGACCTTTGAAGACGGCATTTGATCTATGAAAATGGGACCAGTAAGATGTTCCGAAACATTGACATCAAACTACTGTTCTACGATGCGTAATGGCCCAGAAGAACGGAGATTTCATACTTACGGCGACGGAAACCTGAAATCACGCATAAACGTAATGGCTTATACAATGCGACTAGAGCCAATTATTGACCTTTAATTTTCAGCATACTGTCTAGACTCTGCGCTGTAGGTAGCAATATTTATGTATCTGGATTTGTAAACTTGTTCAGTATCTATTGATTTCATTCTCATTAGAAGCTCCACAGAAGTGTATTTTTGTATAATGTTTGCTTCGCATTTCAAATCGCGAGTTGTGTTTTATCTGATAAATGAAGAAGACGTTATGTGGGCAATATTTTGTTTAGCAGCATTTTGCCGCAAGAATTGGAAGGGGGGGGGGGTCATTTTGACGAAAACTATTTGGGGGTGTCCTTTGCCAAGACTCCGGTAGTGAAACAGTAAAACCCTATTCCCATCTCTAAATTTATTTGTGCTTTTTCTGCCTCTGTGTGTGTGGTCCCAAATATCAAGACAAGACAGTCTGCACGTAGGCAACATTCTACAAGTTTGTATAATTGCATTCTCTTTATATCAATGATCCGTACACACGTAAGACAAGTATTTTGAAGTTTTGAAATGATGTTATTAACCAAATCAGAGTTTATTGTGCAACAGCCTTGTCCATGCTTTAAGAAACACAAATGCGCTGTGTTATTCCCATTGAGAATGTCTCTTAACACAGTAACTTAAGTGTTCCTCGCCAGTAGTGGTATTTGGTAAAGAAGGCAGACTAAGCTTCGCAGCAACAAATAGTGTAAAATATAACATAACTCGCTTACATCTTGTAGAATTCTAGTTGTTCCTTACGTGTACTTTATTTGTATTGGATTTTGCAAATGTAAACATGTGCCTATCGATCGGTACATATTCTGCAGCAATCCCTCTTCCACTAATAGTTCAGAAGATACTCATTGAGTAGGAGGAGGCTGGATGGGCCCCAGAACCGATCTGGACGCTTCATAAGCGGGAATCTTCTTTTGTCTCTGCTGGAAATCGACGACGGTTCGATCATCTAGCCTGCGGCCTAGTTACTACACCAAATACGCTATCGTAGCTCTGCGCTTCATAGGGCAATATTACTTTGGAAAACCAAACGAGAATCTAATCCTCCACCTTTTTTTTTCGAGTGAAATGACGTGATCAGCTCTGTCTGACCTATTAAAGGAATATTCTGTAATTTTACTGACTGTAAAGTTACACTTCTCAAAACAATTAGTACTACGCATCAATTTAACGTTTTGGTGGATCTCTGCGGAAAGATCCTATTCATTGTCCACAGACCTTGAATGAGAATGTACAAAACAGAAAGAAATGTGCGTATCTTACACATGCGACCCATGGCACATTGCAGGGGTTTAGCTGGTTCGCAGCAGCGCTTTCCAGTTATGAAGTCAATTTAGAAAAGATGTAGGGAATAATGATGTCAGTGGCACAGCATTTGGAAAACCGACTGCCTGCACTGTTCCAAATCCCACAAGATTCGTCGATCTTGAACTGAGGTCCGCTTTGTGGCAGGTACATAATCTGAACAACAGCAAGAATGGACTGTTTGGATCTGTTCGATGTGTACTTAAAACTATTGTCCCAGTTTCTGATACCAGAGTTGGATTTCCCATAAAAATGTAGTAGTTCTAATTTACCCATTCCACGTAGTCAGAGAAGTGGGGTGGGAGAGTGGGGAGTGGATTCGTCTGGCTCATGATAGGGGCCAGTCTTTGGTTGCTGAGAATGCAGAACAGTAATGAATCTACGGGTGACATAATACTAGGAATTTCTTAAATAATTGAGCGAATACTAGCTCTTCAAGAAAGACCGTGATTTAGTTAAATCATGTGTGTAAACTTGTTTTTTTCAGCAAAAATAAATCGCTACTGCAATGACACTATGTTAATTATAATTCGTAATGATAATTATGTAACTAATAGAAAAAGTACCACAGATTCTTGTTCTGCTACGTCAGGTGGGTAATTTGCTTCGGTCCATGTAGTTTGTCTTTGTCTAGAAGGCTGGAGGAAGGGATAGAGGTGGAAAATCAAGAGAGCAGTCCTCCGATTTTACAGCTTAAACATATCCAGACGTGTCACATGAATGGCTACTTTCGGCTGAACACTCCCGTTATAATGCGTATGCGTGTATGACATATTGCCTACATGACAGAAATGTATCCATGCTTACTGTCCACACCCTCACACCTGTCACTTGTTTTTGTTTTAAATAGTGAAATAAAAATAAAAATGAAAGACATGTATAACCTTGTGATGAAGGGTATTTGAACTCCCGAACCAAGTTGATTGCCTTGCACATTTATTTTGATCCCAGTCTGTTCCTTCTTTAAAAAGTAATGTTGAAGACAGATATAGTTCTTGTGATGAATGGCAAGAAAGTTTTTACCTCTTTTCACAGTAAAATTAAAACATAGAATTTAAATTAATCAAGCTGCAGTTGAAAGCTCACAGTACAACTTGTTCTGTTAATACTCCTATATCATGATTTTCTGAAAACACATTAGCCTCTTAAGAGGATGTAACGCATTTTTATACTTACGGATTAATTTTGTGTTTTCTAAATTTTGATTTATTTACGTACACACGTGTAAATGTACAGTCATTTTAGGCCCACTGAAAGAGGAGAGCATTGACTTTGAAAATATTCATTGTAACTCCATTTTTGTAATGAGAACTAGAACTTCGTTTGATATAATTTTTCAAATACGTTGATGGCTTCTTAGTGAAAACATGTCCTGCTGTTGGTATAAAAGCGTCCGGCTTGAAAAATCTCTCTTTAGCTGTTATCAAATAAATGCCTTTTAGCCTACTTTATCTTCCGGAGGAAAAATCTAGACTTACGGTGTCACCGCGCTCTCTGTGTGTTTCCCAATGTCAACTTTAAAATATTTGACCATTTTTCACGAAACGTAGTATAAACGTTATGCCATATAAGGCCACCCCATCACATTTTAATGGCATGTAGTAAAGAATAATAATATGGAGGATTCACAATCTGTTGATTTGGAAGTGACAGTAGCGTGTCTTGATTTGTGGTCGTGAAATAATATGTAATAATAAGTATTCGAAACACTTGCAATTTATAGTAAAGCAGCCTAACTTTTGAAGAGTGTAAAATAATGACACGCTGGCCGTGCGAATATTTTTTCCCACCTCTTATTTGTTGGCGTTAACTACTGAAGTACTGGATCTGGGCAGGTGAAATTTGGAACTACATCACATATGAAATACTCTTAGGTTAGAAATTACAAACATTGCGACGATGGAGGCTTAGAAGTTCTGTCCTTAAAAGGTAACGTAGACAATGCTTATAATTATTTAGTTCTTTACAAAAGTAAAAGGAAATAACTGTAATAATAGTAATAGATATAGAGAACTAGAAACCTGTGCAAAGGGAAAATACGACTTGCGCGTTCTGTTCGGAATTTCTTGTTACTTTGTTTCTTCGTAAGAAAACGCCTTTCGGCTGACTAATTTCAAAAGATTTACAAGGGATATTTGTGGTTTACTCTTATTTATTTATTCGACGACACTATGGACGCGTTGTAAATTTCACATGTGACAGAGTGATAAGTGGCGGGAAGGTGGCGAATGATAGATTAAGAGGGAGACGGAAGGAAAAAGTCACTCTCCTTTACATTGTATAAATTAGCGTTTGCCAGGAGATAATGAGGAACATTATGATACTCTCAGAATATCAACAAATACGAGAGAGAATTGCGAACAAATAGTCAACCCTCTTGTAATTTGCTGTTGTTTCGACACCTAGTTAAGATGCTAGAAAACTTTGGAAGCTTTTCAGTGTTTATATTGATGATTAAGAATTACTTATGGTGTGATGTTTAAGTAAGGTAGCAAATTAATTCTAAATGTTTTATACATCTCTGTTCGCGAGATACTTCTTTTTACACGTGTCACTATCAGTCGAAACGGCGACGTGGTTTTTTAAAACTGATAGATTTCTCAGGGCGATTGTGTTTATGCAATCCTTTTAAGAGCACTCATTTAATGGAAAAGAAGCTGGTGTAGTAACTAGGCTTCGGGCCGAGGAAATATATTTCAATTTCCGGCAGGGGAAAGAGATTTTTCTCTTCACCCAAGCGTTCAAACGGGCTCTGGGGCCCACTCTTCCTCCCATTTAATCGTTATTGGGGACTCTTTCCTCGACGGCAAAACGGTTTGGGTGTGCAGCTGATCAGTCACCTCAATATAGTCCACAAGTTAATGAATGGATCTACAACTCCACTCATTGACATGCCTTCATGGCATGCATAGGGACAATTTTAATTCAAAGGAAAATTGGCATATCGTAATAAAATTTGTTCTGAATGTGTTTTATATCTGCGAAAATCCTACTAGAAAAAGAGCATAGGAGATGCAGGTAAACCACTTCAGACTTGAATCACTGACAGAAAATGCAACACAAAAATTGGAAGAAACATCCTATTCCAAACAGCAGAATATTCCTGGAATCAGAAGTGTCGAATAAAATGTGAGAAATAATACATAGAGAAGAAGACAGAATACGAGTGAACAGAATGAGTCGGTAGTAAACAGAGAAGACAACGAAGCAATGCGTGAGCTCTGCCGCGAAATATGATGTAACTACCTGTGTAACGAAAGTAGAGAGCAGCAAACACATGGAGGGGCCGCTTCAGCCGTCTAATGGTAAGCGTACATGAAGATCCCCTGTTCGATTCCACTTACATTAAAATAAAAAAGAAATCACACACCTCACAATATTACCGCGAAAAATCACCGAAAGGCAGATGTAGAGCCAATGCCTGAAAAGTCGTTCTCTTACATCAATCATAATGAAAAATATCCAGTGTAAATTAAAGTAATGATTCGAATATAGCCACAAATCCTTAGAAACTACCAAGATGTGTACCACGTAATTTGAAAGGTCTCAGAATGAGTTGGTATAACATAACCTCAAATGAACGGATTGCATGAATGAAAATTCCTTGAAAATAAATGAATAATGGATTGCAAACTTTTGTGCAGTAATGAATGAAGTGTCCTGGCACACAAATACGTAATTCGACGTAGGTTTTTAATGGTTTGTAAGAGATATGTGATTTGATGATTAAAGTCCGGAAAGAGACCAGTGGGCCGTAGGGAAAATGCCTGTTTGATACTGCTCAATAGGATACAAAGACTTTTAAATTATTCATTTTAAATTATGCACTATCTGTGTAAACTGTAATTTGTAATCTACCATCATGGCACACAGCAGCATAAATCACTTATTTATTTCACGTAATTCCCATATATTTCGATTGTCATATTCGTCATCAGGGAAAAACAGAGTAAGTTATTAACAGTTGCCATTACAGACCATATTATTTTTGAATCAAAACTTTTAGCGTGACACAATTTCCTTAGTCCTTATATCACATTAAAAGTATCACTAAAAGTGTCAATAAAAACAGTTCCTTATCAAAGGTATGTGTAATATAAAAACTCTGAAATTCAGTTTTGTGGTTTGCTGATGCGCATATTCTTAACTGTGGCAGATGACACACCTACCAACTAAATACTCGCTTATATTTAAAAAGTATCACCTCTTAATAAACGGTACACTAATTACTCCAATAGAAACCTGTATAATAGGCAATATTTACCAAATTAATATTGTATGAATTCATACATTTATGTTACAACTTGGATTAAAATAATCCGCAAATCACTATATGGATCTTAAGAGCTTATTAAATCTGTATTAAAAAAATCCAATAGAAATCACCCTTTAAAATTAAGTCATATGTTTACGGAGGTATAATGCCTAAGGAACTTTTATCACACTAAATTTTTTATATGAAAGCGATAGCCGGGGACTATTTCTTCGGGGCTACACAGGCCAGGGCGTGAGGCTGACCACTCGCCTCCATCTAGTGCTCAGTTTAAGAATGAGTGGAGGTACACTGCCATTCCTACCTTCTAAGCGTGTACGGATACTTAACCTTTTCATTTTACAAAAAGAAGATCTTGTCTTTTGTTAATTATGGACCATTTGGCCCTAAAGGTTTCTGTATGTAAGCCATATAAACTCGAATAGCCCTGTCTATGGACAGCACAATCATTGTATTCACAGACCAAAGTGGAATGTTTTAAGGTGAACGGAACATCGAAATTTGTTGGCTGGTTGTTGATGAGAAATTCCTCTTCTGCTGAGCCGTTATTGAGCGAATATAAAACCGACATTTCCACAGCAACGCAAACAATTTAATTGTGTTCCGTCAAAGTTGCTCGGCTGTAGCAGCTGTGCTGTTAGTCAAGTCAAGGAAGGCCGGCCGGCTTGGTCGGTCGGTCGTTTCATGCTTCTGGGTGATCACTCGCGGCGCAACACCTGGCCACTACTTTGTGTGTGTGAATGAAGGTAGTCTGGTCCGGTGCAGAACGAGACAGGGCTTTCCAAACTTTCAGTGTTCCAAATTGAACGACCAATGCTATGAGTACTTCTCGTTAAGCGAAACGTTAGTTAGGCCTGTTTTACGCGTCGTTTTTTTTTTTTGCTTTAAAGTGTGAGTTATGTGTATCTTCAAATTCTATCTGACTGCTCCTGCAGCGCTGCGCGATTGTTGATATCATATCCTCTGTTGTGAGGTGTCATTCGCGTAGGTTTCCTTTTAGAGTTGACCTAGGCATTTCTTCGCACATCACATAGTTCGTAAAGACAACTGATAATCAAATAAAAAAGGCAGATTTTGGATTAGCCTACAGGCTATTATGCGGCAAGGAGTGATTCTAATAATATATGAGGTCAAAAAGAAAGCCGATACACGTAGGTTATTTAAATATACACTTCTGTAAAGTAGCTAGGAGGGAACTCTTTGTAATACTTGTGTTTGTTCCAAACTATTGGTAAATAATACTTCTCCACCAAGTACTTAAACTTTTCTTGGTCCTGCCATGAGAAGAAGAGTGATATAGTGTCTAGATTTGTTTCTGTTTAGCAATAATATGGACAACCCTAAAGTATTCTTCTCAGATTGAATTTGGCAGCTGTTCTTATTTGGCTAAGGGTGTGCTGATATCAGCACTATCAAAATTCGAACACCAGGAACTGCAGCAGCGACAACATAAACCATTGTCGAAATCTGAACTTGCGATGCTAATGACCTGTCTGTTTCCAACTGCTAGCACTTTCGTAGTGTTCAGCCTTCTGGTAGGAACATGCTGCCCCCCTTTTCAGGGTAAACGATTTTAGCACTTTAGCCACAACCCGTATTACGTGGCTAAGAAATTATACGGCGTCACATTCAAAAGAACCGCGAATCTAAATACCTTCGCTAGAGAAATTAATAACAATTTGTACTCTTTATCTAACATGGCTGAGGCGAATAAATGAGGGAGGACACGATCCACAGGACATACAGTGCCCTTGAGGACATACGAAATCTTATATTTTCATCTGGAAACCTGAAGAAAAAAGTTTACCTGATATACCTAGTAGCAAGCGTGAGGATAGTATCAAAATGTGTCTTCAAAATAGATAATGTAAGGGTGTAGGCTATTGATCTGACCGACAGTTTGTCATAATCTTCTTATTTATATCGCCCTTTTTTTTACACAAATGTAGAGGCTATGAGAACTACTAGAAAGTCTACTACATATGAGTTTTAGTTTGTAATAAGGTCGATTTTTAGAATATCACTTTCTTGCTCTGCACTTGAAACAGCCACTATAAGACGTGAGCGGACTCACTCTACGTACATACCTGTGAAAAGTCTGAATAATGCAGTTTTTTCCAATGGCTCGACAGCCCCTTGGGGGCCTAGGCCGCCTCATTTTTCGAGGCTTCACGATCACACACTTTTTAGACACACCACACTTGGTAGGACTCCTCTCGACGAGAGACCAGCTCGTCGCAGAGACCTCTACCTGACAACACACAACACTCACAAGAGACAGACATTCATGGCCTAGGCGGGATTCGAACCCACAATCCCAGTAAGCGAGCGGCCCTAGACCCACGCCTTAGACAGTGCAGCCACTGGGATCGGCATAATGTAGTGTTATGCGAAATAAATAAGACCAAACGTTTTGAGGATGAAATAGAAACCATGTATCCTTCGTCCTGAAAATTACCTACGCACTCCAAAGGAAGTTACCGCAGAACTGGCTTTTGTAAGCTTAAGAATATTCCGTTTGCTGGATTTAAGTAAAGCAATCCCATTACAGGCCTTGACAGGCCCTTAGGGCTCCAGGAGGTCGAGGCTCCCAGGTTTTTAGACAATCGGCACATGAAGGTGGCAAGGTTGTCAGCCCTACGCACCGGCCGCCTTTACCCCCCAGGAAAGATTCCTGGTACTCATTTCTGTTGGAGGCTTAGTCGACCCCAGGGCCATAGTGCGACCGAAACGATTATGTCAGTGAAAAATTCCAGTGACACCATCGGGAATCGAACCCGCGACGTTCCGGTTTGTAGCGCAGTGCCTCAACCAACTGCGCCACTCGTTTGCTGGATTTACAGGTCAAAATTCCGCCGTTGCTCGTATACTGCCTAGCGACAACACGCGTAAGTATTTATTTTTCGGGAACATTCTACGATACAACGTTGAGTTGTTTGTCACATAATTATTATTTGGAGCTTATGGTCCTGGTTTTGCTAAGTGGAAACGTAAAAGAAAGTTTATATAAAATTAACATTAACTATACTTAAAGTTTCTTTAATTTATTAGTGGTTTACATTAACGCTTTGAATACTTCAATTGATCTAAATTATATATAAAAATTCAGTTCTGACGTCACAGAGAAAAAAGTCCATCTCCTTTATAAAGACAAGTCACTTAATCCTCATAGAAAAGTAAATACTCGTAGGTGTTTATTGTGAGAATCTTTATTGTCGCTCTACTTTAAACGGCTAATAGTTGTCAGTATAACTGTCAAGCATACCATCCTTACGGGATTTTCTCTTATTTCCAAAGTCCTCGTATTGCTCGACCAAACCCTTCGGGAAGATCATTTATCAATTTTTTGGGTGGCCCTGGATTTTCAATCAAAATTAATAGTTAAAAAATGCCTCACCAGAAAACATGTAAAATGCGTTACATACTTCATTTAGGCCTTATTAAGATTTGAAACATTTATTTTGTACGATTTTCGATACACAAGTCCCGCAGACATTCTTACCTTATAGGGTTGAAGTGGCGAAATGACATCATAAGCAAAATATTCCGCAATTTTCAAGGAGGAATAGGCTGAACAAATGTTGCGGTAAAACAAGAAATCCCTACAGATTTTTAACAAATCCTTCCAGGAAGCAGCCATTTGGAAGATGAAGAATGTGTCAGGATAATATTAAATTGAATTTTAGGATAAAAGATTATAGTTTAAGTGAAGTCAAGTGATTAATGATCATGCCCAATAATGAGTCTAATATTAGTGGCGATAAAGCTTTGGTTCTAATTGCCACCCTTACCGTACCCCGAAAATTTGGTCGCTGTAGTTATTAATTACATTTCTTGGCCAGGCAATGTTAAGAGATTAATTGGTGTTAACAAATTCATTGATTAATTAAATATTGAAGGACCGACACGGGACCAGCAATTTCAATATAAATTAGCCTAACCACTTTCAAGTGTGGGGCACGCGGTGGCGCAGTTGGTTGAGGCACTGCGCTACAAGCCGAAACGTCGCGGGTTCGATTCCCGATGGTGTCACTGGAATTTTTCATTGACAATCGTTTCGGTCGCACTATGGCCCTGGGGTCGACTCAGCCTCTAACAGAAATGAGTACCAGGAATCTTTCCTGGGGGTTAAGGCGGCCGGTTCGTAAGGCTGACAAACTTACCACCTTCATGTGCCGACTGTCTAGAAATCTGGGAGCCTCAACCTCCTGGAACCCTAAGGGCCTGTCCAGGCCTGTAATGGGATTGCTTAACTTTACTTTCAAGTGTAGGTGATTCATGAGCCAGGTAATGCGAATAGTTGTCACTGCCTTCTGGATTTCGCAGATTATTCGACTGTGTTATTTGTGATTTTTCAATACGTTCATTTAACCTCAATTGCAGTTTGTTCTTGTAGTCCTGCAGCTAATCATCATCAGAGGCTCTGTACTTAGTACCGTCAAATATTCGACCCTAAGTTGTCTTTTCCTTGAGGTTCTACGACTTGAATATATAGGCAAGCTTTCTTAAATCAACTAAGTCTGATGTAAGAAATTTGTGGGAACAACAGAACGACCTTCAGGGTCTAGTGATGAGTAGGATTCCAGAAGTGCCATAGATCCCTCGGATGGAAATATCATGTGAAAATAACGACATATCTGTGAGAAACTAGGGCCAAATGCGTTTTTTAAAGGGACTTAGTAAGATCTCTGAAAAATGGATATATGGATTGTAAAAATTTTAACCTGAACAACAAAGAACTCTATTCGTGGCGTTGAAGAAGAATAAGGCTGGTAGATTTATTATGCGTGTATGGATATTTCGCCTTTCTGTTGATTTTAACATGCTCTGTTCCTGATCGGACAATACATATATGAGGATTTAATGACACTCTCTAAATAGCCCAAAAATTTATGGTTCATAAGCACCTTATATTTCTTGTAGTTTATTAGACAATAGAAAACCTCTGTTTCCATAAAGAGTTCTCGGTTTTGCCACAGTGTTATGGTAGGTAGGCGCTATTTCAATACTCTGCGATTCTAGGGCTCCACATTAAGAATATAACTTACTAATCGGGATAGTGCATGGTGTAGGGATGCTTCTTATTTAAATTTCTGCCACGAACCTGATGTGCTGACTCATACTTTTCGTGATTTTTTGAGTCACCCCAGGCAAATGTTTTGAGTCCTCTCTCTTGATTCATAATTTACAATAATACTACTATGTTTTTAACACAGATAATGCCGTTGGCACAGCGCTTTAAAATAAAAGACTAAATGAACAAATTCTGACCAAATGGTCGAACTTGAACTGTAAAGATGGCCTGGATATATGTAAGGTCTAGCGTGTGTAAGTTTCAGGTGCTCACTGCGGTAACGTCTTATAGTCTGGTACAAATCTACCAACTTTTGGGAGAGACCTTTGCCTCTATCTCCAGAAGACAACACTCTTTAAGGTTTATTTCCTTTACAGCCTATGATATTATGTAAGTTTTTAGGTTTTCAAGATCGTAAGTGTTCAGTTTGTCGCCTGGGCTGTGGCATTGTATAGTTTCACTGGGGCTATCAATATTTGGAAGGAATCTTTTCACTCCAACTTTAGAGTCGAAATCTGAAGATGTAATCGTCATGATCCTCCGACAGTTGCTGTCCATCTCCAAAACTACACAGTGTCACAATGCAGAACACAAAAGTCTGCGCATATGAAATTATTTCGAGTGTCGAGCCGATTGTAGATTTAATTCCTTTATTCACTTACGGGCTCGCTGAAAACTTCTTTGGTAACTGAACCTAAGGTCGATTATCGCCTTTGGCCCTTACCCTCATCCATTACCATCATCTTCACTCTTCTACAAACTCTTCCTTTCAGAACGGTTTAATATTAACCTGCTCTATCATTGTGGATACAAAATTTCATGTTTCATATTTTATGGTACGCATTAGAAGCAAAAGTGTCGTATAAATTCATTTAAAATACATTAAAGTAGGAACATTTAAATGTGAAGAGAGCTGCTAACAAACAACACTCAGAGAATTGCAGAATTTAATCTGTAAGCAAGCAACGCAGTCACCGCATAAGATTATCATGCTTTGTATCGTTTGACACGTTGTTTGTCTTGAGCACCTTATAAAGTGAGGTTTACATTGAGTCATTAGGGGACAACATGACAGCAAAATTTATTAGAAATATATTGTATATTTACAGAGAGAAACGTACGAATTTCGGAATCAATCTTTCCATTGTGAGTTCATTTAACAAAATTTGTGGGGGAAAAATAATCACCCGATAATTGTCAGTGCAGACCAAGAGCATCAAATTTATTGGAAATTTATTCCGAGAGAAAAATACAGAAGTGCAGGCACAAGCTCCCTTTTACTTTTATGTGATGCGTTTCGTAAAAATACGTACAACGGTGTCAGTAAATACTTCTAGTATTCACGATGCCAAAAAAGCTGCATAACTATCAAGGCCTCAAATGAGCCGCGCGTATATGCAAACACATGTTATTATGCAGCTGAAGGCTCTAAGCTTTATTGACAACAGTAACATTTGTCACAACATTTCCGGCATAAAGTAGGACTCATCACAAAGGCCAAGGTGGCTTCCAGATAAACAGAAGGGAAGGTATATATCATAGAAGAGAAGGTAGTTCTTCCGACTGAGGATTCTAAAACAATGCATCTTTTAAGACCACGTAAATAAATATAAATATTACAGGCAAAAGAAAACCTTATAACATGTATTGATTCAATTACTTTCGACATGTTTCGGTAATGCAATTATCAGGATGAAGCGCCCTAACAAATAGTTACGTGCAATTAAGTAATTAAAACTATCTATTTCTCAGAGTACAGAATAAATAATGTAAAATAGCTAGTGCTAATGCCGATCCCAGTGGCCGTGCGGTCTAAGGCGTGGGTCTTCGGCAGCTCGCTTACTAGGATCGTGGGTTCGAATCCCACCGGGGGCATGGATGTCTGTCTCTTGTGAGTGCTGTGTGATGTCAGGTAGAGGTCTCTGCGACGAGCTGGTCCCTCGTCCAGAGGAGTCCTACCGACTGTGGTGTGTCTCAAATGTGTGTGACCATGAAACCTCGACGAAACGAGGAGGCCCAGGCCCATATAGGGCTGTCGAGCCGTAGAAAAAAAGAAAAAAAAAAGCTAGTGCTAATGAAAAGTCGGTGTAATGAAATCGTAAGGTAGATGCTTCAAGTAGAACATTAATATAGGTATATCAAAACGACGGTAATCTGGGATCATCATGCTGTCTCTTTCGAATATGTCGGTGTGTCTGTCCAGTGTTGATTTGTTGTCGCGTTACGTATCTGTGCGTGGTTTCTTGCAGTGTGAAATTAAGAATAGTACTGACTCTAAATGGTTTCGTAATAGATGTTGAGCAAGTGCGTCATAACACAGCGGCTTGAATACTAATGTGGCGAACGATTCCTTCATATAATTGGACTCCACGAGTAGGAATGGATCCATTGCTAGGCCTTTCCCACAGGGAGTACAGACAAATGCGTACGAATACATAGATAATCGTGCCACAAACTACCACTGTGATGGCAGCAATATGGGCCAAAGAAGTATGGCATTCAATGAGCCCCTGATATTTTTCTAGGGTTAAGACGGGCGAAGCTTGAATCTAAACTTTTAGTTTCATGTAATGTATAGCGGAGTTCTGTTTCTATGATACACACGCCTTCTTGGAGCGGTGCTTGTTGATACTTGAACACACAACAATCGAAAAGTAGCCTACATGTAATTCCTGCCTTCAGCCAAGACTTAATTTGCTGTATTCATGTATCCTTTCATAATAGTAGTGTTTAATGCGGCTGGCTAGAATTAGAAACAAAAATTATATTCATGATGAAAGTATGGGAATAATATTTATGGAATTCGTCTTTATTATACGATTAAATTATTAGTACCCCATCTAGCTTACGAAAGGCTAAAAATTAAGATCCGTATGAGAGGAACTTGACTTTTGTTTACTATTAACTGTTATGAAAGGGGAGAGAATATTTGAGAGAAAAAATATATTGCAAGGGTTTGAAAGCAACATGCTAGAGAAGTCTCAGGGATGAAGTGAAGAGTGTAGGATTTACACGAACGAAGAACTTTATATTTTGTACATCTCATGTAGCTTTGCTTCCTTGGTAGTGACGTCAAGTATTTTAGAACGTGCTGGAAATAAACATCGAATTCGGGGGAAAAAATGTATAAGGCATTTGTTTGAAACCCCTCTTTTAACGCGGTCGCTTGGAAGGAAGGAGAGGAGAATGAAGTTTGGATTTGACACGCTAAAGTATAATGAATACCTAAAATGTTACAGTAAGCTTTTGTTAATGCGTTGTAACATATTACAGTAGCAACTGTGTTAGAATACACTCGTAGCAGCTCGTTCAAGAAAGGCCAAAGCTGAAAAGTGTTTTGTTGGATACTTGTATACTGCTTTCCTGTTGCAAATGATCAGCCCTACGAACTTTTAATGTCTTACTTATGTAATGTCAGTTATAATCGGACTGTAAATCGCAATTGTAGTAATGGGTTAGCTTGCTGGACGCTTCTGTAGATGCAAGTAAATGCTTATACCATTGGTCAGAATTCTTTTAGTGGTTGCTTTCGTCAGTGTCACATTTTTTGTCGCAGCACCGTGCATGGTAGATTTATCGTACAGAAACCCTACATCAGCCGACACATTCCGTGACAGCTGCGGTAGAATGATACTGACTGGGGAAAACCAAAGCATTGGGAGGAAATCTTCTGCCGGTGTCACTTTGATCACCACAAATCCCATATGGGCTTGCTTGGGACAGAACCTGTGCCTTCGAGGTGAGATACCGAAGAAAGAATATGTTTTTATCGTCATGCATTTCTATGTTACTCCCTATAAAACCTTACCTTAAAACAGATGCATTTTTGAAGAGTCTGTTACAATGCAATATTCCATGACACAATTAGTACCTTTCGCAAATATCGCTTACACGTCACATGTTTAGAGATATGATATTGTGGTTGACTCCAGAGGCCATAATATTAATGCTATAATTAGCTAGAAATGATGAATTGGTCAGATATTTGAATGAAGCCGCAGACATAGAGTGGTCTTATATCACACGCCTAATTTTGCTTCGAGAAAGGAAAATAGGCTAAAACTAATTTAACGAAATATTACCTTCTTATTAGTTTCAGAATGCAGGGTGTATGTAAGAGAAAGACATTGCTATTCAGAACGGAATCGTTATGTACACGTCTTTCCTGCTTAGGACTGATTATATTGTGAACAGGAAGCAAGTTGAAGAATTCCGCAAGAAAATTTTTTTGACAAATCCATGAATAATAGTTACGAGTAAAAATTATTTTATTTAGCACTTATTTTTAAATTTTTTAAATTTAGGACATAAGTTTGTTTCAAACAATGCTTAATTACTCTGTGTTAAGAAGTAAATTTATCTGGATCAGATACGGAAGTTTCTTTAAGTGCAAAGATTTCCTGGAACAGCGAGTAATATTTTACTCACAATATAAGATTATATGATTATGAGAAGGAACAGGAAAATGCTCACATTTTTTAAAATTTGTTTTATTCTGGAATGCGACATAATGTATTCTGGTACATAAATCCCGCAATTCCGGAGGAACTTGCCTTCATCTTTAGTGTCGCAGAATAATTTATATTTTTTGTGAAAATTCCTACGAAATAATGGAATATGAATCTCTTGTGCATAAAATTCCACACCCACTAAGAATATGTGTCTATAAAAGCTAAAGCTATTCTGAAAGTTGTCAAAGCGATTGTCTTGAACTGTTAACCTTTTAAAGCCTAATGGTTACTGGATGCAGCAACAGTTTTAACATTCAAAAATTCTACATTCTGCCCACACTGTAGTATTTATGTGTATTGTATCTATGTCGGAACAAACAGCGACTTTTGCCTTATTGATTTTTTAACCGAGATAAAAAGTGTTTACTGTGCGGTACGAACTAGGTCTTTAAGTGAAAGAGTTTACGCTTCGTCTTTAAAGGGTTAAAAGGCATTAAGTAGTTTCTCAGATTGCACTGGATGTGGAGTATATGAAGAATTTGATGGCCATTATTTTAACACACGTTTGAAGGCCTCAAAATATTTAAGGCTATACGATCTGTAAGAAATATTTTTCAGTGTCTTGTTAAGAGACATCTAAAATTATGTTCAGAAAAGTTTTCAAAGTTCTAGTCCGTGTTGTCCAGATCTTACGCACAAAATTTGCATTTTGAATGTAATATATTTAGCCAAAAGTCTTAGTTTTTTTTAAAGAACCTGTCTACAGAGACTTGCGTGATGACTTGTGCACACACTAAGAGAGGCGGCCTCTTGGAATATGAGCTTAGATTTCTGGCATAGTGTGAGACTGAATAAAAAAGTCTTCTGGGGGCGAGGCTTTTACTACGCTTAATGTAGCCACACAAAAACGAAAGGTATGCGAATAAAAGCGAGACGGAAGTGGATATCTTATGCTGGGCTACTCACTTCCAATAATCTAGAATGGGATCTAGAAATTTTAAAGAATACCAGCCCCATGCTAAATAGCAATGTTTAAAGTTTTGAAGACTGGCTCTCATCTAAGTTTACGTAAAAATTCAGTTCCTTGCTCACAGGAGACACATTCCGTGATCATTATAAAGACCAATCGGTTAATTCTGTTCAGGTGAATAATCTAAGTTTGTTGTGACAATCATAAGAAGCACTTTATAACAAACTGCGAAGTTTGTTAATGTTACAGCATTCAATACCAATATTTACCACTGGAATTCAAGTGTTTAAATGTACGTGAGTTGTGCATGTGTGTATAACAATTTGAAGTTTCTTCTAGAGAATATTTTGAGTTTATATTACCCATCCTAACTAGCCAGTAACGTTAAAGTGTGTATTTAATCACTGCATTTCAGGGATACACGGTCTGAATTGGGAATTTCCTCATTAGGAGTCGTTTTAGTTCTGTCATCGAGAAGTCTCTGTGAAGACTCGAAAGGATCGGTGATCTCTCCTCAGTATGAGCTTTCCAATATTCTTTCTTTTACTGCCACACCCAAGATGGCTGACAGATCAGTCGTCTCCTTGACCAGAGGGTAAATTACGGGAGACAACGTCACACAACACGTTCCTGTAGGCTCTAACGAAACTAATATTGGTGTTGCTGGATGCCAGTCCTGTTTTATTTCGGCCCTTCTCCAACGGAAATATCGACGGCTTAAGCGACAACGCTTCTGACTTGATTTTTTTAGGTTCTCGGTTTGAATCTCCACCGAGATAGACAGAGAGAAGTGTTTTATTTAACGATGCTTCAACTGTCGTTTTACAGCGTCGGTGGTAGATGAATGAAATAATAAGCATGAGGATGGTTGGAATGACACTGACAGGGAAAAAACGAAGTAATCGGAGCAAAACCTGCCCCATTGTCACTTTATGCACCATAAATCCTATATAAACTGGCTTGAGATCGATCCCAGTCACTGCGCATGAGAGGTCGGCGACTAACCGCCTGAAATCTGACACGGCCTAATCTCGACCGAGGAAGCAAGTATAATGACTGAGGTTTTTTATAAGATTCCTCCGTCCCTCCAGGTATATGCTGGGATGTTACCTCAAATTAGCCTGCGACCATTTAATTCCATATATTTTCCAGTTCACTGACTAAACATCCTAGCATTCGATATTATACACTCTAAGCTACTGACAGTTTTTTCTGAAAGCCATAAGTACGTGAATAGGAAAAGTCGGTTACTCACATCTTAGGATTTTCGTTGGTTCGTTAGTCGTAGTCCGTGAGTGAATAAACGTGGTCGGTGGTCCGTATATGGCCCTTGACAAGAAAAATGTCGGCTCACGAAAGAGAAGTAACAAATCAAACAAACAGCAAAATTAGTCACTGTTTTCCTACAGGCACCTTTCTTTACTGACCCACGAATTTGTTATGATATTGGCAAAATGAGGAGCTTAGGCCATTATTATTCATATTTGCACCGTTTTTCAACTCTGCAATTTCGTATTTGAAACTACACAACCTGCTCTCCTGGTGAAGTGTAGTTAAGTAACGTGACACACATACTTCTTAAATTCATAGTCTTGGATTAAATTCACTCCAGTGTCTTTGTATCGGATGATAAATACAGAGTAATCTTTTGTAACGTTGCATTACAATGGGAGTTCGGCGAAGCAGATCCATGAAATCTATTTGTCTTCTAGCCACATTGGAATTTAAATATATAAGGCTACTTGTAACAGTTTATGAAACGAGCATGTCAGGCTTATCACTACGGATGTGGTGTCGCTCTTCTATTTGGCACTGTTATGGCGAGGTGATATAGAATTTAAAATAAAAATTTCTGATTTGTTTTTCCCCCAGAATGGAGAATTGCTTCTGCTCGCTTCAGCAAGCAGGATCAAAAGCACGTACATTTTATCTTAGTTCAGCTAGTCGTACAGTTGTATGATTTACAGGAGTCTGAAAATCGTGATTTTATGCGCGTTTTGTAAACTTCTGGCTCTGTATGTGGTTAATAGTTCTACTCTATGTATACGTTATTTTGTGTTTATGTATTTACGTAGGCCTATGTACGTATGTAATTTCATAAGTAGGCACGCATGCACGTACGTACGTGTTTATGTGTTTGTATAGGCGTCTACCTTCTTTTATTCTGTTAAAATTTTCGTTTGGTTTCTTCTTCTTGCCGACAGTACAGTTCAGAACGTTTTCTTCAGCACTTGTGTGTAACGTGTAACACAAGGTCGCGCCATAGTTTAGGTTGTTATATTAACCCCAACATCGCATTACTCTCCCGCCATCTAAGCGGTGTAACATACACAAGAGCGAGTTTAATTATGACCCCTATTTACACCAATTTAATCCTGCTGAATAGTCTCCTACCGCGGGCAGACCTTAAGTCAATAACTAAAACAAAAATTACTCCTTCTGAATATGCATAACATTGTAAGAGCATTGAACATTATAGCTTTGTTTACAAGCAGTGACACAATCGCCCTATGATGCTTCAGACTGCTAACATTACAGGGTTATAAGTTCTGTAAAAGCTGTTGTGTATATGAATAAAACTACGCCCTTGGCACAGGCTGTAACATTTTGTTACCCGTCAGCTGGAGGTCAGCGGTCGTCGGAAGCGCGGCATCAGCATGGTTGATATGTTCCAATATACGTCCACAGTACTTTGATCGACGCTGATTTGCAATGAATGATTCAGCCATTCACCACTATGGACTCTATTTACTATAAGCCACCCACAATCTTCCGACAGAACCCCAAAAGTGCTGCGAGGACTCACCGCCTGCAGGTGACACTGCCATGTCAACGTTCCCCACGAGGCCAATCACCGCGGCGGCAAACACTAACGCTTTAACGATGACCATTATCACCGTCGTCGTCATTGTCCAGGGTGTTGTGCACAGTGCGTCTTGGTTCCTGGCGGTCTGACTGAACACTACAGAGGCCTGGCTTCTCAGTCTGTTGCGGCAGGAAAGACGAGGAAGTGGAGGGGGAAGCGGCGACCGAGACCCGAGCACCACGACCTGAGAGATCGCTGTGTTATAACACCTCGGTGTCACAGTCATGTCAATAATTTGAAAAAATGGCGGCAGGAGTCAGCGCAATAATGCTGTTGCGTAAGGAAGTGACACTAGGTCGGAGTGAAGGCTGGAGAGAAAAGGTGCCATCAGGTCACAGTATCAAGAGAGATGAATGGAGACATTTGCTCTACCGAGGAGCATTATAATCTGTGTACTTGTGCTGTGATTGTTGGACGTGTTGAAAGAAGAAGTGTAGGCTACATGCATGGAAAAATATAGTCCACTTGGTTTAGACTGTAAAATTACGTTTCTATATATGTCCTTTGACTACCACATCCAGAATGTCTCGTGGGCTGTACCAGCCTCCAGCTGAAAACTATGAGATATGTGTAAATGTCACAAAACAATTAGTGATTTCTCACTTCAAAGAAGAAATTTCTAGCAACCAGAACTTCCTGTACTTCTGTAGTAATGAAATGCACTGCAAAGGCCATTTTAAACATCAGTATTCATATTTTCTGCAATTGCTCAAAATGTTCTGTTGTGGATAAACTTCAAGCTAAAGGCAATTCCTCGAAAGCTGCTCCACGTTGAAATATTCCGAGCAAGGCTTTATTCCGGGTGTGACACTTCAGTAACATTTTGAACCACTTGCCGGAAATAATATGTAATTTTTCACAGTCACTTCAGGAAAATACTGGTACATTCCTTGTAAGAGAGCCACGACCACCTCTTCCAAATAAATCACCACCATCCTTGCTTCCAGTACTATAGGAAATATGCAATCTACGAAAAGTCGTTAAATAACCTACGAAACGAATAATGTACTTTTAAAGACGCACCAGTTTTCTTTGGATGCGTGATTAACTCATTGCAAGTCCCCTACTACTACAAACAAGTTAGGAAATTTCCGCATGTTTAATATTTCTGGTGCACTTGTTCCGTTATATTTGCTAGAATTTAAATTTGTGAGTAATTTGAAGAAAATGTGACCTTCCACCTTTTACACGACACATTGCATGTTTTGTCTATCTCAGCAACAGATTTACATTCAGTCATGCTCATGGTTATAATTATACTGCCAAATGTTTCTGGGCCTCTCGTTTTACCTCAAAGAGAATACAGACTGTCCCAATTACAAAGAACACCCACGGCCAGATATCATAAACATAAGTAGGTTTTATGTAAAATGTGTCTTATTCTTTTCCGATTTTGAAGAAAATCAGAATGTATCAACAAATTTAATGAAAGTCTCAAACAAAATTTCACGAAAAACTTTCCGTTAGGATTCGTGCTGTACCATGCGGAAAAACCGACGGACGGATGAACAGGCATCACGAGGCTAAAAGTAGCTTTTCGCAACTGGTTCTCGAACGCATTTAAAAAAATACACGTGAACGTCTTTGTCGTCGACTTTGGTTCAAATTCGCCATTACAGTCGACGACTGCCCCCCCCCCCTACACCCTACACTACGGACAAAGGATTATGCAAAAACATTTCTTTTCTATGTTATTTTTTCAATTAATTTTTTCAAAATATTGATAAGTGGTACCAATTTTAAGCCAATTCCCACTTTATTTGCAGCCAACTCCTTTCTTCATTTTGTCGGTTTATCATTCCCATGGTGATTTTTTTCTGTAGAGTTCGTGTCTTGGGATTACATGGTGTGCCTTGCCCATTATTACAAAATCTTTTCATCATTTACTGGGACTGTCATCACACTTTCGGTTTTTTTTACACTGTAAACCAGATGACGTAAAAATATCCTTCACCATTGTTTTATTAAACATGGTAAGACTGAGCAAGGCCAGTTACGACAGAGATTATGCAGTAACACAGGCTGAAAATTCAATGTTTTAAAATCGATTATGGAGTTGTTATAGTACGATTAGATTAAAAGTAGTTTCCTTTTGCCTAGAGAGTAGTGCTCCATGCCTTCTCGTCTTTGACTCTAGATGGGTGGAAGAAGAGCGAGTGGTCAGCATTCAACAATAATTAGATATTCGTAAGGAAATAGTCCTTTTTCCGCAATCTCTAACCCTTGTATAAACACTCAATTTGAACATATCGTCAGTGGGTCTGAAGCTGTGAAGAGCATCTGAAACTGTAACAGTTCTTCATTAGTTTGTGGTTTTTACTGCTATTTGTTTTGCCCTGGCCGAGCATTAAGGTTTTCCTTTCAGAAGTCCTGCTGTAATTAAGCTGCTTCTCGGAATTTGTGCATTGCTATTCTTAATATCTCAGAGGTAACAATGTTTTATGCGTCACTTCAATTTCCGAAACTACTCAGTGCACATAGATTAAATTTGCTAATGTTGGTCTACCTTGGCCTTTTAATTTTGATTTTTATCGGTTCAGTACAACACTGAATTTAACCCCTTGAATATTAAAATTTATCTAAATTCTATATAACAAAATTAC
Source organism: Reticulitermes speratus (assembly GCA_021186555.1). Classification (NCBI taxonomy): domain Eukaryota; kingdom Metazoa; phylum Arthropoda; class Insecta; order Blattodea; family Rhinotermitidae; genus Reticulitermes; species Reticulitermes speratus. The sequence goes on from JAJKFL010000002.1 coordinate 16,950,088, forward strand.
AAGCGGTATACTCCGCCAAATTGTACATAGAATCTACCAAGGCATTCTTACTTTCATAACGTCATATGTGTTTACGTTTCACGCGTAAATATATCTCATATCCCTATAAGAGAAGTACGGCCTTTCCTGCTGTGATTTCCACGAGACTCGCATATGCTCAACAGCACTATGTGCAGGTCTCATACACCGAATTGCACTCAAATCGGACAATGAATGCGGAAAGTATGGATGTAATTTATTTAAGCCCCTACGTAAAATATAGATTTACCTGAACTGCTTTTTACGGATCTCACCTTCACCCAATAAATATAAGTGGACATCTTCTGTACCGAATGTCTTCCAAATTGCTATTTAAGCTTAGAATCATATTAAACCCGTACATACGAGTATATTGTGTTGGCAAGACGAACAATCTTTACATATTACTGCACGTGGTGCATAATTACACTGGACCATGAAAAGTTAGGTGAAGTTTATATGGTAATTTGCCTATATTCTCATAAGAAGCTCGTCTTACAACAAATGGGGTACATCAAAGAAATGGGTATTGGTAATATCTACAACCCAAGTTGAAATATTTTCTGACACACTGAGCATTTGACAGAAGAAAGGCGTAACAATTACAAACAGTGAAATGTAATATCTGTAAAAAAAATAGGGCAAAGTTCTCTTTGCTTGATTAAGCACTACGTCGTTAAGACATGAGGAGAAGACATAGTTTCACGCTTTATGAAATTCGGCACTATTTTGAGGTGAATGTCTAGCTTAAGGCACCAGCCTCTTTACTCGAGCGGCTGGAGCCTTGGGTGGGCCCCAGAGCCTGCTTGAACACCTTGGAGAACAGAGAAGTATCTTCCTCCAACCAGGAATCCAACCATGATCCATCAGTTTTCCATCCCTTAGCCTAGTCACTATATCGAAGAAGCTACACCGGCTCCTGTGTAGTATCTATGGCGTGACAACCGTCGCAATATAGTAACCTGTTTACTCGTATATTTACAGTAGCTAAAAACCAAGTGCAATGATGTATTCAAAGTCGCAGAAAAGACATTTGGAAAATTGATGAAGTCCACTGGAGTACACCTCGCAACTCTTCTTTGAATTTACACTGAAAGGGCTGTGACAGCTCTTCTTGCCGTACTGAACAAACACCTGGAGGCTGAGTGTAGAATGTGTACCTACCGAAACCTACCATGGCGTGGCAAGCAGGAAGCGCGACAGATGACTGTCACTGCCGACAGCTACAGCACTTCACGGGGAAGGGAGGGAGGTAACAACGAGGCAAAGTAATATATTCTGGGCCTATAGACCTGTTTCATTCGCGGTTATTAAGTGTCAATGAGATTTGAGAATGATAAATATGAGTGGTAAAATAGAGACTTGTCAATAAGCGGTCGTGGGCAATTTCAAGCTGTCTTGTTATTTAGCTCCCACAAACATGCGCAGCAATAAAACATATACACACAGCAAGTAAGAAACGAATTTCAAACCCTGAAGGAGGATGTTATTATGCCATTAAGCATAAAACCTTGCAGTATTTATTCGCATTCAGAGAGGGAGCAACACAAATTATTTTCCGTATTTTGACCAGCCCGAAAACAGATTAAGACGCAGAGGAGAATTAGATAATTTTTATGTTTCTTTGTTTCTTAGGTGAATGCAGGGTTTTAGTGGGGAGACCCGAGAGAAGGAGACCACTTGGAAGACCTAGTTGTAGATGCGAGGCTAGTATTAAAATGGACCTTCAAGAAGTAGAATGGAGAGGCATGGGCTGGATTGCTCTGGCTTGGGATAGGCATAGGTGGCGGGTGCTTGTGAATGAGGTAATGAACTTTCAGGCCCCATAAAATGCAGGGAATTTCTTCACTAGCTGAGGACCTTTTCGCTTCTCAGGAAGGACTCTGCTCCGTGGAGTTAGTTAGTTGTGTGTTTTTTAGAATAATGAAGGCTATTTGACGCCGAGTAAGACATTAGAATTATAAATGGCTAATATCCGAAGTCCAGCACGTTTTGTAACTACTATTTGCGACCGTGTAACTATTTAAGATGTTACTGTTTAAAATTTCCTATAACTGGTCGCGGCTACTATTCACAATTAGTTTCCAGTATCCGGTTACTATTTGAGGCACGGTCACTATTTGCACTTTCCGTGGAAGTGCTTTACTGCCACTTCGTCCTTCCAAGACTTCGCTGCTTTTTACGAATTAACGGCTTGTATCCAGTTGCTTTTAGGCCCCGAGTACCATTTCCAGGACCACGTCTTTTTACAATAGGGTGTTTATATTCCTCCACGCCATGTGGCTTTTGACACTTCTCCCTACATATCCCACACATACTGCGCCTTCGCATGGCCTCTTGTTGTGCAGACGGCAATTAGAATTGCCCATGTTAGGAGCCATTACAGTAAAGTGGTCAGATGCCTCGGAATTTCCGGGGTAGACTCAGATTTCTTTTTGAGTGCCCCAATATATCGGGAATGGGTTTGGAAACGAATAGTTGTCCCGGTAACGGCAATTGAATATCGGATATTGGTCCCTTTTCGAAAGTCTCACGTAATCCATCAAGTTTTGCTTAACCGCAAGAAGGATAGGATCTCCTACTTATGTCCCCTTTTTAACAAGTTAGTACGTGTAAGTGACCTGTAAAGGTGAACGTATAGTTGTCCATGTCAACGCCATAAAAGCATACAGGGGAACTAGAAGTACAGCTCCTTTCATTCTTAACTTCGGCTGTATTTGGAGGTGAGTAGTCGACTTCACAACCCGGCCGCTTTACCTCGGCGAAAGGACACCGGTACCCATTGAATACAAGGCTGTGTGGGCTCCAGAGCCCGTCTGGACGTTTTGGAACAGGAAAACGTCTCTTGCCCCGGCTTGGATTCGAACCCGGTGTTGTCGAGTCTGTAGCAAGTCATTATACGGACTACGCTATGCCGACGCCCGTAAATGACCTGTCATCATGGAAAAGGTTTTGACCTGACATAGAATCTGAAAGCCATTCTCTCCAATCATGACCATTTCAAACAGCCTGGAATTACATAATTAAACGATGTAATGGGTATCTAAAACTCTCAAAGAGTAGGAATTTTAATTTTTGTTAAGGGAAAATAGATTAGCGTTTTCCCTGTATGTACAGAGTTAAACAATCAAAGAAGGGATCGATGTTAAACACTGCGGTATTTTCTGCCGTAAATTAATAGAGAAAGAGATATTGTTCAAATAATTATATTAACCCATAAAATGTTATATTAATAAGAATATTTTATACATCCTTCAGTGTTTCACACAGTGTTTGTGTACAAAAATCCCTATGTAGTATGACACTTTGTTCGAGGTGCGTTCCAGGAGCATAGTTTTCCTACGAGGTTTCAGAAACTCATTTAATTATTTGTAATACCTTTAGCCGACAGCATGTATCTCTCAGTACAGTTGTGTATGCCATTTCCTTTTCGTAACTACCCTGGAAAATAATTCAAAGGCGCTGTTTTATTGTGGAGAGTAGATGTCTTCGGAGCATTTGGGAAGATATGGTAGGTGGTGGCAGTAGTAGAGACCTGTTTGACAATAGGGCCTAGATATTGGCCTGGAGGGTCTGAGGAAATCTTAAGGTTCTTCTTTCCTATACAATTACAGCTACACTCCAACCATCATTTCTACCTATATATAATATTCAAAGATCTTAGGATTACAATTTTTGCATTTTTTTTTGTCTTACATTTATAGTTTTTACTTAATACACACGTAAAAAGTATGGGAACTCAACCTTGAGAAATTATCAATTGCAGCTGGAAATTTTAACTTTTTACTTTCTTATGTGCAGCCTGATGACTTTTAGTTAAAATAGCCGAAACATGTGTGTGGATTTATATCTCAAGATAAATATAAGTTGTCTTAGACCTATACGTAGTTGGCTTATTGTTTTAGGACTAGTGCAACTTACAATAGCCGGTGATCCTTTTCAAGTTCTTTGAAACCAAATATAGGGTGGAACTATCACATCAACAAACTGTTAATTATTATCATAAAATAGCCAGTTTTTCAAGCTGTGGCGACGGTTCTCATTTTTATAATGTTTGCAGCTTCACTGCGGCTGGACGCAACGAATTATCTTCGGCCAACAGCCTTGTCACTATGGAAAGAATGTCCAGTATTTCATAGAGTCTGCTGGAATATTTTTCTATCCTGGCGTGTGTGATCGCCCGAGAACAATAAACTGCAATTTATATTTGTGTTGTATAATTAGGTGGACATCCCTGCCAGTGCTATATGGCACTGGATATACGAGTTGCAGCTAGCTCGGTGTTCATGGGTTGCCTTTTAATTACTCCTGCCAGCCGGTCAATCACTTCGAAGCACTGCATTTCCTGAAAGCGATTTCATAGAATTAGAAGTGTTCTCATACCTTTGTAAAAGATTAGTAGAACGTCTGGTCTGGTGTTTAGCTCCCTCGGCAAACGGTAGTGTGTCTGCATTGTTTTGTCGGAGGAATCGTTCATCCAAAATTTTAATATCTTACTAAGCCCAATTTAGTGAAGAATTTTTAATTGATATATCTGTAATTTATTTTTTCTTAAAGCTGAAGCGTATGAACGTTTTGAATTTGTTAGGTGGAATGAACACCGTATATAATAACCCAAGACCTGCTCGGTAAGTTCACTAACATATAAGTTCAAAAATAAGGGTCAGAAATACTAAATATATTTCTAATCACTCAATCGATATTGTTGTCAAAAATAGGTAAGGACACTTGGATAGGAGAAAGAAGTTGATGATCATTTGTGTTTGCGTGTGCTTGTGTGTGTGTTTGTAGGTATGTTTCTTTCAAGTGCTGTGTTTACTTTGACGTAATATCAGTATTTATTAGTCGAAAACTGTTACGCGGAGAAACACTCTTACAGGTAGCTGCAACGCACTTGTTTCTCGAGTTTCAACAAACTCCACGCGATCCAGCTACCGTTAAGTGGTCACGTGTAGAACTGGACCAATAGTGCCGGACTCACAAACACACTGTAAAAAACTAATATCCATCATAAACAGAGAACCACGTGATATGCAGGCGAATGCTATGTTCTTTGCATTTCGATTTAAAGTAGATAACGTGACAAATACTGTTATTTTTTGTAACATTTGAAGCAATGGAGTAATATTAACGTATTTGCAAATGTAGTGTTAGTCGCTAATACTCTCGGGAATTCGTAAGAAACCTCTTGCTTGCACCTCAAACTCTCTGATTAAACACAAATTCGTGAAGGGCTTAAGCGTTGTGTATTTACATAAACCACAACCGCTTGTCTGCCCTTCATTAAAAATCATTGCAGAAGTTTCGACTGTAAGGATAATAGAAGTTAATATTGCATATGTTGCAGGCACTATTGTATTTAGTTGCCACATTGGTCTGAATTTAATTCAATGCTAACCCATGCTGTGGACTTTCAAATTGTAAGAATATGCATATCTGATTTTTAAATATATTGTTTAATTTATAATTACAATACATATGGAACGTCCTTAAAGTTTTCATAGATTTTTCTCTTCTCAACGGTCGTATAATTTCGAAGTCAGTTTTTTTGGGAAAAGAAGTGCTCATTATATTCGGACACGTGCAATATTAAGAATATTAACTTATTTACGTAGTACCAAAAATGACACACTTGGCTACGAGTATAACTTCCATTTGTTTTGCTCATTTGTTTTGAGATTCTAAGTGGTAATTTAGAGTCTTATTCTGACAGACAGAAAGAATGGACTGGTATCACGACTGCTTCTTACTAGTAAGGACTACTGATGCTCTCAGGGACATAACAGGTAGATTGTCTAAATCTCTGAGATTATAATGGATACAGTCTAAGAATGTATCTTTTATGTTGAATATTCTCTGATAATTGAGGTGTAGCGCATCTGATATAAATTACATTTCGGGAGTTCCTTTTACGCCCCTCTTCAGGTGACTGATTTTCTTATACTGACAGAATGGTTGCTTTTATTTTTAATGTAATTGGCGACGGTAGGGAAATGAATGTTTAATACTGGACTGAAAATTCGAAGTTTCGATCCTAATATTGTCATTAATCTTAAAATAGAAAAAGCCTTACCACCTGGGTTTTGAAGCCGATAGTGTACTAATCAAGACTGGGAGTTTTTTGTCGACTCTCACCACCAGTATGAAAACAAAACAAGGAACTTCGAAGAGAGCTCATACAGCCTACGTTTCGATTGAATGTAATTGTAATTGTTCTGCTGCTATTATTGCTTTTCTGTTTGAATTTATTTTTGTGCAGAGTTTCTCTACGTGAATGTTTTCATTTGAGGTTCTAACGACAGTGTGTATACAGTTTAGGTCTACAGAGTGTTTGGTTTTGACGTCGTACAAATTTATCGGTGGCTAAACAGAGCGTTTCGCAGAAACGTGCTACGGCCTTCTTCTCTATCTCCAACTTATTTTTCTCACTCTTTGATATCCAGCTTTAGTGAAAATGTTGTGTATCTTAGAAAGGAGGTTTTTATCTTCATATTTGCTATGTACTCATCTGCATCTAGGTCTGAGTTTAGAAAAGTGGAGCTAAACTTTTACTACCCGTGTATGCCTTCATGGAATGCACAGGGACAACTTTACTTTTACCATATTTCCAATGGAACTTAGAGAGACATTTTTCTCATATTTCCTGAGGACCTTAGAAATAAGATTTTATATTCTAACGTTTCCTGTGGACCGTGCCGAGGACTTTAGTATTCTTGTGTTTCGTATGGACCTTAGAAGGGACGTTTCCAATCCCCAGATTTATTGCGGATCTTAGAAAGGACTTTAGTAACCTCACATTTTCTGTGGCCCTTAGAAGAGAATTTGTATACTGACATTTCCTGTGGATCTTAGAATATACCGTTGGACACGTAGCCAGGCCCCGGGTTTGAATCCAGGATACTCCGAATACGATCCCCTGGGCAGCGTTTTTCAATCGATGGTGTTGCATGTTGGTATTGTCACTCTCACTGCAACCTCCTTATAAACATACTCAAGTCTCGTGACATTCCTTATGTCGTGACACGAGGCTCCAAATACAGAACTACAGTCTGTTCCGCAGTTACATTTAATAGTCCTGAAGACAGAGGTCCACATATTCTACCATGCAATAAGTCACAATAATGGTAGGCATTTTTTTTATCTTCGTCTGTTTTTCCTGGTTGCTACTTGGTTTGTATCAATTAAGAGGTATTGTGTTAGATGATGATCTGAATTATTCTTGTTTTCTCTTTGGTTGCTTCAGTTAAGTAGGCCAGCATTTGTCAAAACTTGGACCTCGACCTGTGTCTAAAATGTACTTCGAAAACCTGAATTAAAATGAGTTTTTTCACGGGTAGAAGAAGCACACGGTGTAAAACCTTAAGGGCACTGAAATTTTTCATCCTTCTTTTTCCTGCCGTCCGTCTTTGATAATATTTCTTATTACATTGTTAGAACATCGAAATTTTTAATATACACGGATATTTGTATTGTTACTCATGGTGCTTTGCTAAATATCCACTTACAACCTTAATACTCTGGCTGTCACTCTTGCACCTAAAATTTTAATCATTTAACTTTTGTGTGAAACATAATGTAAATTACAAAATGAAGAAATAACAATGGTACCGAATTATAAGAACTAAAAAAATATATTTTATGCATGCATAGAGACCCCTGCACGAATATATATATATATATATATATATATATATATACATAGAAAATATTTATAAAGGATTCTGACTATTGTTACCCACCTTCTTATCTGAGGACGGACATAAATCTGGCTTCCCAAAAATTTTTAATTTGGGAATAATAAGATGTTGAACACAGTCGAGAGACCGAGCAGTATTAATTATATCTTAGTGTGCCGTCACGTGGAAAATGTCGAGAGACGCTGAAAAGAGAGACAGAGAGACCCAAACTCGTAAAACTCGTAACATTCAATAACTTCGTTTTTCTTTTGCTTTTCCAGTTACTGTTACGTCGAACTGATGAAGAAGTTGCAAAAAACGATGGACGATCCAGCGGTAGACAGGCAGACTGGAGAGCTTGCAGTTATATAAGGCCAGGTAAGTACTGTAACGTGGGTCTCACACTTTATGAGTCGTATCTGTGCCTTCGCACTTCGTTATTCTTCTTTTGGGCACGTTGTTAAGGCTTATAGGTTAAGTTCCACACGAGATATCTGGAAGTGCCTGCGGCACACACAGGCTAAGAGACTGAATGGGGCACGTAAAAAATTTGGAATTGCGGCTACAAGCAAATTTCTCGAAGCTGTTGCAGGAATGAAATTCAGACCATCTAATTCATGATCATTTTATGTTACTCAAAATGAGAACAGTAATAAAGTACATAAGCCTGTGAAATTTGAGGTTCTAAAGGTGATGAATATGGAAAATGCTTCTTCGGAAATGAGAAGCTGTGCAGTTTGGGAGAGAAGTGTTAACATTTCCGAGGAGACTGCTGCCTGCATCTTCGTTTACAGCTAAGTTGAACGATGAGAAACATTACAGATGTAGGAAATGAGAGGATAAGGAACACACACAGGGTTTTCCGAACCGTAGGTACATATCTATGAAATTGCGCGGCGTCATATTTCAGAAGAAGTAATGTTCCTACATAAACTCGCTTACTTCAACCTTATAAAATATTCACTTCAAATTTTTCCGAATTTTCGGCGGTATTCCTTTCAATTCGAAAGCCAATGTACTAACTTACCCTACTTTCGAAACTGCCAGACGCTAGAATTCGTGAAGAAATATGCGTTGTTTATACCTTACTCTGTCCAGACTTGTTTATTTCCCCAACCTGTCACCTCGCATTGCACGTCAGTTCCCTTTATAAGATGTTTGTGTAGATCCCCAGCTTTATTCTTCAGGACAGGTGCCTTCTATTTTTGACAGGCTTTCACCTGTTTCCCTCTCATTTCACACCCTTGAGAAGCGGAAGGTCGGCGCCATTGTATGGTTGAAGCAGGTAGAAAGTCTTTAATGTGTGGAACTTCAGATGAATCAGAGAGCAGGATTCAAGGTCTCTTTGTTGAAGCGACTGCGGAAGTCACAGATTTTCTGGCATTGAACGATATGCAAATTGTCATAGTTCGTGTTGCATGTAGTGCAATTACTACTGTGTCCTCTTTTGTTTAAATAAGCCTATAAATTTTTAGTAAGAGGTGTGATTAATTTCATAAGAATAAAACCGCGAAGAATTTCATTTCAGTATCAGAAGGATTGCGAAACTTTCGTTACAAAATATTGGACGGTTTAGAGAATGATGTTAGAAAAATCTGGTTTTACACAACCACGCAACACCAAAATCTTCTTTTCATTGATCACTTACGTAACTTCGTTCCATTTGTGCTATCCAAAATTAAGGAAGGAAATTTGGTTATTTTTGAAAGTATAGCACTTGCATTTTAAAACCGGTTATCTTTTTTGTAGAAAGTGAGTGTGATACGGTTAATATAATTGGTGCAAGTAAATTATACTGTAGCTTTAAGATTCACAATTTGCACACAAACGCAATCTGCATAGGTACAGGCAAATCCAGTTGACTTGGAATAAATTTTACATATAACGACGCTTAAAACCTTTCCTACTTTTTTCTACATGTCCAGCCTCCATCATTGACTTAAACGGGCCGAAAACCCAAAACAGAAGTAAAGCCTAGTAATTAATTTTTATAAAATTTTATCTGTTACTCAAATTCCCCCCCCCCCCCCTCCCTCTTATTGGGTTTAAAAATTTGAAGGGATTTAAATATTGACAACGTCTCCTTATGCTCACTGACTAGCGCAGGTTAATTTCCCTTCAGTAAAGTGGGACACTTTTCCCTTACCTCTTTCCTTGAAAGTTAAAATGAAGGAAACGCGAGGCTTACCACTCATGAACGTTGAGTCTAGTACTGCAGTGAACATTCGCGTTGCATGGGCCTTTGTCTTACATTGGGTTCAATCTTCACTGACTCTGATTTTGTTCCACCCCGTGTTGTCTGTTCAGGACAATTCTCAGGTTTACGTACCAAAATACTACATATTTTACTGTTATTTAAATTTTCCGTATGTTCAAATTGATAAATAAAATATTAAATTTTATGGGTACCGAAGTTTTGTCCCTCGTTGGTAAAACAGCTTGGGCGTGAAGATGACAACTTACCACCATCCAGTGCCTGAGTTAAGAATGACTGGAGCTATGCTTTTACTGCTCCTATATGCCTTTATGTTGTGTGCAGGGACTGCTTTGTCTTCTTTATATAATATGTAAAGGGTTCTAAATTATTGTGTTAGAGCCCAAATATATCAGTGATATGTGATCCTTACATCATTCATTGAAAAAACGCAAACAAACTTGCGGTTGATAAACGCCTAGATGTTAGGCAACCTATCCAACACATGTTGCTAAAGGCACCACTTGCACTGCAACTGTGCCAGCTTAAGCACCAGTGTCGCTGGTTTATAACAGCAGGGAAGGTAGCGATTCTATTGACTTTTAAATTCACTTCAGATTGATTTTCGAGGAGTAAATTTTCGTCGTGATTATTCGTGACAACGGCCAGAAACACAGAATGTTTAGTGTTAATGTGGTAAGAATGGGCGTCACATTTTAGACAGACTGTATTATATATGTGTTGGTGGAATTAGTTGATTTACATTTAATTTTTTATTAATATGTCAGTTTTTATCATTCTCTGGCTGCTAATGACGAAAAATTGCTGATTTCTATTACGTGGAAAGCTGTTACTGCTTCCTGACCATCATTATTTTGCATATGCACATACACAAAACACAGTTATGGTAAATACTATGGTCAGTACAAAAATTTAATCAATATATGTCCAAACACAGCTAAATTATATTTGTTATACAGAACTACATGTTCTGACCTATCTTAGGTCATCCTCAGCATCACAGTTGGTTTTTAAAATATATTGAGGGAGAAATATACATTATGTAAGTCCATAAAACACAATTAAATTTATTAAATATTGTTATGTTCATACACAGGAACAATATGTGTGGATAGAAGTTCTGCCACAACTGTTACAAATACTGTTTACAGATGTTACTTCCTTTGCTATTCCAAAGTTGTCACAGCATCATCTCCAGTCCAATTGTATCGATGTGGATTCATTCCAAAATTAATTATATGAGTGGACTTCCGCATTTGTTGATCCACGGTTACGACAGGGAGTTAATAACTGGATTATAGGTGGATAGCTTTATGTTGCGTGCTTAGTATTGCTTTTGTCTGACAATGATGCGGCTGTGTGTTCTGCAGGTTGTCCTTGGACTGGGTCAGATTGACTACAGTTTTTTTTTTACTTTTTACTAAAGTGCAGGCTCTGCTCTTTCGAAAATCTATATTTTTGTGACTGAATTTTTTGACTGATGATGAAAGGAAGTACACGAGTCAAAATGTCCAAGGAATTATCTGCTTGAAACAACGTCACAAATCCGATCAGCTCGAGCGTGAAATAAGGCAATAATAATGTATCACAGAACTTCTGCAAGTTAAGGAAAGAAACGTTAAACCGCATATCTATTTGCACTAGGAATGTACATTCAAGAAGCCACGACTTCCTGCCCTGATCTGATTCTGTATTTGTAATCTGAATTTTATTAAATTGAAATAAATTCCTTTGATTAGTTAATTTCTCTGAAAAATTGGACGAACCTTACAGGAACAATGTTTGGACAAAACCCATCTACCATGCTGAGAATCTGCTATTTCGAATCACTTTATATAACGCAACGCACTGGATCAATATATCTTATCTTATTCCTTTTGTCTCCCTGTTTATGTTGTACTGAATGGGATCACAGAGCTTCGGGTGAGTAGATGGTCTCTTTCGTCACTATGTTCTTAATGGATTATTCACGTCGCAATATCCACTGTCATATTAATGCACTTAAAGTTTCTGATGGCCCAAACATATGAATTACCTTCTCTATCTCTCTTGTACTTGTATAGTATCATAAAAACAAATTCTTATAGAGAATTTACTTTCTTTCTTTTCCGGGTCGAATAAATCAGACTACTTGTAAACTCTGAAAAGAGTACTTTGGCCATGACATCCATATTTTTAAATCTCATTTCTAAGGCGTTTTAAATGTATCGACCCATAGTATCGCAAATAAAACCTTGAAAGAAAGGGAAAATGATGAATTATTTTATTGTTAATTATTTACCGTAAGGAGAATTGTATATCTACAAATGTCCGTATACACTATCATACTTCACTTCTCAGGCTTATTTTTTCATTTCTTTATATTCTTTTTATATTAACCACCGAATTTTTCTCCATCGCCTGAACACTCACTTAACTGTAATATTATTCTTACAAACCGTACTTGTTACTGCATTATAGTTTATTTATGAACGTGTAATTAAAATCGTGCGTCATACTTGTCGAAGTTTTGAAAGATTATGAACGATGTTTTTTGAAAGTATGTGTGAGAAAGAGGTCGTGGCATTTCTATTTTGACAGCCAAACACACGCGGACTGAATAAATGCACAATACAGTTGAGGATAGAATTTTTTATTTTGAATGTACCGTGCATTTTATCGTGAATTAAGTCAAAACCAACAAATGTATGAGATAATTAACAAGTATAAAATGTATTTACAATCCCTACATACGTTTCGGCAAATAAATTGTCATCCTCAAGCTGTATCTTTCAAAGAATTACAAGTACGTACTGCATCCAAATACACGATTGTTGGTTTTACAGTAGAACTATATACTTTCGTCTTCAACTGGACCTAACACTCACGCGCTGTCCTATTTACCCTCCTATCGCATCATCACAACACAACCAGTCAGTACACCATACCCCATCGCACACGCAATAACAGCGCACAGGTACGTCAACTATTACAATATAAGGTTTTACTTCTTACATTACTCATCACATATTTCCAAATGCTCTTATTTATATTAAAATTTTAAGGACGGCATCGACAATAGATCAACCACACGCTTGTATGCATGGCCAATAACCAGTTTTTAAAGATCATTATAATGTTTTTAAAACCTAATATCGATTAATGAAAAACTATTTGTATATATTTTATACTCTGAGTTCATAAGGCATATTTATTTATAATCACTGCTTGAAACATAATGTATTATTGATCTTAATTTTTAATTTTATAATTTTATGCATCTATAAAGGTTAAATATTGTGAGCTGCGTAAATACTTCTACTGTAAACCACCTATCGTGTATTTGGATGCAGTACCTACTTGTAATTCTTTGATAGGTACTACCTGAGGATGGCAGTTTATTTGCCGAAACATATGTAGAGGTTGTAAATACATTTCATACTTGTTAATTATCTTGTGCATTTATTTTGTTTTGACTTAACTCAAAATTGAAGATAGAATGTCTATAGACAAATTCAATCCCGGAACTCCCAAATACTGAATATAATTAATTAATATACTTAAAGAAATAAACTCCAGACTAACTGATATTAAATATTCACAGTACTATTTATTCTGGATAAGCCGTTGTAGCGACAAGCTGCACCTTTGACAATGAGATGGCAGTAATGTTTTCGTAAAAGACGCGAAACCAGAGCCTGACATAGCGATTAAACAGCACACGCGTATTTGAGATGTATCTGGCTCTGATCTTGATTGGCACACCGGATATGTTCACATGGTTTTTATTATGTTCCTCAATTTTCTTTTACATGGCGAAACAGCCTCTAGTGGGCCAGAGCCTCCTTATTGTCGAGGCTTCACGATCACACTCAGTTTCACACCACACTCGGTAGGACTTCTCTGGACGGGTGATCAGCCCGACGCAGAAATCTCTACCTGACAACACACAGCACTCACAAGAGAGAGACATCCATGCCCCCGGCGGAATTCGAACCCGCAATCCCAGCAAGCGAGCGGCCACAGACCCACGCCTTATACCGCACGGCCGCTGGAATCGGCTATGTTCCTCAGTACTTCAAGTAATAAGCAAAAAAAATTAGGCCATGGCCGCTTCTTTCCGAAACCGAATCGTTCCCGAGTAACAATTTGCCAGTCATTCTGCCACCAACGGTATAACTTCTGAGGTAAACCTAAAAAAATTAGACAAGCTATGTACACATAATTTGTGTACAAATGATGTAGTCTATATACAATATCCCTTTACCTAAACACAGAACTATTGCGAGAGTTGAGGTGGGTCTACATCTCCATGCATTCTTAACTATTGGAACGATGTAAATGTGTAATGGACGCCCGGAGTTTGTTCCCTGTAGCATAAGGCTGTTCCTCTGGCTTTGGGCTCCACCAGCCTTCTACCCGATGCGTCCCGTCCAACTTTCTTGGTCTTCCTGAATGGATCACTCTTTTCCAGCTGCTCTCAGTTCATCAACACTTCTGCTTAGCTCCTTTGTTTCACTTCTTATCTTCAAAGTCTCTTCTTCCTTTACAATAAATGACCAAGCTTCGTCCGCATACCAGAGAGCAAATGAAATTGCTGTAGCAGTTTAATTCATTTTTACGGAAAGAATAAATAAAAATTCCGAACGAAAGGAGAATTTCAGTGTTGTGCCATGTACAATGGCCATGTGGCCAATTGGACAACCTTCTTCTAGGAAGCACTACGTCTGTATTGTGAGTTCTAATTGATTCAACAATCCCTCGGGTAACAAATTGTACATCTCCGCTGGTGGTCGCAGGTGTATGACGAAATTACCGGAAAAGAGAACAACGAAGCGGCCGCTTGACTTCATGTGATCGAGATACCCAAGGGGTTACATATACTGCGCGCTACAGCTGCAGCATTTTTATGTAACCTACCTGTCATTGGCATTTCGGAGTTCCGAAGGTTTAAACTTCAAATTTCCAGAAATGTTCGTGGTCTCTGTTCTGAACATCAACGTCTTTGATGGGCACTTTCTCCTACAGTGACGCGTCCAAGACACATATTTTGACGGCAAGTTGTCACCTTCACAAGACTTTACACGTTCATATGTTTAGAACGCATTAGCCTACGTACATCTCGAATAGCAGTGGCTTGGTGTCCTTGAAAAACTAACGTCCTTTGCGTGGAAGCTATTTATGAGTTCATTTTCACAAGCGAACTAACCTAGATCTTTCATCCTAAACATAATTTTATTCTACATTTGGAAGTTAAAGATCCCAGATTAAAGATGGCTAGGGTCACAAAGCTATTCATATTTAACGACGCTGTTAAACCTCTCTTAAAAGGAATCTGGTCATAATGAAAAACCTGTCTTTAGAGGAAAATGTTCACAGTGCAAAGGATCTGGAGTCCTAAGATTTCAGATTTCGATTAACTGTATTGGACAGAACCTGCCTGCAATTGAAAAATTTCCGCTTCTTTCTGTTCCGTTATAGGTAGATTTCTCTTTATCTGTGCCGATTGCAGACAAATGAAGTATGAGTATGGAGCACTGGTGGAATGATACAAACAGGGGAAAATCGAAGTACTCGGAGACTATTATGTCAAAATTACACTTTCTACATCACAAATTTCGTTTGGGCTGGCCTGGAATTGAATCCGAATATTCGCGGTGACAGCCTGGCGACTAGCCGACATAGACATGGCACGGAGAAGTTCGTACTAATGCCATGTTGATTCATTACGATAGGGGATTAAAAATTACGAAAGTGAGGGTTATTCAACCGTAAGGAGTTCATATCAGATTTATTAAAATCTCATAATTTAGTTAAAACTTTAAAAGCACGCAACGAAAAAAAAGTATTTTAAAACTATGAGTTGGCCTGTCTTTAATTGAATCAAAAGTAACTTCAGACTACTCATACCTCACAAAGAAAACGGATCATTGTATAAAATGTTTCCGATTTTCTTCTGTGAATTGTTTGTTCATTTACGAAACAAATACATTTAACGCAAATTATTTTTAGTTTAAATTCAGAGCAGTAGGCATTAAGGGAACGTATAATTTTCCAACCAGTCGGGTTACGTCAGTACAGTATTCGAATTACTTAATATTTCTGGTATCCTGAGACTTTATATCGTAAGGCTACGTATTCCCAGCCACAAGGGATAAATGTCGGCACATTGCATGAACAACGGACACAAGGCCTTTGTTTAGTTCATTCGTATTTCTTTTGTTTTGTATTATACTACCCTATTCCCATATTTTCATGGGTTATGACGTAGAAACCGCTGATCCAGTGGCCGAGCGGTCTAAGGAGTGTGTCTTCGGCCGCTCGCTTGCTAGGATCGTGGGTTTGAATCCCACCGGGGGCATGGATGTTTGTCTCTTGTGAGTGTTGTGTGTTGTCAGGTAGAGGTCTCTGCGACGAGCCGATCCCTCGTCCAGTGGAGTCCTACCGACTGTGGTGTGTCTTTCAGTGTGATCAAAAGAAAATACAAACCTCGACACTGAAACGGGAAAACCGGAGTAGGTAGAAGAGGACGACTAAAAAAAATGACGTAGAAACCACTCATCTAAACGTCATGCTACACAGTTTAGTAGCTCATTCTAAGTTCTACAACCACCTAGCAAATACATATGGAGTTTTAAGGGAACTTGAAAATAAGGAATTTTTTTCTCTGTCAAAGCCATAAATATTCTTTCTCTTTTTCCAAGGATTGGTCCTCTGGTCTCTTTGGGTTCAGAATTAATTTAGATTCGTTTACACATTTCCCAATAATCCTTGGACAGGAAATCGGCCCATCGCATTGAGTGTCGTTTAATTTATTTGTAATTGTTCAACAACGCAGTCGGTTGCTGAGACCATTACGTAAAGTAATAGGGTAACAGGGAATTGGGCAGAAGTTGTCCTGGCTTAATTTGCTTTATTATCCTGGCAGTTTTAGTATAAGCTGTGGAAAGCCATTACATTCCTGTCAGGAGTCCGCGTTGGAGCCGGGATTTGAAGCCGGGACGTCTTGAATCCGAAACACGACATTGCCCATTCTAACATGCCACTCAAGTGCAAGGATTGTAAATATACAGGATAACACAACTCAGGAAAGAGCAGGCACATATCAGTGCCCCGAACATACGTAATTCCAACAGGCGATCTCTGGGTCTTATCGATTCTGTTTCGTTTTTGGTGTAGTTTACGGCTATCATTGGTAAATGACGAAGAGGAAAGGATTTAGAAGGAAAGGATCGTTGCGTCATTGACGTATAGCCCGGAATTTGTTTGAAGTGACAGATTAAACCTTAAATGTCCTATGATAATCGGTGTCTAGTGCGAAATTTGAAGCGCGTTACCGCTACAGTAACCTGCCTCATTCCAAGGGTCCAACGCCATGCACTACTTAGACCTCGCGATCAGTGTCCCTACAAATGTCCGGGCAAAAATATAAGACAGTAACTTAAAATGATCGGGCAGCTTTGAGCTCTGTGCAGTTGGCTCCCTTCTTCATTACAAAATATACATTTATTTCAGTGATGTTCTGTGGCAATAGTGATGGCAAATCTGAGTTGTGTTACCCCTGTAAAGCCGTGGGCAACTTGCCCGATCTGTCATCTCACAGAACAGCTTTATTTACCTGCTGCGATTCTTCCACCCCCACAAAAAAATCCTCTATTACTCCAAGTCACGGGTCGGTCCACTAAAGTAGGCCGCCTATTGTCTTTGAATGCTTGCTGCAGGGTCTTCAGCTGCTGCCTAATCCTTTAAGGTAGTGGCAAGCCATGTTTATTTCCCATGAGCAAATTTCAATAACACAAAACCTTTCCCATGCAGTCAGCCCTATCCTAACCATAATATGTATCATATATTTGGCTGAAAATAGTTTTAACTTATGCTTAGCTTATCTCACAAATTAACTGCATGGCATGGAGTAGATAATGACAAGTCAATGGTTGCTCAGCTGGGCAGCCCAGTCTTTACTGAACACAAAGTTTTGTTACCGTGGATCAATCCAGTCAATATCTTTTTTCTGTCCTTTTATTAAGATCCGTTTCAAATTATTTCTTCTTCCACTCATTTTTCTTTCAAGTTTTCCGCTTTCTTCAGGTTTTGACCAGACTTTAGTAATCATTGCTCATTTCTTTCATGCCTGCCACATATCCCATCCACATTATTTTCCCTCATTTCAGTACGCTAATTATATGTCGTGACGGTAAAAATTATGAAGTTTCACGTTAGCTTTTTAAAGTACTTGCTTGTCCCATTACCCTTCTCAGTATTTTGTCCTCAGCACCACAACACATAGGGTTCCCGCAGAGTGAGAGACCAATTTTCATACATAAAACAACGAGTAGATTCATCGTTCTCTATGTTTTAATATTTAAGTTTTTAGATAGAAGAAAGCAAGGGGAAACATTTTGAAAATAAATGTGTTCGAATAAAGAAATGTCCTCCGGAACAGATTTGGGAATACAGCTGCAAGTCGCTATATTTTCTAACACTTCCTACGTTTGTAGTGTTTCTGTTTTCATTCTACCTTTTAGTAATAGCCTCTTTGTAAATGTGTTTCTTATATTATAAAAAAACCACATTATGGAATTGTGGGTTATTCTAAAAGAACTTGCTACAGATTCTTCAGAAGCGTTCATGGCCGCGTTAAATCGGCACTTTATCCCTAGGATAGGGCGTGTCTATTGATGGAGGATGAGGAGGTGGTTACCATTGTTGTCGTTTCGTAGAACATTAACGATTTAACGGCTATGTATCAAGAGTAGATTCGGCTTCTAATGATTATGACATCACTGTCTCTGCTAGAATGGAGGAAGAACGTCTGACGTTCCTTCAGTTTCTAAGGGTAAAGCAGTGGCATTGCAAGCTGCTATGAACCTTGCCTTCCAGTGGAGGTATAGCTACTTTTTTTTGTTTTTAGTACTAGGTTTATGTGACTTCTCACGATCAAGTCTGCCTGCTTGATCCCTCCGACTAAAGAGCCACCAGTATATGTTGGGCAGGAGCCCGGATGAGGCTTAGAACGAACCTAAATCCGATGGCGAAGGAAAGGATCTTCTTCTAGCCTAAAATCTAACCCGGATTTCTCGGTGGATGATCCCGTAGCCTAATAGTGCAATGGCTGAGTTACCTCTCTGCCTTTCTTGACGTATTTTCGGGACTTTGTGATGGATATCCGTACCTAGCTAGCTATCTCTGATTTTCGGTATTTTGGTCTTCTGGGATTAGGATGTGACGCGGTGTATTTTGGTACGTCAGGAATAACGTCTTGCAGGAGAGTGCTGTCTTTATCCTCTACCGTCAAGATTAAGGCAGCAGTTTGTACAGTACCATCTAGCAAACTGAACGCTTTCACGTACCGCATGGCCCTAATCTCGATAATAAACGCCTTAAGAATCTCCGTACAGTCCTGGGAATGATCCAACGTACTTCTGCATATGAATCAGAGATTAGGCAGTTAAAGCGAGAAGCGCGGTGCAATAATTGGACCTCTACTTTGATAAAGCATTGGTTCTGTGTATTGGCGTGTTCCGAATATTAAAGAAGGGCAACCACTTGTACTTAAAAAGAAATAATATTTAGTTACTTTTTGGAACTTCATTTTTTTTATCTTCTTGCATCCTTGCAGTCCTAAACAAGCCTCATTTCACGTTTTTGTGTGAACATTCCAAACTGCACTTTGAGAGGAATGCTGACTAATTATTTGTAAAGTTGCTGCAATTTTGCCTGTGTGGGGTAAACTAGATTTCTGCATCAGCAAATCGCAACAATTTTATTTCCCGTCCGTTAGAACAGCTCGTTTGTCCAACTAATGCGCTCTATTGCAATTCAAATAGGGTCAACTAAAGCACCGTTAACTGTACATTTTCATGACGTCATTAACTGAGCTCAAGGCATCATAACGCCCTCTACGTGATCTTGGCACAAACTGCGTAAAGGAACTCATGGTGTGGAGGTCTGAGTTTGAATTTCTCAGATCTCAGGCTACTCGATGTACTTGGATAAATTTCGTATCATGGTTTATACTAATTAAGGTGGCGAATTTAATTTTTGTTACTCTGTACAGTATGACTTCTAATTGACATAAAATTGAAAAAATCTTTCAGGTATCCCATAAAGGTTCAAGTTATAAGAATTTAATGCTTATCACAAATTTTAGATTTCGTTGTGTGCTACAGCTTTGGTTGGAAATATTTTTGGACTTAAAATAAAATTAAAGTATAATTGTCATTGCCAATTTTGATATATATTACGTGAATGCTTTACAGCAATATATCAGCACCTGCAATAAATGAATAAGCCTATCAAGCCCAACGAAGCAGGCACAGTTTCAGAGAAAGCATATTGAAAATATGTAAGCTGCATAAGAGAAAACACTCCACCCTTGGTCGTATTCAGAAAGCACGTTGGAGTAAAAACATGCTGTCAACGTGCAGTGTGAATGTCAAAAGTTAAAGACGTTGCAGCCTTTGAATATTTAAAGAAGTATGTAGGTAATGATTTCATGGAATATTCATGCAAAAAGAAAAGAGAGTAATCCCAAGATTAGAATGCAGCTTGGTAACACTTTAAATCTGACATGGAACAACTTGGTCACTCAGAAGTTAAAACATTAGCGTGGCAGGTGTAATTAATGATGTAACTTGTTCATTATGACCACTTAATAGAATATATTAGCAAGAATGTTATTTTTTTAATTTTAATACATAAACTTTCTTGTTTCGGGCCTTCTCTAAATTCTCTAAATAAAAGAAACCTTCAGTACCCCATAATAGGAAAGGCACCATAAGCGTATTAGATGCCGATTTGTGTTGTTTCACAAAACTAGGGTTACCTGCGTAGTAAATTATGTTCACGAACTAATAACCACGACAATCAACATGCTTGTTTTTTGTTAGGTGTACCATCACTGTGACCAACAAACGGACACCACCGCATATTAGGCGACTTTATCTTAATGGTTACCGGGAAAGGGAATGTTTTCGCCAGTAATGTCTACAGGTAACCGACCCATACAGGAAGATACATTCACTTTCGCTCTAATTACCCACCTCTTATAAAGGGAGGGGTTGTTCGTAGTCTGATCCATACAGATAATACACACGCATTGTCTGTCAGGAGCAAAATTACTTCTACAGCGAAATTAAGAATATCAAACATGAATTTTCACCTAACAAAAGTTTTCCATGTTTCAGTGATTCAGTCGTAAATGAATCAGAGATGGAAAAAAGCCTTTCACTTACGGATTGAAAGTTTCTGAATACTGTCCCTTACTTTAAAGGTGTTTCAGAACAGCTTTGGAAAAATATTGGAAATTGTTACACCAGGAGAGCTTTCAAAACGCTTTACAACCTCCGGCTTTCTCTTCTAAAAACCAGACAAGATAGGGGTTTTCGGGACGCTAGAAAATGTGTTTCTAATATCCCTTTAAATGTTGTTAGAAATATTTAGGGGAAACAGGCACCCCACTGGGGAGTGCGGTTTAATAAAAGGTTAGATATGGGCTAATGGAAAATTCCGCGTTGGTGCCGCGTGCTTGTGATGACGGACATCAAATTAATGCAGGAAACACAAGGAATCTGCCCATATGTTGTGTGAAAATAATGCGATAACTCAAATTGTTCAGGAATTTCCTTTTATATGTGTTTCCCTCAGTAGTAATGTGATCGGAAATATAGTGAGACGTAATTCGGCGTTTTCCCATTTTTACTAAACTTGGAGAAAGTTACGTTGTAGATAATTTTTAAATAATCTTCTAATGTTTTTGCGGTTCCAGGTGTTTCTTATGTAGGGATGTTACTGCTATCTGTGTTGGTAATAAGTACTCGATTCATTGGTTTTTGAATGGCCTGATTGTATTCATAGGGGCAGTGAGGATATTTTAATCCAAAGTTATATCTCATATTCGACAAAACTTTTATTGGCATTACATTTGCAGTTGCATGAAATTGTAAAATTTTGATATATTTCCAACAGTTTTTTTTTTTTTTTTTTTTTTTTTTTTGTGTGGAGAAGGGTCCTGCAGCAGAAGCTACGGACGCACCGCAGCCTTAAGGTATTGTGCAACCCTGTGACGAAGATGAAGAGAAAGATGATCAGGTTTTTTCACTTTCTAAGTAATGGAGCACCGGTGGAATGAAATTGACAGGGTAAAACCGAAGTACTCGGGGGAAAACCTGTCCCAGAGCCACTTTGTCCACCACAAATCCCACAAGGACTGACCCGGGATCGAAAACATTTATCGTTATATTTACACTATTTTTACCTTCAAAATTTCAAGTACTTTCATTTTTAATGTTTTTTTTATCTTATGGTTTCGTTTCATGAGTTTTTATTGTTATTTAGGAGAGAATCCAGGTTTTGTGATTCCACGATTTTTAGAAAGTTTTAATTTGAAACTGTGCTGTACCTAATTCAGTTATCTCTTCCAGGTGACTTGTAACGTTGCGAGTATAAATGCTCGATATAGTTAAAATTCAGTTATTTCGGAAATTTTAGCCACCGCTTTACATTGAGACCTACGTACTCTTTTAGACGCATGGGTGCTCGCATTTCTGTTCTGCGCACAGGCAGTCCCTCTCACGCTTTGGACCCGTACAAATATTAGGAAGATAAAACTTCAGGCCTTATATACTTTAAATTATCTGTGCAAAATAAGAAATATGGAAGGACGTTCCCTTACAATCGACCGTAATCGGAACTGCGAATCGACTGTACCCAACTAACGGACACTTCTGCAGTACTTTCTGCCGACGAGTCCAAGTTGAGCGACTAACATTGGTTCCTCGTCTCCGTGCCATCAAATAGTGGACGAGCTATATATTATTATAACACCCGATTAGGGCTGGCAAACACCAATAATTACATCAGAGACGAGCCAAAACGACGATTTCAGCCCAAACCAATATCCAAGGCCTTAAGTGAAGCTGAAGGTGACCGCCGGATATTCAGCGTGCTTTATGGCAGTCGAAGATGTCCAATTTAATACTGACTGCCAGACAGTCGTAAAGTAATATTTTGTCTCTCTAGCATTCTTACGAGTCCAAAGTGCGAGTGGAACGGCCCATGCTCAGACAAATACTGCGAGCACTTATGCTCTCAAAAGAATGTGTAGGCCTCAATGAAAAGTGGACGTAAAATTTTCTGCAGTAAATGAAATAGCACTGGTTTGAAGACGCGTTGTAAAAACGTTATCATATTTCATTAAACCCATTTTATTTTTTTCGAGTTATATGCGTACTAACGGACGGACAGATGGACAGAAAGAATTTGGAGTTTCTCTACACAAATATGAAAGCGCCGGAGAATACCCGAAATTAATAAAATTGTAGCAGGCTATGTGTAGGGACTGAGTAAGCGTGATATGTCTAATATGCGACTCTGAGGACACAACATTTACAATAATAAAAGACTTATAAATGTTCTTTCAAAGCGTGAAGTTGCAGCATTTTCACTTTTCAGTACAATTTATCGGAAGAGAGCCCTTGAATTAAAATTCGCAGAGAATATATTTGTCTGATATGAATCGGGCAAGAGATCCTGTAGAACAGTGGCAACAGTTCCCAAACTCTGTGTATGTCGTCTTAGCTTGCAGCCACTGCTACCAGCAGCATGGCATTCTTCCTGATGCCTGCAGAGTGTCCTGCATACATAATTTCCTTCACGTATGAGTCCAGTAGCATATTAATAAATTTTGAAAAGTTTGGATCCATTTGCACGGTATACTATTTAACTATTCAGGAAAAGTTCTTGATAAAGTTGAACTTGAAGAGCATTGAGGAAACTGCGAGAATCTTCCAACGTTTATAGCCTATAGGTTGCGAAGCTGACCCGCACTTTCCTTGTCTATGCCTCTTCTTCCTAATACATTTTGAATTAATTGACAGATTTTAATGATGGTATGAAGCCCTTGCTATTGTCGGACCATTGTACTTTTTAAATGTAATATTATGCTATCAGAGATACGCCAGAATGGACAGGAGTACTTCCGGGGATGTGATAGCTTTTGACTGGCGACTATCTTTTTCCAGTTGCCTAGGTTATTACAATTATTAAATTCTGACTTTTCTACCAGTCTATCCATAGTTTGAGGGACAACTCACCAAAAATTGCAGTCATACTTTGTGTCATCCTGCATAAAATACGTGTAAGCATGTTCTATTCAGTAAAGTCACTATTCCATCTATGAAACCTGCTTCACTTATTTTGTACGGTTATTTAAATCAGTTCAAAATTCTGAGTTCAGAATATGGTCAGATTGTGATTTATTTCAAGAAAATTATTCTGCGTTTCTACTTGGAAAGTTGCTAAATTCTTAAGCAATATTAAATTCCTGAAGATCTAGAAGAAAACGTGAAATTGTAGAGCAGGTGAATGTGATTGAATTTTATAGCATATTAATGTGTGCAAATTATAGGGCATATAGTGTGAATAAGTTTCAGAACACATGAGTATGAATAAATTGTAGTATACATGACTGTGGCTAAGGTTATGTCACATTGGTATGGGTAAATTGAAGAACACATTATTCTGGATAAATTGTAATGCACATGAGTGTAGATAAAGTGTAGAGCATGTGAGTGTCGGTAAATTGAATGGCACACAAGTGTGTATCCGACATTGGCGATTATGTTACACATGCTTAGCAGAAAATAAATTTAAAAATATTTAATTTAAAAATGGCAGAAATGTAAATATTTGCTGATCAAAGGGACTTTATTTTGGAAAACTACAGAAAAGGTTAAGCAGATATGTTGCTTCTAATTTAACAAGTTACGATTTTAAATAAACTGGAAACAAAATTGGATTTTGGAATGTACTTTCCGAAGCTCAGTAATTGACAAGAAATATTTATCCGTATATTAACCGACAAAAGGAAAATCTACATACATTATATAATTAATAGTCTGCCGTGGTCTTCTTGTCGGGGGTCGCGGTGTAGGCTTGTCAGTGCTGCTAATACGTCCAAGCAATAGAGAAAGTTTGACCGGTGGCATTTCTACAACTTTCACTGCTGCGAAGCCCACGTGTGGCGTAGACAAGTACAGCAGATAGAGTTAGTGAGCTTATTAGTATGTTGTTATGCGACAGTTGCAATTTTGACACACATTTTAATACTTTCTGCCCATTTACTCTTATTCCCTCATCAGTATTGGTATTTATGGTTCAATGATCTATTACTTTCCGCCGTTTTAGGTGATGGTTTTGAAAACTAGCCTAAATAGTTCCGTTTGGAAAATTTAAATATTTTTCCGCTACAGTAATTAATCAAAATTTCATTTATGAAGAAAATAAGCGAAGATTAAATTGGAGGAATGCTTGCTACGTGTTTGAGGTTGTTTTATATTTAAGTTTCTTGTCTAAAAATATAATGTTAAAATAAGCCAATATAAAACAAATTTCGCCTCTTGTTTTCTATTGGTATAAAAGTTGGTCTCTTATATTAAGGGAGATTAAGAGTGTTTTGAGAATAAAGACCTGAAAATATTTGGAACCCAGAAAGAGAAATTAATACGAGAAAATAAGGTTCTCATTGCAGAGTCTATAAAGATAGTAATCCTCGAGAAACAGAAGGCTTGGAAAGTTGCATAATAAGGAGCCTTATAATAGTATTTTTCACCAAATATTATTACAGTGTCAAAGACAAGGACGATGGGATTAGTTGTATTTATATATATACATTTATATGTATATACATACACGACAAAAAATAGAGATGCATACAAATTTTCGTTGAATTTTCTGAAGTATGCGGCTACTTGTAAGATCTAGACATGGATAGTAGGACAGGATTAAAATTTAGCTTAAGAAAACAATGCATGTGTGCACTGTATTCATTTGACTCAGGATAGGGAAAAGTGGGGAGAGGTTTTGAACAGAGTAATATATTTAAAACAATAAGGACTTTTTGTTTTTCATAGTAGACAGGGTGATTCCTGGTCACTTGAGCTACTATAAGCTTCATAATTAGGACTCTGCGCCTTGCAATTAATTAATTAATTAATTCTTGGTTGAAGGAAAAAATGTATAATTCTGTTCTGAGTCAAAGCTCTCTTTAATAAACATTACCTACACAATAGCTTACGTACACTCGCCCTATGCTCCCATTTTTTCGAGAATATAAAGAATGCCAAATATATAATAAATAGTTGATCTGTTTTTTTTATGAAGAATGTCACCGCAGCCTTAAGGCTTATGTGCAACCCTGTGATGAAGATGATTAGTTTTTCATTTTTACCAAGTAATGGAGCACCGGTGGAATGAAATTGACAGGGGTAAACCGAAGTACTCGGGGGGGAAAAACCTGTCCCAGTGCCACTTTGTCCACCAAAAATCCCACATGGACTGACCCAGGATCGAACCCGAGCCTCCGCGGTGGGGGGCCGGCTACTAACCGCCTTAGCCATGGCACAGCCTAGTTGATCTGTTACCTCGGAATCCACACTAATGGCCCGACACAAAAAAACACACTAGCACGGGTATATATTAATGCTCCCAGCAGGATTCAAACTCGCAATCTCATATTCTGAGCTGTGCAGAACATTGCAACCATTGTGACTGTCTTCAGTGATATTAATGCGACGAAGTATTTAGAACTTACAAATGTTTCCGGCTTACATTTTCTCTCTTATTTATAATAGAATTTTTGTACGGCACGTATGTAGCGGGTACAGTGTGTATTCTAGGGTAAATATCCACAAATGTGAGTTGTTTTGTGGCATAAAATTATGACATAAATTCACTATGATTAGAATGAGCGTAGCTATACCTTCACTTCTTCAAGTACCTTTATGGCTTCCACAGGAAAGACTTTACGTCATCATCAGCACAGGGTGCAAGACATTCCAGGCTTCTACATTCTTCACCTTCTTGGTCTGCCCACCTTCTTTCCGTCTGGTAGTTCCTGTGTAGATTGTGAGTGAAATGTCCCCTGATTGCCGTACAGCCGCCGCGCAGGGTAAGTCTAGTGGCAGGCTCGTCTCCTCACTGCAAGGGCGCAGTAGGGGTCTGCCGGGCTGCAGCCCCCCCCCCAAACCCCCCAAAACCGAAATTTAAAAAACACAGACTTTGTAGACGTGATGATATCAAACATTCTACGTGATTTACACTTCAGCTTAAATCAGCCACTGAAATCGGCTGATGACTAGTGCATTGGAATTTTGAAAAAAAATTAATAAAATAAAAAACAATAAGATTCAACAATGTGATTGAGTAATGGAATCTGTGCTCATATTTGTATGTATATAAATGCAGTTGCAAGCAGTGTTATGTTTCAGTTATACTTACGACATGATTTTTATAACATAATTTGTAAAATCAAACATAAATTATATATAACTTCAGGGTCATCTCCCCCCCCCCCCCCCCCAATGAAAAATTCTGGGTTTGCACCTGCCTCACTGCGTCCAGATCTGCAGGGTGCCTCTCGTCGTCTGTCGCCTACTCTTTTACCTGTCCAGTAAGGCAGGCTCAGCCACTAGCTACGCTACCGCTTGTTATAGGTCTCAAGATTTTTAGCCTAAGCAAAACACCTCACGGCAGCAAGGTGAAGACAACTTACTTACAAAATAAATACAAATTAACTTGATACCGATATCCAATGCAGAAACCAAGGAATCTACTTGTGAATATGCAGTAAGTGAAGAGAAAATATAGATTCAATATTAAATATTTTCGGGCGGGGATCATAAAATATGCATTACTAATGTGATGGCTTTAATCAAGATCGTGTCGTGGTTTCGTCGGCGTTAATAATACACGCAACGTCTACCGACCTTTGTAACGTGGAAGACGTAACAGGCATGCTGTGATGCAACATCGCACTGACTGAGATCACTGAAATATTACGTATATACCCTGTGTATACACATTTGTTTGTTTGGCATGTAATAAAGTTTGCTTCGTGTGCAAATGGTGGACTCGGCGTAATTGTGTAGTTCAACAACGCTATTTAATTTTGAGTCTTGTTGATATGTTTAGATAGCATAAACTTACAGGCCGACAGTTAGCTTATCGGTTACCGTGCTAAGCGTGTCAGCAAATCGTCAGAGGATCAAATCCTATAGGACTGGGTTCCTTCTCCTGGCAGATATAAGTACTATATAATGAATTATTATTATTATTATTATTATTTACGCGCTTTGCATGACAGCAGATATAAATTTTACGCAATCTTATTAATTTTGTGGTCTAAATCTTGCCCATCTTCCAAGGACATTATTGGTCTTGAGTGCCCACTCGGAAGCTTCGAGACTACCTTTTGTTTTATGTTAGACCGTCCTTCAATACAGTCGTTTGCCAGGCGTTCCACTGCGGAAAATTAGTTTGTAATGATTTTGGTAATCATAAAGCAAATTAGTACACTTAGATTTGATATTTTTTTAATATCGTATAAAGTTTTAATGAATTATTCAAGTATTTTTGTGTTTGTTTCATGTGTCCTCTATGTTGTCCTTTGTTATTTATGTTCGTGTGTTTTGCTGTTTCTATTATGGGTTACTTGGCTGTTGACTTAACACGGTAATAAAGACGAACTGAATAATAATAGTAATTATTAATATTATTATTATTACGAATAATTTATGTAACGACGCTGTCAGTAGCTCAAAACATATAGCGTGATATGGAAGAAGGCGATCGTGACCTAATTTGAGGTATTACCCCGATATTTTCCTGAAGTGAACTAGTGAAAACAAGAAAAGTCAGTCAAGAAAATCCCTGTCCTGACCGCGATTCGAATCGGACACCCTCCGAATATAAATCAGAAACTTTATCACTTAAACGTGGTTTATTATTATTATATTTTTTATTGTTATTATTATCATCATCATCATCATCATTACTATCAATATAATTGTCAAAATCTTTGTGGGAATTACTAATCCCGGCTACGTTAGAATTGGGTCTACAGTCTCTGTAGTTGTTGACGTATGACCAATATCTCTTATCCATAAAATATCTATGTACATTTACAATCTAGTTTTATATCAAACATTTTCGTATTTCGATGTCTAGTTTTCAATAAATTGTCGTTATTAATATGAAGACCAATAAAAATGTTGGCATAGCCGCCATGTTATTGTTTCAAATTCTGCAAACATTTACCTTAAAGAAAGTTCTAACAGGTCTTGTTGCTTCGAAAATCTCTTTATATAATCTATCTTATGATTGCTATTTCAGTAGCAACAATTTCATCCTGCTCAAAGTTGTGCCGTCTTCCTTAATGCTTCTAGTGACTGTAGGAAATTAAGTTACGTGGAACCGTTGACTTCCAGTGGCATAACTGTTATACCATATTTCGCTAAATTTGATCAATTCACTAGAAAGCTCAAAATAAGGGACTCAAAGCATATGAATTGTAAACTTATTTTTTGACTGACGCTCAAAACAACTCTGCTTTTTCCTCTTTTTCCTCCATTCGCTCATACGCCGCTATTAATTTACATGTTATGTACGCACCGTATTTTAGGCCCGGAGTATGTCTTTAAAGATTCAAACCTGTGGCTTTAGGCTGTGTTGTTTGCAAATATTTGTCAACTTTTAGAATAACGTAGTCGACACTGCCTAATATCTGAGAAGACGGAAGAAGTCAACAACGCTGCTGTGCGAATCTCAAATGCCGTAGTGAGACCTTATTGTAGTGACTGAATAACATGTATGATTGTGAATGCAATAGGCCCAATGCATCCGTAAGTCTGTCGTTGATACTCCAAATGTAATGCGATTTTTTTATGTGATAAAGAAAGAAAATTGGGCGAAGCAGTGCTTCTCCAGAGGTTTAGAACGCCACGCTCTCTCACTCATTCCTAATACTGAATGACGCACTGATTTGGCCAGCATAGACTTACTTATTTTAGATGGATATATGAGAAAGTTTCTCAGATAGCGGCTTGTCCTACAGTGTTAGGTAACGCAGAAGTTAATGCAGAGAGAAAGTGTAGTGAATGGAAACCTGTTAATGACTCTTTGTGCCCTTGTGAACTTCAACAAGTGAAAGGACAGACACATTCTGCAACCCATTCCCCGCCATAGAAGTGTGGAGGTCCTACTGTTATCATTCGTACTCAATTCATCTTCGCACACTAGGAGACTCTTCTAAGAAGAAATGTTTCAGAGTACTTATAATAATTTTAAAAAGTAAGCCCAAATATTTTATCTATATAATTTATTTTTATTTTGGTGCTCAGGACACAGTTTTTTTTTACCAAAAAGTATAATGTAATACGTAGGACATGTAAGTAACTTATAACTCAGTTATTCTGTAATATCAAAATTATGGATACCATCTGCGTTGTTGCGGGAGTCTGTAGATCTAAGCGTTATTTCCTTATTATGATATTTTTGTCGTCTTTTAACATGTCCTCTCCATTTTTCTCATTTGCAACACTCTTTTTCCCTTTGATATCAGAAACTTTTATAGTTATTATGCAGTTTTTGTGATAATTTGTTGAAGTTTGCATTATATATGTAATATCTAAATTGATTTTATAAATTTTGCCTCACGAGCTGGGCAGTTGACCAGATTATCTCTGTTTACAAGTCCGTGTGATATCAAAGAGAACGATAATCTAGGGCAAGGTTTTTCAACTTATTTTTACTCCTTCTTCAGAGGCAATAAATCTACGATCACTTATCAACACTTTCAGGATTTTAGGTGTTTCTTTTGTGGGGCGATGTACAATTTGCATTTCACAGTTTCGTGAAAATTCGCGGCCTGTTGAAATAGTCTTTGTAATCCACTTTTTCAGCAATACTACTCTAGAGCTTTTTTTCGTCTTGGTATGAACATTACCCTGTAGATCCACTTGTTAAATTCACTACCTGTAAGTGAAAGCAATAAAGAAATCCTTTGTACCGTCGGCAACTCGACAACGGCTACTGCTTGCCCACTTGGTCGACCTGTGCCTGCAAGTTATTGACGACCTCTGGAGGGACATGTTCTCCCAGAATCTCGAACAAGTTGATGCGCTGGTTGCCAGGGATGGATTCGTAGGCCGCCAGCTGGATTCCTTCTTGAACCTTCTGGATAGTTGCATCCTTCGGGATCAAGAAACTGTTCTGTGCTTGCCGAATTGCTTCATTAGTGAAGAACGCGCCTTCTTTTTCTGCCTGCGGTGCCGGCAGGGCGCAAGCGATTCCAATTATTGCCAATGCTACGATCAGCTTCATTATTCTGTAACATTACATATCGAATGGGGAGTTGCGTTGTAAGGGAAAGTGCAGAACTAGAATTAGCCCGCAGGGACTTAATAACCCAGGAAAGATATCTGAAACACGGAATCTCCCAAATCTAGAATATGAAACAAGCTGCCTCTGCAGCATGGATCATATCAGAAATTATTTGTGAGTTAAGAATATGTGGAATGTTACCAAATAACACAACTAACAAGGGGGACATTCATGAATCATAAATATATTTGTTATTTAACCTCTGCTACATATTTCGACCTTCTTGATTGTATTACTTGAGTAACATGGAATCAAGGTTAGAATGTATTACAAAAGTGTGTTGGAATTTTATTTTCAGAAGCTTTCCTTTAGCTTTACAAAAAGCTAGGAAATGACCGTAAAACGTAACAAGGAAGCACGCTTGGATCTTTGAATCCTGGACTCTTCTCCGATGGTCATACTGTGTAAGCAACAGCGGTCACGCTTTTTTTCCTTTGTTCACAATTGTGCTGTTACCATTATTATAGTATCTTTTTATTTCTTTGAAAACTTATTATTTATATGTCTATTTTGAATTTGTATTTTTAATTTATCGGTCATATATAACTTCAAAATTTTTGTAATTTTTAGACTCAAAAACACTACTTCATACGTAATTTATAGGTACGAGGATATGCGTAACCTGCTATCATATTTTATACTCCCAGAAGTAATAAATAAAGTATTATATATTATTGTAGCTTTTTATTTTTCTTATTTAGGTATCTTGTAAATAACATGAAGAAGTACGGCAGATTCGAATCGACTAGTATGTATTATTATTGTCGGCAACAGTGGTAACGAAAGTAATCAAATTAGTCATAAAAGTCCATATATCTTCCAGTAAAGTGCTTGTCAATTTAGTTCCATTTTAACAGAACCTAAATTTTACGAAAATCCGTCCAGTGGGAGCCGGTATTTTTAATGCGAATGGAAAGAGAGAAGCACGAAGAGACGGAGAGTCGTGCACAAGCTAAAAAGCATTTTTGCACCTTTGCGAATGCGCCTAAAAAATTTGATATAACACACTAGTTGGACCACAACGGCTGAATGAAGACCTTTGTGTTATCGCCTAGCTGTTGCTAAAAGTATACCGAAGAGTTTCAATGCGAAAAATGTGTCAAAGAGGGAAAGGTGGCGAAATGGTTTCCTCCACCGCCATAGAGAAATTCTATGTTAGAATGCCAAAGGTATTTCGGTACCGCATATTAAATTATTTACTAAAGAAAACATGAACAAGTCCTTCGATCTTCTAGAAACGGACTTAAAGTAAATAATTTTCCATCTAAAAAGAATAAAATTTTGATGAAGCTGGAGTAATTGTTGCACAACACCAGAATGCGGAAGTGCATTGAAAGGCAAGAAAGAGAGTAGTGGTTTCTGTAACATCTGCAGAACGTGGATGCCTGATCACTGTGGTAAAATGCATGAATGTGGTCGGTAAGTAAGTAGTCCACCATACTTGATTGTCTTTCCTTGGAAGAACACGCAGATTGGACTGGATGGAAAGACGCCTGCGTTATGCCGGGATCGATCAAGATCAACATTTGTTCACAATGATTCAGACACCTTCCTTCAGTCACGAAACCAACTACAAAATACGCTGTTTTACTAGTACTCGACTGACATTTTTCTCCTACCAGAAATCTTGACGTAATTAATGTGGAAGAGATGATTCTGTGTCTGTTCTTTGCTTGCCTCCACGCAGCTCTTATCAACTACAGCCACTAAGACTTTGCTTCTTTGAAAGCTATAAAACAACATTATTCACAAAAATAAATGGGTCTTAGCTCTTGAATAATTTTCCTTGCTGTCACAATGTGTCTCCTTGGGGAGTTACTTGGGAATTCGTACCTTCGAGCAGCTACGGTTGAAATGACAGTAAATGGGTTCAGAGAGACTAGAATTTATCTACTGAACCGCAACGTTTTGAGGTTTATTGATTTTGCAGTTCATATTGCGGACGAGGATATAGTTTTCGAACTAAGTGCTCATGTACCTAGTATGTACTTTACCAACACAGTTTGTTTATTTTTAAGTAAGAGAAGCCAGTGCTTCTAGTAAATTTACAGTGGCACTTCTGATCTTTGCACATTGTTTACTGATGAAGCAGAAGCTTCCACGCCACCCACACAGACAGCTTCGTCAAGGAGGGCAGTTTTTGCGGCAAGTCTTATTCCACTGCCTTCAATTTTAAAATATGTCAAAAAAATGTGTTCCGGCGAATGTCATTATATTTTCTCCACATATGATGCAACTGGAGAAAAAGATAGAGGTTAAGTCTATAGACACAGGCAACAAACTTAACTGTCCTATGTCCCGTTTGTAATAAATTTAATGAGGAACAAACAACAGCCAAAGAATATTCCTTCCACTGGGAAAGTATGCCTAACAAGCGCATGGTGAAACAAGGAAGAAAGCCAGTGAAACCGCAAGTGTCATCATCAGATGAGTTAGCTATTTCTTTGGACTTAGAAAATGATTGTGCATGAGAAAGAAAAGGAAGAATGAAGCTGATGCTGTATGTATATGCCGTGCAACTTTGAAGACCACGACGGTGAATAATGGATTCGATGAAAAAATATTTATAATCAACAAACGCCGTTCAAGAAAGCTGACAATGGTTTTTACATGAAGAAGGTATAATTAATGACAGACACTTGTCTAATATGACCACTGCGAACGTTAGCAAGGATTCTGTTATGACCATTGCATAAGTCAGCGATAGCTTTATTACGTAATTTTAATAAATAAAACTTTTTTCGGGCCTTCCTGAATTTTGTTGGCGTTAGATAGGTTACGTAAAAAGGAAAAGGGGAGGAAGAGGCTTATTACAA
Source organism: Reticulitermes speratus (assembly GCA_021186555.1). Lineage (NCBI taxonomy): Eukaryota > Metazoa > Arthropoda > Insecta > Blattodea > Rhinotermitidae > Reticulitermes > Reticulitermes speratus. The sequence continues at coordinate 16,984,011 of JAJKFL010000002.1, forward strand.
ATTTAAGCCACATAAAAAGCAGAGATAATCAGTGTTGGTGAAATATAAATAGACAGCTTATTAGTGAAGAAGGTATGCTCCTATGGCTATCAAGAGGGGGATCTGAAAGGAGAAACTGAAAGTGAAACATTAGCAGCACAGAGTCAGGTTTTACAAACTAGATATCAAGTAATAAAAATGCTGAAAACAAAAACAGATAGCAAATGCAAACTATGTCAACAATATAACGAGAAAATAGACCACAGTAAAACAGCGTGTTCAGTGTTGGCAAAGCGACATGATAGAGGATGTGGTTAAATACACTTTATCGTATGAAATGGAATAGGGGTAGAATTAGACAAGTAACACTGGAATGACCATGTACCAAAGTCAGTAGAAACAACTTATGAAAATAAAGGTAACCCTATTATGGAATCAACAAGGGAAAACTGACAGAACTATCCATAACGATAAACTAGACATCATAACCCGTAATAATAAAAAAGGAACATATATGTTAATAGATGTTGCAATTTTAGGAGACAGAAATGTAATGACGAAAGAAGCATCCCAGGATTCCTATATACCAGGAATTTACAAATTCCTGGTGCGAGGCCGCTCGGGCGAAGAAATGTGTTCAGTGGCACCTAATATTTTTGGGTTCTCACTATGGAATATTCTTGACGTCATTTTTCTGGTGCTTAGAATTTGGATGTGTCTGCTTGGTTGTCAGAAAACCTGCGGACCCCTGTTATAGGCTACAGTTAACATAATTTCTTAGAAATATTCACCATGAAGCTTCTCGTTGCATAATTTTCTCCTTTCTTATCTTTGTTCATTTTTGTCTGAATTTATGAAGTGCGTATATTTTTTTTCGCAGTTAAAAGCGTTCCGGAGCCAGATTCCACGAGACGTTCAGAATTCTGATTTCACTTTCTTACATCAAAAGTGTTTAAACATCTTTACACATGAAAATGCTCTTCACTTTCGTTCGAAGTGTAACTTTCAGTCACTGACACCGTAAATCATGTGTACCCCAGTCACCGTGAGTCGGCGCCACTCACTTCACTTACCTGGATATTACAGCGATGTGTCCAGCTGTCTGCGGCTTGTGCGAAGGCTTTCAGTAGAGTAATCTGTCGCTTATCCATGTACTTGTTGCTTATAACTCCGTGTTATTAGTCAGCCTTCTCCCCACCCCAGCTAGGTGAAAAGAGATGATGAACCTTTCTCCTCCACCTAGCTGACCTGAATCACCATTATCATTTACCTCACTAGAGCCAAGTCATTTGCTTACGACTAAAAAGAGGAAAAGTGGCCCACAAGCATGTCAGTGCTTTAATGTTCAACAATAAACGGGTCGCTCTCTAACATGTGCGTGTGAAGATCGATGCAAGTGAAAAGGAAAGAAACTGAAAGTTTCAGCCTTGTTTTCTGAAGTCATGTCACGCTTTGGGCTGGCAGTTCTCATTCCTCAAGGAATAAAACGTCCTAGCCAACGGGAAAAGTGGCCGGAACGTGAGGATTATCATTGTTATGTTAAGGTTAATAATACGTATGTCTTTACTTTTACTTCCCAGAACGTCTTATTGTATTGGTGTTTATTTAGAGAAAAACTTCGCCCATTACTCATAATCTTATAATTAGTCTTAATTTATTTCACGTTCCGTCCAATTGATGAGGTCGTATAGCGGAGATATAGAGGACTCTTAATAAATAATTTATTAGGAATGGCGTGGAAAGAAGCGGCCGGCGTCTAATTTGAGTTATTTCCCATGCAGTTGCCTGAATGGATTGAAGAAACCCATAAAGAATATCAGTAAGTACAGCAGGCTTTCGGGCCGAGATTTGAACCCGGGACCTCCAGAATAAGGAAAAGGAGTGTTAACTACGCCAGGATTGATATGGCTCAGGATAGGGACAGGTGGCGGGTTCTTGTCAATGCGATGATGAACCTTCGGTTTCCATAAAACGCGGGGAATTTCTTGACTAGCTAACGACCTGTTAGCTTCTCAAGAAGGACTCTGCTCCATGGAGTTAGTGTTAACTACGGACCGCAGTCTTATCGTTGTCTTATAAATCCATAAGTACGAAAATTACACTTCTTTTCCTCGTTAGGGAAATAGTGAAAATGAAAATCAGAGATGACAGGCAAGTACAAGGATCATTCAAATGAAAAGCGGAAAAATTGTATAAAATTTGTAATAAGAACCAGGCCGTGATAAATTTACGTTACTGAACAGTGAAAGGTACAGTGATATGTTTCGGACACAGCTTAAGCCAGCAGTTGAAAGAAAACGCCGTGGTTTGTTGTCTTCTGGCCTGTGTCTGCAGCGTGACAACGCCCAATTTCATACAGCCCGTTTTACAGAGAAAGAGAATCAGGATTTAAAACTGGAGGTGTTACCCCATCCGCCATATTCACCAGATTTGGCACCCAGTAATTTTCACCTCTTCTGGCCCCTAAAAGTCGCACTGCGCGGACGTAACTTCAGATCGGATGAGGAAGTAAAAAGGCGTTGCGTGACTGGCTGGTACAGCAACCAAAAGATTTCTTCTCCCGAGGAATTTATGCCTTAATGGAACGTTGAAGGTGGTGTGTAGAACGTGATGGGGACTACATTGAAGATTAGTGTCATTGTATTGCATTTTTTTTACAATAAATAGCTTTATATAATTTTTCCGTTTTTCATTTGAGTGACTCTTGTATTGACAGTGCCGCGACAACTCCGAAGAAAGTGCTCAATAAGCTGATTGTGATGCAGTCCGTCAATGGCAGTTGTCAAGTAAGACGTTGTGTGAAGAACATAGAAAGGTATATCCAAATCTTGTTTACAATTCATTAATGAATGTGAAAAGAGTACTGAGGTATTGCAAAACGCACACAAGGCTAGTGTTAGGAGAAGGAGCGGTAGAGCGGGTATAATGAACTTAATGTGCAATAATGAATGTCACAACGTGTTCCTTGTAACCTGGCCCCGAGCAGCGGAAGGTGCCGAAACTGTTTAAAGCAGCGTTTCCCAAACTTTTATGTGTGTGACCCTAAAGTAGCAAATGGTATGTGACCCGCTACCCTACCATGAAAGGGGCAATATTCAGTGCTATATACTGTAAATGAACTAATACTAGTGCCTTTTCTTGAACACTACATAACATTGCCACTTATTGAAAAATATTAAATTTTTAATGTTACTTGTCGAATCCAGTATTTTTTTGGGACAATATTAAATACACAAAACATGCAAGAAAAAATTTCTATTTACATAACTCATATGTGCTGGTTTGACAAAACATTTGCTTCAAATAAAAACTTGTGAAATACTGAACATATGGAACGTTACGTAAAATGAACAGGATAATAATGTCAAAATTTTAGTGACTGAAAACTTTAATACACGTGTTACTTATTTTAAATAAAGCTTATTACATTACTGACATTGAAGTTAATGCAAAAATTGAAATGGAATAAATTTTCAATGTACTGGACATATGGATACTTAGCATGAAATTTGAATAAAAACTTTTTGCATACTAACATTGACATTGAGAAAAATTAAATTTTACAAAAAGTATGTAAAAATTTAAAAGTTACATTTTTATATTCAGTCAAATTCAGTAACGCGAGACTCGCAGGGAAGGTTAATCAATGGCTTCCTTGGTGCTGTAAACTTGCAGCAATTATTGAGTTCTCTATAAAGCCCTCTCGTGACCCTACGTCAGAACCCCCGCGACCCTGATTTGGGTCGCGACCTGAGGTTGGGAACCACTTGTTTAAAAATAGTGCCTCCTTACAGCGATACTGTACCCTTTCGAGTTCTGTTATTATTAAGTATTTTACATGTTACTTTTGTGGTCAATATGGAATGTTATAATGGTTTTCTATTCCATAATACACACGCTTTCAAGGTACCGGGTAAAATTATGTAAACTGTATAATTTTTTTTGCAAACCAGAAATATGGTTAAATGTAATAGCTTGCTTGCTTGCTTAGTCGTCCTCTTCTACCCTCCGGTGTCGAGGTTAAATGTAATAGCACCGTAAATAATTTTAAACTAATTTTTATTATAATATTAGAAACCCAATATTCCACATAGTCCCTGTTATCCTCTTTACTTCATATTACTTCGCCGCACACACCTTGTAACAGAAAATTAATTCCAGGAGAATGCAAGATCGTAGAATGTAATACCTACAAATGAGCATAAAGTTTATTAATTCAGTACTAATATTTCATACAGTTATAGCTTGCATTTATGAAGGTAATAAGGTTCCATTACACGCCAATTTCCAGCAACAGCCTTGTCTCTTTTTGTGCCTTCTTAGTGCGCAGCGTACAAAAGAAAACTTATTATTAGGTTGTCATGTCTGTCCATCTGCAAGATTCATCTCCGAGACTAGTGAACAGGTTTTCATTAAGAAGGTTGTTGTCTTCTTGGATATGAAGCCTTCCAGTTTGGTATGCAGATGAAGTGGTTTTGGAGAAATCTATGGCCAATATCTTCAGAGTGAACGAGTCTTGTACTCTGAAGATGGAGGAAGTAGGTTTCTCCGAAACCATTATACTTATCTTTCAAAATGCATGACATCACATCCCAGGGTAGAATAACCGTCGTAGGTTTGTCACCGCCATAAAACTCTCAGATTTAGATGAAGAATTCACTATTTAGCTTTCTATGTTACAGCGGTAATGGGCCTACGTAAAATATTAGAAGTAGGCATGTGCATTTTTATAGACATTATTGTCTTTGCCTAATATATATGTGGCTTAAATAACTAATGAATGCTATATGCAAAAATGCTACATACGGACAAAAAGAAGGAACCTGCAAGTGATTGGGATTATGTCGTCAAATATACACTTAAAACTCTTCAGGTTTTGCGCTTGCTGTTAGACGATTTTAAACTCTGGAAGTTTGTTGTACAGAGGGAACATGTTGGGGAGATCTGCTAACTACATCGAAGCCAGCACCTTCCGGATAGGAGGGAAACTGTAACTTGGCGATAAAAGTGGGTACTGTAATACACACAACTCAATACGGCATTTTATTTTTAACTGCGAAAGAGCGGACGACATCTTTACTTCGTAGCGACCGACGCCTTTGCCTGCCCTGCAGTGCTCGATCCTGCTTTAAATATATCATTATAGAAGAAAATTATATTTCACATTAAAGGGACAACGGACTGAGAGTGCTTCAGAGCAGGTATCTGAAGACAATAGAGGAAGTAATAGTAGGCTAAAGAAAACTGTATAATACGGATAATTTTTACTCCTCGCAAAATATTATTTCGGTGATAAGATAAGATGGACTGAGCATGTGACGCTCATGCGATGGAAAAGTACATAAAAGGTTTTTGGTTGGAACAACCTGAAGGAGAGATCCCACTTTTAACACCTAGGCGTAGATGTGATGATAATATTTAACTGGGTCTTTGAACCCTATTTGGGTCAGAGAGGAGTAGAAATAGGTCCAGGATCAGTTATCAGAATTATATTAACAAAATAACTCCAATATATAACAAATAACAAAGAAATAGAATTAACGTACACTACAACTCCCAGAATAATAATAGAAATAATAATAATAACCGAAAAATACACCTGCCAGCACTTATTTGCTTTGACGAGCCCAGTCCTGTCACTTGTGGGTCGAGCCCCGGTCGACCCTAAAACTCCCAAAAATTCCAAATCGAATTTCATACTCTCCAAGCCGACACTAGTTTGTGGATCCGTACCTTCCAGTATGCCGGCCGATCGTAGACTAACTTTTGCCAACACGGCTACACCCCAAGAAGAGGAGAGAGGTCGAGGTTAAGGGGAAGGGTGGAGATTAGGCAGGGAGGTAGAGATCCAAGGGTAGGAATACTTCAAGGACAAGGGGCCGAGGTTAAAGGACGAGGCTACTGTGGCGGTCGATATCGGTGGAGCCAACGGCTCTTCTTAAGGAAATAAAATCGAGAAGTTTGGAAAGCGTTAATCTGGCTGTGGGTAGGGACAAGTGACGGGTTGCTGTGAATGCGGTAATGAACTTATGTCTTGCATTATTTGCGAGGAATGTTTTGAGTAGCTGAGGAACTACGCGGTTCTCAAGAAGAGCTTTTGTCCTTATTTATTTGTGGAACCAGATGATTCATTACAGTAACCACAAAAACTACTTAATGCAGTAGAATTGTGAGAATGTGTAGTGTCGAGTAGCATGCGATGATGTGCATTTAAGTTGCGATGGAAATGATTCGGGGTTGGAGCCACTCTTGGTCTGCATTCGCCTAAAACAACTTGTAAAGCCATCATTCAGAATTTCAGGCTTCTGGTCCGATATTGGAAACAGGTTGTTTCCGAAGCGTCGCTGCTGAGTAAGGCAGTGAGGGACGGGACACTTGTCTCCTACATTTGTAAGTTGTAAGCTGCACGTTTACATTTGCAAGTGACGAATTAACACCGACTTGACAGTGTTACTAAACAATGACATGCTCACATGGTCAGCACGCATTACCCACGAGGCAAATTGCGTTTCATTCATAGACTGTAAATATGCATTACCTAAATACAGTACTAACAGTACAATATTTGTAAGACTGGAAGTTTGCGTCATAGGAAAATAGGCTTCATATATTCTGTCCGCAGCTCCTCGTTTGGTGTTGACAGTTACAAATACTACTTAATTTTATATCTGACATATTTAGTAATTGCACTCTGTAGCACTGCAAATCATGCACAAAAATTATTCACTAAATTTTACAATTCCTCCTGACCCCACCATATTTATAGAAGAAAATATTCCTTGTTGGAAATTAATTTTAAAATGTATATCTCTTTAAAAATGTCGCGAGAGCCTCGGTAGCATACTCGGTTTAGCGACTAGGATACAGGGTGGAAAACGGAGAAATCGTGTTTTAATTCCCCGTAGGCGAAATATATTTTTTTCGTCTCTAAAATATCTAAACCGTTTCTGGGGCCCATTTGTCTTCCTATTCAGTGGGTAAACGGGCTCTTTACACGGGGTTAAAGCGTCCGGGGCGTGAACCTGACCAATCATTTCCATCTAGTGACAGTGGTTAAGAATGAGTGGAACAATACTTACACGATCTCATGTGCCTTCATGGCGTGCACAAGGATAACTTTAACTTTTAGTGCACGCTTGCCGTCGTCAATATTCTTACAGGCAAAAGATACATTAGGACGATGGATTGTCAGTAGTTGCTTCGTGTTCATCAGGTTGATAAATACAGGGACGAATTCTTCAAGTATAGCTACAAGAGTACACAAATGTAATGCTGTAATAATTTGACACTGCTGACGATGCTATTTTTACTTAACAATGACAATGGAGCGGAAGGAAACTGGTAAGGCCACGCTGAGCAGAAAGGAGGGTCACAGGTATACAATGAGCATGCAAGTCAGTGAAAGCAGTGAACGTGATATTGCAAGGTGATCAGAAAGTTAATATAAAATACAAGGTGTGCATACTGATTTACAGCTAGCTTACTGAAGTAAATTGCAATTTTTAGTTTTAGCATGGCTTCAATTTTAAAACCAACTATATTCACGACACTAAGCAATGCTCAGTTTAAGAGGCCAACTTAAGCATTAGGACTTGACTCCTGACAGTACATACTATGTAAACTAAAGTTGTTCCTGTAGACGCCATTAAGGCATGGGGGAGGGAACTTGTACAGGCTATCCATTTTTAGATTTGTTGTGATTTATCGAGACAGTAATTTATTTTCCTATATGCCTCCCATATTTCGTTCAGAATCTTTCCTAGGTCTACTCGTAGTCTCTGTGATATGATGTGTAGTTTGGTACATTTACTCTGAACAGGGAGACAGAAGTTTCCTCTGAAACATCGGCCCTTTTCTACTAGACTACACGACATCACATCCCAGAAGAGATTAACCTTTACAGTCGCAGTCTCAAATCTCAAAATATGACTCACATTTAACTATTTACCTTCCCTTTTACGAAATATTAATAAAAGAAAGCCACTTGGCCATCTAGTAATATAGATAAATACGTGGTTTAACTGAAGAATGGTTAATAAGATAGGGGTACCAGAGAAAGCTGCCAGGGCAATAGGCAGCTGGCCGCTTACCACGGTCGAGAGACGAGGTGTATGATTTATGGGGCTTACCCTTCACGCCCTTTACAAAGATCTAGCTGTAGTGTTCACGCACAAGGGAAAATTTATGTTTGACCAATTCAATGCTTTTTTCGGAGAAAATATATGGAACTTAACTATCCATGCATTGATAAATTGATTTAAAATTACACACAGTAAATACAGGGCATACACAAAAGAATGGTGCGGTTTTAATAGTGTTCACTATTAAAACCGCACCATTCTTTTGTGTATGCCCTGTATAAGTATTGTGTTTTATCCCTCAAATGAATCCAAAATTGGTCAATAAACATAAGGTCGCAAACGATTTGTTACTGGGAACGGGTATCATTAGGAAATCAAACGACATGTCACGTTGTAAGTTAATAGGGCATTGATTTATTTTATTTATCAGATTTCAAATGACAGCGTATTTATATTGGCAAATGGTTGTAAATATTGCTGAAAAAGCTGTCCATTAGTTTGAATGCAAATCTGACGTCTGTAAAGGCCTGGAGTTCCGGATACTCTGAAAAATTCCAGATAGGTGTCATCTTTTTCTCGCAACAAATTCAATCGAAAGCCAAATCCCGTCCCACTTGTTGACTTTTCAGTGAAATGTGCCCTACGATGACCCCACAGGTAGAAATCGGCAAGAGTGAGATCGGCGATCGCGAAGGACACATAACCGTTAATGAGCAGTGAGAGTCCAAAAAATGCTCTACCCCTCGGGTAAAATAGTCAGACACACCTTCATGTGGGGCGAGCGGTGCAGTTGGCTGAGGCTCTGCGCCACAAGACGGGAGGTTCGATTCCCGGTAGGGTCCTTGGAAATTTTTAAGTGACCTATTCCTTCTGTCTGCGTTCAGTAGCCCGTGGTCCACTCTAACAGAAGTGAGTACCAAGGAATTTCCTTGGGAGTGCGGCCGGCGCGTAGAAGTGATCAGTTCTGCCGCCCTAGTTGTACCGAATGTCAAAGTAAGGATGGAAGCCCAAACTTCGATCTTCATGACTTGTTACGGAAAAGGTTTATCTTTTTACTCCATTATGCATAAGATACGTAGCCTGTCGCGGTGCCAATGGTACATCCTCCAGCATTTGAGGTAATTCTTTCGTTGCTTTTGTGACCATATTTTTATAGGATAATTTGACTTGATTTTGAAGTATAATAAGATTCTTATATCTAGTGTATGCGATTAATTACCTTGTGTATGCGCGTAGGCAATATAATAAGCAAAACTTCATTTTATTTACGTAGGAAACATTAAGTGGGAACTGGGAAGAAATGTTAATTATATATACTGTACAGAAACCGATAGTATATGTATGTATGTATGTCACACTTTTAGAAAATGTTCATTGATGTATTTGAGTCTAAAGAAATGGGATTGTTGTCAGGTAAGACTTTAGCCTATCATGTACATAGGTATAGAAGAAATTTTAGAAAAGAAAGAAAACAAGGGCCCGAATTTTAATTTACAAAGGGTCTGTTTGTTTTGCCTGTTCCCCAGAGGTTTCGGGCTATATGCCACATCCCTAGGGAGAAACGCATAAAACCACGAGAGACCAACATATACACTTACTTTTCTTCAAATGACTCGTAAAATAGTGTGATGTAAGCGCAACTTGCTCCTAGTGTCAGAAGTTTGAAACACAGAAAATGTGGCGTCCTCCTCAACGTTGAAACTCTCCCGGAATATTTATTTGTCGTTCATTGGTATTTCGTATAGCTTATAACGTTGACGATATATATTATTATTATTATTATTATTATTATTATTATTATCATTAGCATGTTTAATTTTTGGGTAGACGTTTGGAACAGTAGGTGATTCTTGAATGTCCTCAGATTATAACGACAATTTTCGATTTTCCATAAGCGAATTGGGTTCGACTCCAGGCTCTTCACAAATTATGTAAGATTTTCTTTTTTATGGCCAAATCGTAGAAGTTGGTTTGAATTTAATTCTCATATTTTCGCAAAAATATTGCAGCCTATTAATTTTAGGGAGCAAATCAGGCTTTGTTGTAGTTCACCTCTGATTTAGAGCCCTTGACTAATTATCCACAGTAATAGTCTAGTATCAAAACTGAGATCACTTTAGCGCCCCCCAAGACTCGCTTAAACTTTTATGTCCAATTAATTTTCTGTAAGTCTTACGGTTGATGAGATAATTAAACTAACCAACCAACCATCCAACGTACCTATCTGCGTTAACATTAATAATCTGTACATTTTACTCAGTGTTGTTATGTATTGTGTAAGATTTTAAGAGTAAACAGTCAATATTTTCCTCAAAGGCATTAAGTCGGTGAGCTTTGTAATAGAGATCGCGTTTTTTTCCTGATAGGTATGAACTGAACATTTAAATATTACTTACAGGAACTGTAAGCTTCGAAATGTTAAAAGCCGTTTTACCCTTCTTCTTAACTGTGTGCAACTTCTCGTACATTTCACTGACTTGTGTGAAAGTATTGCAGTTACGTTCTAGATGTCAGCACCCATTACATCTTTCTGACATTGACATCTAGCGGGAATAATAATCATTTAACGCACAATGTCTACGGTAAAATGGACAATTATGCCTCACTTTTTATTCGGCTAGATTTTTTGTAAACAAAATTGAAACAGAATTTATGTCTGAATGTCAAGTATGTATGTTGGGAATTCTAGTATAAAACAATTGCTTCCTTTGTATGGAATGTGATTGCGTGTACTCACAACAATAAAAATTGCGAAGGTATGCAAAGGGGCATCTTGGGCTGATTAGGGTGATTAAAGTTGTCCCACACGTTATGAAGTGCAAAGTATTGTACCTATCATAAATTAAATTGTAATGAAATCAAATTATTAGTGTTCTATATCACTATGAGCGCCCTTGTTTCTTATTTTCTTAAGTTTTTCAAAATTTTTGTAACGTTTGTAGCGTCCGTATTGAGTGCCAGTATTGGATAAATTTGTGCAGTTTTCATGCAGCCACTTTCCACAGACTGAGCAATACTTTGTTCTGAGCAATAATGCAGTTATCTTTCAGTGGCTTGAAAATGTCCGTTCGGCGGGCTGTAGGTACTTGCTAGTGTGACGACGTAAGCACAAAAGCACAATATCATTGTTTCATGCAAGTTCCAGCATCTGTAATTCATTTCAATGAGATGCCTGTCCATCCAGTATCAAAAATATGTTAAGTTTTCCTGGTAACAGAATATTATTTCAGTCAAGGCATAAATATGTGATCATGTGACCACATGTTGGCTGGCGAACTTTGTAACAGCATGAAATGGTATAGAAATTTCATACTTCTTTCCTGTAGACTGGTGATAAAAATACATTATACATTAACGCACAGAAAGCTGTTAAACTGCAGCTCCCCGAAATCTAGGCAGCTACAAATCACATTAATTACTTTTCAAAAGAGTAGTAAAACTTTGAGGAATAAAAAATCGCTACGGCTTTCACACTTCCTCACTTACTACTGGAAGAGGTTCCAGCTACCTAACACGTGCGCGTTCCTAGTGCTAAGGGTTTAAGGGAGCTGATGGTAAGGCATCATTGCTCCGTGGGGCAACTTTGCCCATTTTACCCTATTCTAATTACATAACGCAAGCAACAAAAATTCGTAAATGGCGATGAGTATAAATTAGGTTATTTGCAAATTATGTAGTTCTGAAGACGAAGGAAATACACTTCACACAAACTTTGAGGAACAGCTTTATCTGCCTTACGTATATGGTTACTAATCACGGACTTACGCTCTGAAAGAAAACAGGATTTAAGATATGATGTTCAAGAACAGGGTATTGAGGACAGTATTTGGACCTACGGTAGAGGAAGAAAAAGTGTATAGAACAAGACAGGCAATGCACGTGGGCTGTAACGTAATGGTGGGCGTTTACTTAATCATCTTTGCAGTGGAAACACAACAATGCATTTTGTGTTTTTAAGCGCTTTTCGCAAAATTGCTAAAAGCGACTCTTGGCTTTGTCGTGTCTGTCTATCTGTCCGTTCGTCCGCATGGAATAACTCGGCTCCCACTGGATGGATTTTCATGAAATTTTATATTTGAGTATTTTTCGAAAATTTGTCGAAAAATTCAAGTTTCATTAAAATCTGACAAGAATAGCAGGTACTTTACATGAAGACCTTGTACATTTATGATAATATATCACTCAATTATTCTTAGGATGAAAAAAGTTTCAGATTAAAAGTGTAGAGAAAATCAAAACACACATTTTATGTTCAATAATTTTTTCCCCGAAAATCGTGCCATTTATGGGGTAATGTGGAAAGAATTGGTAGAACCAGAGAGGCTATAGATGACAATACAATATGGCGCATGGGCATTGCATGCTAGATAACTAAGGCTACAGACACACACACAGCGTATTTAATACTTATTACTTTCCCACACCAACAATGGCTATGCGAATGCGCCTCAGTGTAAGATTATAGTTACATTGCCTGTCTTGTTTCCACATTATCTCACAAACGGCACGATTTTAGGAAAAAATATTGAAAATAAATATGTCTTTTGATTTTCTCTACAAATTTTGTCTAAAACAATTCTCATTCTAAGAAGAATTCAGAGAGATATCATAAATGTATACATAAATATGTCGACATTTATTTGAAAGTGGTTTTGAAGTTGAAGTACACTGAACAAGTACTCTAGCATTTGAGATTTGCTTAAAATGTGTAAGTTAAAATTATTTTTAAATAAGATTTAGGTTACTTGGTATTAAAATACATATCCAGTAGTGACTAATCCATAACTTGATTCCTCAAGAAGATGCAATATTGAAGTTTGTCACTGCCCTGTTGATGTTGAAGCATTTTTTCATGCTATGCTGCTAGATTAAACTAAGGCAGAATCCAGTAGTACCAGTGGCTCTTCTGCTTGCCTCTCTGAGATAGTAACAGTGACTGCTAAGAGCAATTCAAATGTGGGTAGCAGCAACCGTTCCTCTAGAAAAAAGAACACTCCTTGACCAACAAAAAAATCCATCACAATGAAAGGGCTACAACATATTACAATAAAATGAAACCATAAAGAGTATTACAAAAAAGGTTTTATTTCTTTCATCAACATTAATACCATCAATAATTACAGGAAGTGTTTAGTAGTAATTCTAAAGTGCAACCGAAAGGGATCCTTCAACAAATAGATTCTTTTAGTAGAATTGTTGGCATAGAAAACACCATGAATTCATCTTCTGGACAGTTCGAAGAGGGACGAAAATCATAAATAGCACAAACCCACAATTTGCCTTCCCCTGAAGAAACACGATGCAACTCAACTTCATTTTGTTACTGCAACTTGTTCAGGGAAAATGCAGTAATAGAATCACCCGGAACAAGATGTCACAACATTCAATTAGAATTGTCTAAGAGGCATCGTTTAACACAGCCCAACCACTACCCCTCTCTGAATCTCTCTATAGGTACACTTCTTTGTAAACAATAACCAAATGTTCAGCATATTTTCCTCTCAGATTAAATTCTAGCTTACTATTCATTTTATACCATGGATAAATAAATGTCTGTAAACAAGACTGATGCTTTGACAAAATAGTTTTATCAAATCGTGAGAGAAACATGAGAATTCAGGCTTATATATCAGCACATGAGTACACCAATACGAATATTTCTTCCAGAACACAGCAAACACACTTCATTTACTTTTCCAAATGTTCTTGTTTCATGACAGATTTTGTGTATTATTATAGCTTACTGCCAGACATTCTAAATTTATTTACTGACTGGTCCACAATTTTTACAGAAACATCCCATTCTTCAGCCGTCATGTACAAAAGGAAATTACAGAATTTCATTTGATTCAGAGGCTCATAAGTTTTTGAAAAATAAATTTAAACCATGCTGCTTTATTGTAAGTTCAATATAATCGTATTAAGTTCTACATGCAAAATTTTGCTACAAATTTTGTACCAGTCAGTCCTTATTTAATCCTTTAAAGCATAACTGTGCATATTTTCCACACAGTGTATGATGACTCTTAGAATTAAAAGTGATAATATCCCAGAAGAGCATAAACCAGTTGACTTCTCTAATGGAGATGCAGTGTGAGAGGTAGGAACTACATTTGTAAATAGAGTATTGTGTATAAGAAATTCACACATCAGAGGTTTCAAAATACTACAGCTTTGTTTACATGAAATGTGATTTTGGGAAATATAATATGATCTTCTTTTTTGTCATTCCAGTAAGTTTGATTTTTTATTTATAATGGCAACTGTATGAGTTACTTCTGAAAGCAGAGTATTCTGAAGAGAAAATTATGAAAGTGTTTGTACATTATTTGTGAACACTGCTTCAGAAATCTCTCATTAGTACTGTTGAGTGAGAATGGTTTTGTTATCTACACCTTTGGTTTCCTTTTGCATCTGCATAAACAACTCTTGACTCTACTTCAGTCTCAAAGATTATGAAATTTTATGAAAAGTTAGAAGTTGATTACATTAAATGGGGTGGTTTTTATGGCCTAATTGCCAGTTAAAAAATATCCAGAGCCCATTTCTTAAACAAGAAATTTATGCTGTTCATATGTTGACACGTTTACCTGATGCAAAGTTGATCAATAATTCCACTAGGTTGAACATACTGCATTTCTCACAAATGCAGTAATTTTTGTCCCACTCTAACATCTGTTGAAAAAAAATCCGAATATAAAAACTTGTCATGAATAATATGGGACACTAAGACACAGTTTTAAAGTGTGCCATTACAACTAATTCCTTTTCCTCAAAGCAAATAAGAGTAAAATTACACGCATATATTGCAATTCAGGAGGAAAACACGAGTAATTACAGTATAAGAAGTATCACATAATGTGTCTTTATGCATTTATGTTAGCAAAGTTGTCCCATGTCTTTCGACTTAAAATTCACTTAGGTGCCTAACAAATGAGCATTACTATGTTATGTAAAACTCTGTGAATTACACATCAGAAAATCATTTTTTGACAAAAAACATTTTATCAGCCTTTGAACATACTTGAGTAGAACTATCACTTACAATAACAACATTACTAAGTTGAGTAGTTTTCCTGATGGGAGTCTGAAGATTCATACAAATCTTGCTCAAGTTTCCAAATAGCTACATTTTCATCCAATTTGGTGTCTAGACTCTCTGCATTTTGATTATCTTCCAACGAATTTTTTGTTTTTATTTCAGAAGGCTTTGTAATTTCTCCACTACTATGAACATTTTCCAATGGTCCTGGTGTTGTTGATTCTAATGCAGTCTCTGTTCTGTTTGTCTCAGCTGATTCTGTAAGCCTCGTAGTTGTTTCATTATTTGCAAACTCCTGTGCGGTGCTTCCTTCATTGTCATTATCTCTACTTCTGGCAGTTGTCAGGTCTGTAGATTGTTCTTCACTGCTAGTACTAGTTACTGTTGAAGTGGCTTCACTGTGCACATCTGTCATGTTATATGTGAGACCTGACTCAGAAGATGAAACATAATAGTCTCCTATTCCATAAAAATCATGAGAATTAATTTCATAACTACTGCTAGAATAGACAGCTGATTGTACTTCTTTTACAAAAACAGGTTCATCTGAACCATGTTGATCATCATCAGTGGACTTGTCTTCAGTACTGAAAGATTCATGGTAATTTTTTTCAAATTTGTTCGGTTGTTTGTTCCATGACTTTTTGACTGCATCAGAACTCCAACTTTCATTTTCACCTGGCCTGCCCAAAATGCCACCTTCAATAAAGCCCTCCCCCTGGGGTATGATGTCTGTGGCGCTGGTGTCACTACCTTCTGTTTCATTATGCTTTTTGCTGTGTTGTGAGAAGAGGTTATGTGAAAATGGCGTTTCTCTTTCATAAGAATTGTAGTTAGTTGTTGAGATTCCGTGTTCACCAGCTGTTGCATCCATCTCCTCTGAAGCATTATCAGTACCATTCTTTTTATCACTTCGGCTTTCATTAAAAAAATCATGTGCTGACATTTGAGAATCATTTTCATTGGATGGATAATCATGAACTTTATCTGTGTTTTCCAAAGTGATAGAAGTTGTTGACATGCTTTCATTTGCCCACTCAGTGGTAGTATCAGTTTCTTTGGATTGATCACTTCTGTCTCCACTTGTGGATTCATATAGGTAACTGCTCTCATCATAGCTGTAATTTACTGTTGATGTAAATTCTTCTGCTTTGTCATGATTGAATGCTGTTTGAGATTTATCTTCATCCATGTGTACTGCATCTGGATTTGTTATAGTTGTGACTTGGTGAGTCTTCAGCCATTCTTTTGGTAAGATATCTGATGTTTCAGTTGTGTTTGCTGTTTTGTTATTCATGAATGCACCTACTGCACCTAGGATCTTCTCACTGCCTTCTGTAGCACCTGCTGTGAAGTATACACTTCTTTCAGTTTCATCTTCAGGAGCTGTATTCCAATCACTCTCTGTAATACTTTCACTAGTTTGTACAGTATGTGACACACCTTCTTCACTAATGTGAGGCACTGTCTTACTCTCCTGCATATTGTTGCTGTCAATTACTGAGTTTGCTGCAGTGACATCTTGAAGGGTTTCTCTTACAGTTGCCTCTGTCTGTTCAGTTCTTCGTTCAGATTCCTTAGTGTTCAGTGGATGTTCTCCTTCCAAAACGTCTGGAGTTGTAAAGTCGACTGTAGAACTTGTAATTTCCTCATTTTGTGTTTTTGTTGCACTATCATGCATTAAAAGTGAAGCCACTGAAAAGCGGATTTTTGTACCGAACACAGTTTCACTTTGGACCGTTGTTGGTTCACTTGATTCTGTTCTTTCAGTGTTTTGAAGTTCTGATGTAATGTCTGTAGTGGGGTTAGTTGTTAAAGACGCTGTACTAATTGTTAAAGAAGTACTAGACTCATCTTTATTTATGTTTTCACTTTGCTCACTTGAATTATGAACTGTCTTTTCATGTAGGTCACTTGTATTAAGATCATCTGAACTGCTAATGTTTGTAACATTTGTAATATTTGTAACACCGTTGTACTCTGAAATGGCATTAATTTTTGAATCTATACCAATCACTGGATTTTCCTCTGTAGTGTTAATGTCATAATCCACTTGCAACTTTGTGTTGTCTAAACCTGGCACCACGAGATCCATGTGGTGCAGTTCCATACTGGACTGAAAGGTAACCACAGGAACTGTGTCCTTGGATTCATGCTCATTCAATTGCGTATACTTGTCAGGGACAGCAGTGGTGCTGCTTTTTTCAGTACTACCAGTATCTGTATTGTCTTCATGGTATTTTCCTTGATCTATTTCTCCAGAGCCAGCTAAGGATTCAATGTCATCATCTCCTCCAGTGGACCCAGTCACAATTCCTTCTCTGCTGTTCACAGAGGTTTCATACTGTGTTGGGTCAGTTCCACTGCCAACTTCTTTATGTTCACTTATATTTCTAGTTATTTCATGTTTTTCTGTTTCCTGAGATGTCTCATACATTATCGTTTCAGTAGAAGATTCTCTGACTTCTCCTACGTACCACACAGCCCCACCATCTTTAACCATGCCATTATCTTCCGTTTTTTTAGCATGAACTGAACTGATATCTTCATCTAAGTTATCATTGTTTTTTGCTTCTTCAGATTCTAAAATATGATGATTTGGTGTTGTAGGAGTCTCATCAAGCCATGTTTCGGCTACTTTTTTTGTAATTTTCCCTGATGAACTCTCTGTTTTATCTTCTTCAGATCTGTGCGTAGGAAATGAATTAATTGTACTTTTAGTAAAGACATCAGTGCCATCTTCTTGTAATTCTTCTTTGTTATTCCCTTCTCTCTTCCTTGTTTCTCCAGTACCTATGCTATCCACATAGACTTCAGTGTCATCTTGTTGCAGTTCTTCATTTTCATTCCTTTCTCCCTTGCTTGTGTTTCCAGTGTCTGTACTAGCAGCATAAATGTCAGTGTTGTCCTTTTGCATTTCTTTGTCATTCCCTTCCATCTTGCTTGCTTCTCCAGTGCCTGTATTTTCAGTATAGACCTCACTCTTGTCTTGTAGTTCTTCTTTTTCCTGTCTGTCTATCTTGCTTGTTTTTCCAATGCCTGTACTTTCAGTATAGGCTTCACTGCTGTCTTGTATTTCTCCTTTGTCATTCCCTTCCACCTTGCTTGCTTCTCCAGTGCCTGTATTTTCAGTATAGACCTCACTCTTGTCTTGTAGTTCTTCTTTTTCCTGTCTGTCTATCTTGCTTGTTTTTCCAATGCCTGTACTTTCAGTATAGGCTTCACTGTTGTCTTGTATTTCTCCTTTGTCATTTCCCTTCCATCTTGCTTGCTTCTACAGTGCCTGTATTTTCAGTATAGACCTCACTCTTGTCTTGTAGTTCTTCTTTTTCCTGTCTGTCTATCTTGCTTGTTTTTCCAATGACTGTACTTTCAGTATAGGCTTCACTGTTGTCTTGTATTTCTCCTTTGTCATTCCCTTCCATCTTGCTTGCTTCTACAGTGCCTGTATTTTCAGTATAGACCTCACTCTTGTCTTGTAGTTCTTCTTTTTCCTGTCTGTCTATCTTGCTTGTTTTTCCAATGCCTGTACTTTCAGTATAGGCTTCACTGTTGTCTTGTATTTCTCCTTTGTCATTCCCTTCCATCTTGCTTGCTTCTACAGTGCCTGTATTTTCAATATAGGCGTCAGTGTTGTCTTGTACTTCTTCTTTGTCATTCCCTTCTATCTCACTTCTTTCTCCAGTGTCTGTACTTTCAGTATAGGCCTCAGTATTACCTTGTACTTCTCCTTTGTCATTCCCTTCTATCTCACTTTTTTCTCCAGTGTCTGTACTTTCAGTATAGGCCTCAGTACTTGCCTTGTACTTCTCCTTTGTCATTCCCTTCTATCCCACTACTTTCAGTATAAAAATCAGTGTTTTCCTGTTGCATTTCTTCCTTATTGCTTCCTTCTGTCTTGCTCGTTTCACCAGTATCTGTACTTTCATTGGAGACCTTAGTATTGTCCTGCTGTAGTTCTTCTTTCTGTTTGTCTTTTTCTTCCTCTTTGTCACTGCCTTGTCTTTTTATTATTTCTCCAGTGCCTACATCTTCAATATAGGCCTCAGTGTTGTCTCGTTGTAGGTCTTCCTTATCGCTGCCTTCTATGTTGCTCATTTCTCCGGTGCTTGTACTTTCATTATAGACGTCAGTGGTGTCCTGTTGCAATTCTAGTTTTTCGTTGCCTTGTCTCTTGCTTGTTGCCCCAGTGCCTGTACTTTCAGTATAGAACTCAATGTTGTCTTGTACTCCTTCTTTGTCATTCTCTTGTCTTGTGCTTTCTTCATCAGTGCCTGTACTTTCAGTATAGATCTCAGTGTTATCTTCTTGTAGGTTTGCTTTGTAATTCCCTTCTGTCTTGCTTGCTTCTCCAATGATTGTACTTTCACCATAAACTTCAGTGTCGTCTTTGTATAGTTTGTCCCTGTCGTTCTTTTCTTTATCACTTCTTTCTGCAGAGGTCTGTATTAAAGATATATCTTTGCCATAATCATCTAGTGTATTTAGTGCAGACATAGGAATATTACTCTTTTCTTCTGATAGTTCTGTCCACTTGGAAGTGTCCACAGTGTTATCTTGAATACTCTCCTGTGAAATGTTTGATGTTTCTGTAATATCAGCTTCATAGCCAATTGAAGATGACTTGGCTGATTCTGATGAAGTTCCAGGTGTTGTATAAAACATCAGTGGGGTTGGGTCTGTAAATACATACAAAAAATTAGAAATATTCTGAAACCTACTCACTGAAATATCCGACATCAAAATTTTTTTGAAACAGGTTTGCATCAAGTAAGAATTGTCACAGGGAACACACAAAATTTTAACGATGTGTATGGCAACAGTAAACTGAACAAACCGGAAAAAGCCGGTCTTTTTCGACCTGCTACTCACCTACAGGTGGGCAATGGTCATACTTGGGGCAGCACTTGCCAGTCACATAGTGTGGCGTGCAATCTTCTCGCGTGTAACACTTGATTACTGTGCACACAATTTCTCCACTCTGACAGTAGCAAACTCTGCAGGGCGACTCGGGTTCTCCAGGCGCTCACCATTTTGATAAATTCTGCCATCTGCCTCACAGTCTGAAACAACACAAACAGCCCCAGTCCATCAAATATATGCATAGCGAGACTGTCAATAGTGTACTCCTTTATATAGTACACAGACTTTACCACGGCATTCTTTACTTGCAAATTTTTTTCGGTTTCCTGGTACACAAGGATATGTGATTTAATTTACGCCCGTAAGAAAAGTACAGTCTTCCTTGCCGCCGATTTAAACGAAATGACAACTATTCACCAGGATTATATGCAGATCTCTTGTAACGAATTTCACCCAACGCGGACAATGAATATGGAAAGTAAGGATAGAGTCACTGACGCCCATAAGTAAATTATGGTTTTCACTGACTCGATTGACACGAAAGTCCTCACTACTCAATAACATGTGGACATATCACGTATCGGACTTTATCGAGCTCGTGGAAAAAATGTAGACAATAGAGCAACATTTAATTTACCCCCCAAGTAAAGTATGTTTTCCACCCAACCGATTTTCAGGAAATTGTTAACAGCTCAAAGACATTACGTGGAGATACATATCGAAAACTAAATCAGTCGACGGACATGAAAATTACAGGTAAAATTCACTTACTCGCTAAGTAAACTATGATTGTTGCTCATCCGATTTTCACCAAACTCATACTTGCTAGAGATTTTTTAAAGAACTCATACACCGAATTTCATGAAATTCCGACAAACGGTTCAGTTCAGTCTTCTTTTCCACTTCGTAAAGAATGCCCCAAAAGTAAAACAAGATGCACATGTGAATTCTGTTAAGGTAAAGTACACAAATAGAGTACATGCACGGTACTGTTCTTGCTCATGGCCAAGAACTGCATGAAATTCGTCAATGCATCGCGAATACGCATTGGAAAATAACACCACATTGATTAAATCATGTGGATTAATCGTGCAATCTCTTCGATGGTTGAAGCAAGTAAAATTTGTTTCATGTCAATTTACGTGTACTCTAGAATCTTATTTATCCCGGCAACTTCCGTTTTATCCCTTCTTGCTTTTAGTTGTATGTCTAATCATCCTTTTCTGACTCCCGGTTTCTGTGTTCTTCGTCATGATACCCAATAATTTCAGAAACCGGAAACATATTGTGTATGAAATCTTGGTGTGAATCATAGTAAATTACTAGTCAATTTGGCGCCATATTCATGAATTTATAACAATACTGAAGAGTGAAATATTATACTACAGAGTTTGGTTCTCGAAATCACGTTTGTAAAACACATGTAGCACACAAATAATCTTTGAGAATTTTGTAAAACCATTTAAAAAACATACACTGAATTAATAATAAGCCCTTTAATAGTAATGCAAATGTCAAGTTAAATTATTATATGAAAATTCCTGGAACCAATAATATTTTTCTTAGCCAAATTAATATGTGGATAAAAGGTGGTTCATGAGTTTGTCAAATGCTAGGTTTTGTTATTGTTGTTCGAACTTCTGACTCTTACCGCAGTGTTCGCCTGACCACCATGTTGCTATTGTGCGAGACGCAGTTAAAATATGCTACTAAACACTGAGCTTTAGCGGGGTGTCTGTAGTTTATTTAACGACGCTCTCAGTAACTAGGACTGCATAGTATCAAACTAATTGGATGACAGTGAGGCGTGAATTGGAGGGACATGAAAGGGAGGAAGCATAGCCTGATTTTTAAAGTGTTCTCTCGGCATTTTCTTGGGACTCAGGAAAATGGCGAATAACATCAGGTTAGAAAGAATGCCGTCCAAGATTCGTAACCAGGTTCCTTTCGAACTCAAGTCAGAAGCGTAGCCTTCCCCCGACCCCCGATAAAACTTCTGTTTGTATTGAATTTCACGGAAATAAATCTCATAGAGTCCACTCACCACATTTGTACTCCGGGCAGCATTTATTGGGGCGCTGAATTGCCCGGCAGCCGGACTCTTCTCACACTTGATGATCTCGCACGTGATGTCAGGCGGGCGGCATACACACCGCTCACACATAGAGGCAGTCGGGATGTCGTCATCTTCTTTGTACAGAACGTCGTCAGAAAGACAAACTGCGAATCATAACTTTCAATGAAACAGAACATCGCGCTTTGCTGTCGGTTACCTAGGGATACGGGGCTATAGCTCATCTTAACGGCCCCACAAAAACGAAAAATGTTGTGTATAGTTACGTGACGTCAGTGAACAACATGCAAAGTAAATTCTCCTATCGAGACTTTAAAACACATTGTGGCTGCCACATTTATAGTGACCGTGACAAGTAGCAGTTTTGGTCCTGCCACCAACCTTTTTTCATTCTGAATTTTATACGCCAGTTCCGGCATTAATTTACATAGACCTTTAATAAAAAATGTTACTTTCCTCGGATTCCTCGGCTGCATTAGGACCCAAACATTAAGAGGAGTATTTGGGTATAAGTAAGAGCACTGGCGGAGACGAAAACTTCTATTCACGTCCAGTGGCGTAGCTAGGTTTTCTGGCGCCTGGGGCGAGTAATCCCAATGGCAACCCGAACAGAAATTAAGAATTTAACAAGATAGGAAATTTAAGAGCAACTCAACACTGAAGAGCGTTCGGAGCTTTCATCCTGATGTGCACACTTAATTCGTACTCTCCTAATTTTTCTGGGTCTGATGCTTACAAAATGTTTTATTATTTCATGTGTAGGCCTATTCTCTATTTGAGATAAACACTTGTAAACCAGTAAGCAGGAATGTCAGTGACATGTTAATTAATGTCAGAGCCTCGCTGGTGAAAACAGAGTGCATCACTAACAGACTAATCGATTTAATACTTCCAGCCAACTGGAAAATTCCGTGTTCAATTCACAGTAACATTGAGATGATTAATGAAATTACATACATCAACAACAGTCGAACATATAGTTTTATATAAATTATACTTAATACGCCTGTTAACTTACAATTTCAATTAGCTGGAAACATAAATATGCAAATTATACATACCGGTTTAAAAATGTAACATTCTACTAAGTTGCACTCTCTTCACGACTTTCAGGAAAAGTTATTGGAGTTAAAACGTATGTTTTGATTTTCTCTACAAACTTGTCTGAAAATTTTCTCCTTCTAAGAAGAACTGAGCGAGATATTATAAATGTACTTACGTCTTCACGTAAAGTACCTGTTATTCTTGTCAGATTTTAATCAAACTTGAGTTTTTTTCGGCAGATTTTAGAAAAATCCTCAAATATAAAATATGATGAAAATCCGTGTAGCGGGAGCCGAGTTGTTCCATGCGGACAGACGGACGGACAGACAGACAGAAGGGCGGGCTGACAGACATGACGAAGCTTATAGTCGCTTTTCGAAATTTTGCGAACGCGCCTAAAAATCACAATGCTTTATTGAATTTCCTTTTACTTGGCTCAATAATTTAAAATCTGTTGAGCGCAGAAAATCAATTTTTCATATCAAATACTCATTTTGCCGCCCCTTGCACTCTGCCATCCGAGGCTGCCGCGAAGGAAAAAGAGTCGACTTACCACTGTCGTTTGCGAACTTCTCTCTGCTCTTGTCGAAATATATGCCTCTCTCGTTCGAAGAGCTCTCCCTGCTGATCGGCGCTGGGAACAAACAACATTATGAGTACCGACAGAAATACAAACGAGACTGCAAATTTTGACGTCAGAATGACTGCCATTCAGTAACACCCAGCTGCGGATTCGTATGTTCCGCCTTTCCTTCCCAGAACTGCGAGAACACCGATGTACCCATTTTAAAATCCTCCCATTTGTCTTTAAATGCTTCCCATATTCAGTTTCTGCATACATTTTGGAATTAACAATTTCGCCTTACATATTTTCTATAATATATAAGTTAATATCTCAACGCGAACATAAATACTGTAAAATATTTAAGGTGTTTTACATTGGTAACTTTTCTTTAGAAAATTTTTGCTTGATTATGGCTCTGTACATGAGCCGAAACATGCAGCACACTGACATCAATATATGAAAAATATTGTGATTGGCGGTGTTTTTCCTCCACTTGTATTTAGTATTGGCTTTCACAATCCCGCCATTTCCGTTCTATAAGTGTTGTACCCAGTAGAGGCACATGTATCTTCTTGCATTCCTTACCTTCGAACTAGATGGAGGCGCGTGGTCAGGCCATTTTCACAACTCGGCCTCTTTACCACTGGATAACTAGACCCTAGAACTCATTGGACAGGACAGCGGTGGGCCCCAGAGTCGATCTGGACGTGACGGAAAACAAATCTTTGCCTCTGATAGGAACGGAACCGAAATTTCCCAGTCGCCTACTCCTTAGCCTAGACACTATACTGACTGAGCTATCCCAGCTCCCCATCCTCTTCTAATCATTTTGATATTTTTTTCAGACCGCTAGACCCTTTCAACAGTCCTTACTCAACTACCGCTTGCGAGCTACTGGAATCATCAAAAGAGTTATGAGTTCGAAATACTGTTCCTAAATCGAATTATTTTGCAGTTTAAATTAATTCATATTTGTTTCCCGAGCAAATCGAATGCAAGCTCACATGAATATATACCAGCCTACGGAGAAAGTATACAGCTCCTATCTTCTTATCTTCGGACACAAAACATGACAGAAATGTACCCTATTGAGACGTTTCTCAGATCTTACTTTCCCATCGCACAGATTAATTATTTGCTGTCATCTGTGAAGCAGTGCTCCTTTCAGAATGCTCGAGTACCTAACAGAACAATGAGTATGAAAACAACGGAAGGTAACGGACGAGTGGTTAGCTCTCCTACTTTGTATGAAAGAGGTTCCGGGTTCAAATCGCAGTACGAAGACCGGTTATCGTAAACGAAGTTTTTCATGGTCTTCATCAGTGCATGTAGCCAAATACCCGGTACTGGTAGTAGTTTAAATTAGACAAGAACCCTTCCTTCCGCATCCTTTCAAAGTAATTAGAATATACACTAATCATTCTCTCATTCGACGTTTCTAATCATCTTCTATTCATAGCCATCGAAAGCGTTGTTCAATAAATCATAAATTAATAAATGAAAAAACTGCTTGACAGTAATATGCTGTAGGAAGTGACCTGTAGAGTGTTCCGGCGTGTTTTTAAATAAGGTCTTGGTTTAGCGACACCTGAATTGTACTTCAGTCACATACTTGAACGTCAGTCGTGGTAGGCCAAACAATAGTATATGGGTAAGTGACGTACAATGGGATTGTAGTGAACGTGTGTTTACTCAGCAAAGGGCCCTCCCTGAATAATAAGTCTTGCACTGTGTCAAGATTAATTTGTAGGGTGGTTTGCATTTTCCGTTCTTCGTTTGTGTTTATACGTGCTTTCAACCAATCCTCTGAAACGGAGCGTTAATATTTCATAATATACAGTGTGATTACATTAATTCACCGAATTACCCAGTTCTATGCCTACACTTAGGACCTATTTAAAGGCGCTGTCATCTTCATCAACCTGCCGCGTTTTCCAAATGGTCGCAACGAAGGGTGAACAGACACCTCAAATAGGCCAAACTGTCTGACAGACACAGGTCACACCGTGATCATGAGGGGGGCTTTAAGCTTTTCTCGGGTTTCTGGGATAGCGTAGTCAGTGATAACTAAGCTACGGACTGGAAGCTCCAGGGTTCGAATCTCGGAAGGAGTAAGAGGGCTTCTTTCTCGTCTGAAAAACGTCCACACCGGCTCTAGGGCCCACGCAGCCTTTTATTCAAAGGGTACTGGGGGCTCTTAACCTGCCAGACCTTGAGGTCGGCCACTCACTTCCACTGGTGCCGAGTTTAAGGATGAGTGCGACTATAGCTCTGTTACCCATAGGCTATATGTCTTCACGATTTGTACCGGGACAACTTCATCTTACTACTACTACTATTACTACTAGCCTCCACTTTCAGCGTGGGAAGGTCCGATAAATAATTATGACGATGAAGATAATAATAATAATAGTAATAGTAATAATACGAAGAAAAATTGCGGGGGGGGGGGGGGATGAAGTCGTAGACTCACAAGGCTAAAATTTAAGCACTAGCGGAGATGCAAATCCATGACAGAATGAAGTAAAATAAAAGCGGCACTATTTCAAGGTAATGTTAACAGTGACATTATTATTATTATTTATCATATCAGAAACAAACCATGTTGGTAGGGTATATAATGTTGCAGGTATTCTGTGGTTATAATACATGGTACATGTAAGGCTCCCATGATGAACCTTTTGTGCTTTTAGAATAGCACTCTGTGGAGTATGTGCGCAGTGTCCAATATGGTTTTTTCTGTATTATTATTATTATTATTCCATTGGCGTAACTCCTCCTCGCTCTTCTCTTCTTCGTCAAGGGCGCCTAAGCTTACAGGCCAATGCGACGCAAGTCCTCCCATTTCTGGGTTTCTGAATTTTACAGACATTTGGGAATCGGCCCGTCGAAAGGCAGCTACCCATACAAGGCAACACAAACACACATGAACTGTATACATCCACCCAGGATTCGGAAACATAATCTCAGCAACCGAGTTGCAGAAGGCAGCACACGCCTTAGACTGCGGCCACTGTGATGGAAACTTAAACCACAGGAGAAAAGGAAAATGCAGTGGCACAATTATAATTTAAGAATGTGTGCAATATCTCAAACGAATTTATCAGATATTGAGACAAGGAGAGCGACTCGAATATTTACCCTGATTTAAAAGCTAATTATGGTAATCCAAACAAATGCTGTAATATACAGTAGGCCTATACAACATGATTCTTTATGTTAATAGTCGTTGTATCCGTCTTTCAACCCCAGACATCCCCAACCTGGCTACTAAACACACGGACCAATGCCACTTTTCCTGCCGCACTGAGAAAGTACTGTAATTAATGCCTAGGGCCACTAATACCTCGAGGAAACTGAAAGCGCACAGAGGATTATTAGCGTACCGCTTCCCTTCCCAGCCTCTGGAGTTAACCAAATGTCTGGCACTGATACTGATTCTTGATACTGTGACATTACCTGCCCGACAGATGACGAACAGCGAGATCAAACACAGGCCACAGACTAGCCACATTTTCCTCTTTGTCTTCGTTTCCTGCAACAAACATTTACATGACGGTCATTTATCGTACACACCACAGCACAACAAAAACTAACAGTTATCTCTTAATACAAACTGCGCTATCATCCGGACGGTCCGGGATTCGCATTCCAGTACAGGCAAGATTCTCTCTTCTCCAAAACTTCCAGACAGGCTTTGGGGCCTACCCAGCCTCATATTTAATGGATACCGGGGTTCTTTCCCGGCGGTAAAGCGGCAGGAGCGTGAGGTTATACACTCATCTCCACCTAATGATGAGGTTAAGAATGAGCGAAGCTATACCTTTACTACCCCTATATGCCTTCGTGGCGTGGACAGGGACAACTTTACCTTTTGTACCTTCACCTTTACCATGATATCACACCTCCTCTTAATGTGAAGGACCAAGTTTCACGCATATTTGTAACACTTTTTCTGAAATTAACAATTTCAATAAACGTTTAGTTTAATAAAGATACAAACATATTTTACAGACTAAATAAATATATGTATATATGACGCATCGATTGGGGTGAGCCCACACTGGTCGAGCACGACTGTTCGTTCGGTGCAGCTCGAAATAGAATGCACAGATCTGTTCCCGAACATTCCGCATTCCATGCAGAATTACTATTACAACTTCATTCTACCTAACTGAATATTCTACAAATAATATTTTATATATCTTATATATATATTTTAACTGTTTTTAACTTAAGTATTTTAACATTAATTTCAGTAACGAGGACAAAAAAAATACAACATTTTAAAGTGTATAACCTAACATGTACCTTTGAAGAAGGGCTGGTGTAATTTAAAACAGATGTCCCTGAAGATGATTCTCATATAAGGTTCGAAACATGTTGGACCATCTTCAATGAAATATGTGTATTGAATAATAGAAAATAAAATTGTATATTTGTCGGATAGAACCTAAATAATCAAAAAATGTACGGTAGAATAACAAAAATAAAATGATGGACTGTTATGTAAACTAATGGGCTGCAGACTGGAGGTCTGGGTTCGATGGCCGGTTAGGACTGAAACGTTTAAGTCGATTGTTTTGGAAAATAGTGCTACATTAAATAAAAAGACAGCTAATGACAAAACTAATACGGTTTTTGCATACTATCTGTTTATTCTCAGGATGGTCATGTCTCGTTTATCAACCTGCATGGAATGTGCTGAGTAGTACCATGAAAATTGAACGTGAGTGTGGCCAGAGACAAAAACGCTTCACTTGGCACTGTAGTTAAACCCACATTCTTTTGGAAATTTTGAAATAATATAGACGTTTTTAACACAGCTAAATATTTAGCTTTTGACCTGTAAAAGGGGTGCAAAGAACTAAGATATTCACATTTTTTGTAATGGAAAATAAGACGTTTATACTGGATTTTCGATTGTAGATTTATCATTTGTACGATGGTCCCGCAGTAGGTTGTAAGAAAAATATCCTTTCGGTTCTAAGTTCTGCCATTCAAAGTAAACTTAGAACAAGCGTAGGCATGCACGCACGTACGTGTCAGTACTTCCTATTCTTGTCCTTCTGTATTTGCAGACATCGGTATCACGTTGCTCACGTCTGCTGCTTCTATTGTGGCTTGCTACAGTAATTTTACCCCTAGTTCAACTAATAGTCTTTACCAGTCTGTCTGTAAATTATTCCAGCTAATTTCCATGTGATAAGGTAGTCGACAGGATGCGACCAACAAATTGGGCCAGATAAACTAAGGACCCTATATAAACAAATTTGTACCAAATCCGTACACTAAAATTGGATCAAATACTTCAAAAAACATATTATGTCAAAAACCAGATTGCAGGTACCATAATCATTATCGTTCAAAACAAAAAGGATTTTCGTAAATACATGTATTCCATCTGTCTCTTCGCCCAAACGCCCAGAGAGGCTCTGGGGCACCAACCAGCCTCCTGTGCAATGGGTACCGAGACTCTTTCCGCTGGGGTAAAGCGGCCGGGGCTTGAGGCTAACCACTCACCTTCATTTAGTGCCAGAGTTAAGAATAAGTGGAGCTGTATCTCTACTCCCCATGTGTGCCTTAATGGTGTGTATGGCGATAACTTTAGCTTTTTACATCGGAATGATCTTCATCGTTGCAGTGGTGACCGCACAGTGCCATTTAGTCGTGTTCGGATCCAAAGAAAGGATATTTTAATTTTATGCCAGTTTGCTAGGTTCCTCCCCATTATTTGAAACTGAGGCAGAAAAGCGTGACATGTGCTGAACTGCAGTGTAACTTGAGCTCACTGGACAGATAAAAATAAACCAGGAAGGGTTGAAAGGAAACCTAAAGGAGAGGAGTGAACTTGCTGCTTGCAGATAGTTCATTGGCACTGCTTTGTATTGTCTCCGTATTATACAGCATGGCGCCAGGCCCGCTATGTGGGAACAGAGAGACCTCGCCGGGATGATAACACAGCATTCCTAAGTAGCGTAATAACAGGTTCTGCACTGCCAGGGGGTTGGTGATTCAGCAAACAAAATAAACACGCAAACAACTTCTCGTTCTTTTCCTCATTCTCCTGTCTTTTTCTGCTTCCTTAGTATTGTCCACTGATGGGAGGTCCTTCTGCATTAGTTACGGTTGACCGAACCGAGTTCCACAAAAAGGTTGCTTGATTGATTTGTGAGTTATATGTTTACATGCAGCGCATTTCTTATTATAAAGAACATTTCTGCCTGTTACTACTTTCAATTAATGGATATTAATTAAGTTATTGTCTATCAACTACCTCCGTAGGCCAGACCAAATCTTGAGAAGCTGACAGAATGTCGGCTAATGTGGAAGCTCTTCAGTTGTTAAAGAACTCGAATGCTGCGTGTTTGGGGATTTTTACGGCTGTGTGGTTGAGGAATCCGTTCTTCAGGGATATGACGCTGCGCCAATCTGTAAGCCGTCCCCGACCTTTCGGAAAGTCTTCAAGCGTATATACCCTTGAACGTCGGGAAATGCTTTCGCAGTGACGTTGCATTATATCCCAGAATAACAGACTCCTCAACCTGAAGGTTCATTAACATGCTCACAAAAGATTACCACTCGTCCCTACTCTGAGTCGTAGGAATCGGTATCATACACTTTCACCCTATTTTTGTGAGATCTAACAGGCCTATAATATCTTCCTGTCTACCACTAATTTATTTATGTATTGCAATGAAGCTCTTAGAAAAAGTAACAGATTAAAAAATTATGGGAGTAAGAAATATGTGACAGGCGACAGAAAAATAGCTTTTCGGGATTTGAAAGGGCTATTCTTAAACATAAAGAGACGTGACAAGTTCTGAAGAACTTCATGTCTCTTTATATTCGTTAGGTATGCTGTTTTAAAATACACCGTAGTTTAAAGTATCATATCCTACACGCGCGGTTAACCAGCACAGCGTTAACTATGCACATGTACCCTCTGAATATCCATATATACCACCAACGTCAAGAAGTCTGCAGCAACTGTTCAACCAAGATACAGTACCACATATTTGTATTTTCTCTGTGAGAGAAGCGATTGGATTTAGTGTTTTGTGGCACACCAGATGAGTAACACTGTAGGAAGAAACTAGCACGTCCCTACCACAGACATTCCGCAGATTTGTTGTTTCTTATTTTCACAGTTGTTCAACCCCCACTTGTTTATGCCTTGACGGAACTTCTTCTTAAATGTAATTTTCATATTTTAGGTTCAAACTTCCTGTGAGTTATACGTGAAAAATGCAGAAGTGCAAATTCATGGATTAGTTTGAAATTCCCTGTAAACTTAAGCGTTTCCTGTGGTCATCGCATGATTTCCTGTCTGCATCTGATTTCGCTGTGTCTGTCTCAGGTTTGCTGAGGTTTGCTCGGTGTAGGTCACTCTCTTTGTCACAAATGTCTGTTTCCAGTTTCATGCAGAAATCCGAAATTTGACAAGTTATATATGAAACGTATGAAATTAATTTGTTTCGAAGACACAACTTCTTGAGGATAAAATGTACGGATCGAGATTCGAATGAGGTAGCTCCATAATTAAAACACTTCGTGAACTACTTGACTTTACAACGTTATAGCCAATCAAGTTTTCAGACAATAGTTGTTTAAAAAGGAATCAGTATTTAAGAAAGATTAGGCTACGGGCTGGACGGTTCGGTTTTCTAGTTCTTGTAGAGGCAAGAGACTTTTCTCTTCTCCAAAACGTCCAGACTGGCTCTGAGGCCCACCCAGCCTCCTGTTCAATGGGTACCGGGGTTCCTTCCCGGGGGTAAAACGGCCAGGGCGTGAAGTTAACCTCTCACCTTCATCCAGTGCAAGGTTAAGAATGAGAGGAGCTATACCTCTAGTAAAGGTAAAGCAATCCCATTACAGGCCTTGACAGGCCCTTAGGGATCCAGGAGAATGAGGCTCCCAGATTTTTCAGACAATCGGCACATGAAGGTGGTAAGGTTGTCAACCCTACGCACCGGCCGCCTTTACCCCCCAGGAAAGATTCCTGGTACTCATTTCTGTTAGAGGCTGAGTCGACCCCAGGGCCATAGTGCGACCGAAACGATTATGTGTGACACCATCGGGAATCGAACCCGCGACGTTCCGGTTTGTAGCGTAGTGCCTCAACCAACTACGCCACCGCGCGCCCCAGGAGCTATACCTCTAATCCCTATATATGCCTTCATGGCATGGACAGGGAAAACTTTACCGTTACCTTTAAAAAGGAAGGTAATGTATCAGTGACTTCGTCAGTTATAGAAGATGGCTATAAAATGTGGAATACAAACTTCTTGGTCTCCAATAAATATTTACTAATAGCATTTATCAGCGTCTGAGACAATAAATTTTTTATCATTCACGGAAAGATTTATTTTAAAATCAACACATATACAAGCCCAAACATTGCAGCGTGATACCGAAAATTAAATCACACAATTCAGCAAGTAAAAGAATCATGACATTATTAAAAAGACTTAGATGGGTTACGGAGTGAGATTTTACTAAAATTGTGAGTTAATGACTTTTTCCACACCAACAATACGCTTTTTAAGTATCCCTCTTCTGTGTTGAAAATAACAATTCCTTTCTCGAAACTCATGAAGATATTACAATCATTTTATAAATCCCCTTAGCTAGTATTGAAAAATTCAACAACACACACACACATTTTTCTTATAAGTTACAACTCGCTGTCCACAATAATCAATTTTTCTTCTCCTACGTGCAACTACAGTCTGAATACGAGGTATACGAAATTGTAAAACAATGAATTGCCTCAAGATTCGATGCCATGCAATCAGCAACTCAACCCCTCCCCCCCTCAACCCATGTCTTTTAATGTGGTTCCTAATTGTCAAAAATCATTTTCGTGACAGAAACAGTGGCAGGCCATTGACTTACTATTAGATAACACTCACAAGCACTGATAAACCATTGTTTACAATTTTGTGTCAGATTGTCTTAAGGTACGTCCAGGCCTGTTACTTTGTTTCGAAACTTGTGCAACACCGCATCGTTGATACTATCGCGAACATATATTTCGTAATAGCTACTGATGAGATGATATTTGATGCAGTTGGAGACGAGGCTTTAGATATTTCTGAATGCCGTTCTTGATGGGATGTAAGATGTAAATATTCGGAACACGAAACCTTGCAACAGGTGCGAATCCAAGTCAGCTGGTGCGGAACAACTTCCTACCTCGACAACTTCGAATGCACTTGACCCGACATAGGTCAGGCCACAGTTGCCTGAGGCCTTAGCCGTAAGAGACTGGAAATCAGCAAACCAATCGAGTCTGCCCGTAAAAATGTGGCCAAGGCAAAAGAAAGAACTGGGCCCAGGACTTTCCCGCTACCATGAGTTTACTGTAATTTTCTTCAGTTGTAATGCGAAACTTTGGCACCTGTCCTCCAGAATACGCTGCATCACATTATAGAAGACCGCAATTTTCAAGCCTAATGATTGTTTGCCGGATTTATATCAAACATGGGTGACAAGACTGTTTGGATGAGTGCATTTTAGTTTCAAATTAACGCGGTTCGGCACATTTTCCACACTGCTGCATCGTCCAGTACATTCTACACGAGTACACGTACCCACAAAATACGGTTACCAAAGATAAGTGTTGTATGTAACACCACCAAACAAAAACACTGAATTGAATTTGACCCTGAGAAAATGACAAACCTTGACCTTAATTGCCAGAGTAACGTGTTAAAGCGAAAGTAGGCGACAACTCCGTTAGGAAGTAGTCTATTTAGTACATCCTTTCCCTCATAAACTGTGGAAACACGGCTGAAGATTACGTACATCGGACACGACAACAATTTAATTTTCGGCACAAGGATAGACACTTAGCTGCGCGAAGTGCAGTCAACAGGAAAACCTCGTCAAGTGTTAAATTTCAAATTTCACACACACACACACACATTAATCTTAGCCACGAAATTACCGGTTTTGGACCGGCTGGAATAGGACAGAGTGTGGCAACTAAAGAAAACATATGTGTCAATAGATCGTGATGCGCGGCACGTACAAGTATTTACATTATATATAATGCAGTACATGCACACCACGCTCCGTGTTCTCCTAAGCATTTTATTTTCTTTACTTATTTACTGATTTTTCGTTCATTACAGCCCATCAATCTGTGCCCGTGTAACACCAGGTCCTTTCGGACCACAGATTCCTTAAATAATAGACAGATTCAAATGAAAACCTTAAGAAGGCCAAAAAATTAGACCCTATTGCGTGCAGCTGTAGACTTAGTGAGTAATCAGCAGGAGTAAAACATGTACTGTATACGTTGTAGCTGGCAAAATGGTGAAAACGGCAAAGCTGTGCGGAACCTGTCTGCACTGAATTAGCTGGTGTCCATTTATGTTTCTTTAGTTCGTTCGTTTTGCTACTCATACTAATAAACTACTAATATTGCTCTACCATAATAATCTTCCCCCTTCTGTCTGGTAATTTTCTCTTTTCCCCATTCTATTCCCCGGAAGCCTCCAATAAGGACTGCGTCTTACCGAATATATTTTTCCTTAACATTAAATTTTAAATGCGTGTATTCCAGTAACGCTTAACTCCGTTACATTTGTTCAGGTTATCACTTTGTTTTGGGATACATCCTCGTTCATACACAACCATACACTACACAGGAATTCTTCCCTTCCTTTTTTCGTAGAGCATATAATATAGCCAAATGCATGTTTTAGAAGAATCTGAGGACTTGGAGTAAGCGTAAACCAAAACACTGACTCCTTGCTTTCAACAGCAATAATAACATAAGATGATACAGAAACTTACACTGTAAAATTATAATGTAATATTACAATTTGGATTTCATCTTTTAAATAAAATAATAGTTGAAGTCTGGCCCTTTATGGAATAAAACCGAGGACAATTGTATGCAAAGCCAGTGTAAAATTAGATAATGTTATATTAACGTGACGTTTATTCTTATCACATATTATATAAATACTGATTTGAAATCTAACAGTTTTTATTGTGGGTACAGTAAGATTTTCGGTATGTTTTCAGTGAATATCCAAAAATAAAGTTATTGTTTGGCTATTATTTTGCAATTTGTGGTTACGAATATTATATATATATATATTATATATATATATATATATATATATATAGTCATACGACATTAAAAATGGAAAAGAGGCAGATAACAGTACACGTCAAAGTAAAGGTTTTTTTCTCTTTTCTACCCACAAAGAAATCTCTTACAACAGTTGTTAATAATTTATTTAGCTAGCTAGATGGTTGGCTAGTTAGTTAGTTAAGATTTATTTAAGACGCTGCGAGTAGACCTAACTTCAAGACAACAGGTATCGCGTTGACAATCCTTGTACGTTGAGTATTTCGTAATATAACACGCATTTATTTTTTCACTCAGTGATCTTAGGGTAGTATCTGGCGTTTCAACGACAGAGCCTGTATTCGGTTATGAACAAGTGTGTATGGAAAATACTTGCCACTGGATATCAGCAGATAAGACGTGGTTGGAATCAGACGATAATATTGAATAGA
The DNA here is from genome assembly GCA_021186555.1 of Reticulitermes speratus. Lineage (NCBI taxonomy): Eukaryota > Metazoa > Arthropoda > Insecta > Blattodea > Rhinotermitidae > Reticulitermes > Reticulitermes speratus. The sequence goes on from JAJKFL010000002.1 coordinate 17,019,200, forward strand.
TGGTTATATAATAAATTAAAGATCACAGTATCTTCTTGTAACAAGGAGAAGAGAGAAAAAAAGACCTAGATTAAGGTGGATGAATGATGTCGAAATTGACTTGAGAAATGTTGGTGTAAAAAAGATGGAGAAAAAGAGCTTTGGACAGAATAAAATGGGCATCTGTCGTGAGGGAAGCCAGGATCAAACTTAAAGGGCTGTAGTGCTGAAGAAGAAGAAGAAGCCTCTTGTATAAACATGTGGTATTTTTTTGGGTGTAACAGACCGGGGGTATTTGGAAATACGGTCTTGAAGAGAACACATAAATCTAGGATGGAGGAAGTAACAGGAAGTAGGAGAAAATTACATAATGAGAAGCTTCATATGGGCACTCTTCAACAAAAATGATAACAATCAAATCGAGGACGAGATGGGCTCGAAACGGAAGACGCATGGAGAGATGAGAAATGCATACAGAAATGTAGTCAGGAAACCTAACCTGAAGAGGTTATTTGGTCAACGTGAAAGTTGAAGGAAGGATAGATAATATAACAAGACAGGCAATGTACGTATAACGTAACATTGCGGCGCGCTCGCGTAATATTTATACCTCCCCGGAAATTCTAACAGCCTGTGCCATTTCACTCGAAAAGAGCGCTTTTATAGCGAGTTTATGTCGCCGGAAACAATAAAACTTACTCAGGTCTTTATATACAGGCCCGATATTTTTGTCCGATTGTAACAAAGTTTAAATTTTCCCAACAGATTTTAATGAAAGTCTCCAGTATAAAATTCCACGAAAATCCCTCCAGTGGGAGCCGAGCTGATACATGCGGACAGATATGACGAGGCTAACATAAAATAGTCAATCAACAAATTCACTCATTATTACTATTATTATTATTATTATTATTATACCTGTAAACTGGTCCAGTGCATTTGTTGGTTGACTATTTTATGTTTGATGACAATGTACGGTATGAATAATATAAAAAATAACGAAGCTAATAGGCCCCTTTCGCGAGTATGCGAACGCGCTTAAAAATGGGTCTTACAAGAATATGATATGGGGATGTGGAGTGGATCCATATGTCCCGTAATGGGGTCCAATGGCTGACTTAGTGAACAGGGTAAAAACATTCGGTTTACATGGAAGACGGGGAACATCTCGTTTCGCTGAGGAACTGCTTGTTCCTCAAGAAAGGTTTTACTCCGTGGGAATATTTAGGATGTCGAAAGAAGCGATCGTAACCCTTCGTAAAACCGCGGGACTGTAGAAGACCACATAACTCCTCAGTCAGGCTTCAAATTGGATACCACCTGGGTGCGTTGCCGCTAAGCCAAGTCGCTTGGTCAAGACGAAACATACGCAGTTCTTTAGCAATAGCAGTATCGTCTTTAAAACTGATGACGTTTAGATTGGGTGAATTGAGCTTTCTTAATGAACTGTGCCTTGACTTCGTGCATAGAACATTAATTTGCTCTGACACAAGCGCGCGCGCGCGCACCACACACACACCCACACACACACACACAGCACTTCGTATTAAGAAGAGATTAATGGAACTTCAGGACGATTGACAAATTGCAGCTAGACTCGTATCATTAAAATATTTGAAATTCATTTCGAAATTAACAACAGTTAACTTCTGCCACTAAATACTATTTCCTGTACTGTTCGCTACATACACATACATGCTGCATCGGGTTTGATGTTTTCAGGAAATTGGTCATTTACTTTTCACAGGGTTTCCGTTGCATGGCCCTGCGTGAGCCCGGCGTAAAAGCTGAACTAGTCTAGGCCTACCCGCTTCAAAAAGCATGTTCGCAGGGTCATAGTTCAAAACACCGTACTGAACAATGTCACCGAAGAGGCTAGTAATGCTCCAAACTTTGTATTCAGGATGTCCCTGGTTCGAATCTCGCTCTGGACACTAGCTAATCTGAGACACTACATCAAATGGGCGATAACTTCTTTTTTCGGAATCCTTTCCAACTTACCACTCTAAAGTTATTCTGCCCCTCGCCTTTATATAACCTAAGCTACTGGGAGCGTTATAAAGAAACCATAAATGCTATATCCGTTTTTATCGTTGTATACACAAATTTGGCTTCTTCACGATAACAATTTTGGAAGATACAAGATTTTCTTTCATTCTTTATTTTTTAAATTATTTGCTTTAGATCTGGAAGTAGAAGTCCTATATTCATATTTTTTTTGTGTTAAAAGGCCCCGCAGCAGAAGCTACGGACGCACCGCAGCCTTGAGGCTTATTGTGCAACCCTGTGATGAAGACGATAAAGTTGTTTCTGCGTTTCCATTTTAATGGAGCACCGGTGGAATGAAATTGTCAGGGGAAAAACCTGTCCCAGTGCCACTTTGTACACCACAAATCCCACGTGGACTGACCCGGGATCGAAAACGGCCGTCCACGGTGAGAGGCCGGCGACTAACCGCCTGAGCCATGGCAAGGCCCCTATATTCAGAGTTAGTGTAATGAGTTCACAATTCAAGGTACACTATAAGGTTATTCGCCTGTTTCGTTGTTATTTTCAGATCAGTTGGTATAATTATAACATTCAGATTTATACGTAAACACAAATGCGAGACGGGAAAGATACGAGTACATACTGCACTGTAGCATGCTTTATGTACTTACGACAACGGTGACCTTCAGCACTTGCCCATGTACGCCTCCCGGAAGAAGTGTACTGGCGGTCTTTTATGCATACGGATTTCTTAGTGTCGTGTGTCAACTAAAAACGCAATTTGCTATTAAATGATAAAGTTATATTATTACGATCAGGGAGGGACGTGGGATTAAGTGTCATATTTCGTAGTATCTCTAGACGTGTTCCTGGATGGCTGGCATAAACTACGAGAAAATCCCAGGCTGCTGTTTGATGTCCTGTCGTGTAGATGATAAAGCATCAAAGATATTCTGTATTTATTCAAGTACTTTCTTCATATGTTATTTATCAGTATCTGTGTATTTTTATTTATTTGGGGTGTCCAGTTAAACTCGATTCTTTTAGCTGTCGCTCACAGGGTAATAAATACACAAATAACTAGACATGACTGACGCTCAAATGAAAGCTATGTTTTGGGTATCACTTATGCCGCACCATGCAAGTCCAGTAGAGTTCGTGAGAAGCAAATCATCGCTTTTCTAAGGAACGCATGTTCGCATGCACACAAACAGAATTAGAGTGATCAGCCATGCATAACACAGGACTAAATGAGCAGCTCACAAATATACACAAAAGAATGGAACCTGAAGCTTTGGGAATCAAAACTGCTGAATCTATCTCGTAAACGCTCTTCCACACAACATTATCAAATGTAATATTACACGTAATATTTTTTTTAAATTGTGCTGGGAATTGAATTTCCACGATATCCAGGATGTTTTCTGGGATCAGGATGTTGCAAATTAAACTGTCATTAAGTAACATTATCTTGCTCCTTCTTATGTCAAGATAGAAGCAATATTTCCTGTGCCAATTCATTTAACCCTTACAAATGTGCTGAACTGATCCGATAACACGGCATGAAATATTAAAAAGTACTTCCTTCAGTTTGAATCCAAATGTCAGAATTTTTCTGACAGAATCAATGCTGTGTTATAGTACTGATTGACAGTAAAATATAAATCGTAACAGGGACATCATTGTGTGTTGTACGATACAGTTAAAATGACTGAAGTACATTCATCTGCAGACAAAAAGTACTCAACCCATTGCAAAATTGTCAGACAGGACACAATAAAACTTTAGCAGAAGGTCATCGTAAGTCGTAGTCTAGCAGCAAAAATGTGAGATATTAACATATGAGGATACTGTATACCAGAAAAGGCGAAGTAAGTGCTAAATATTTTCTCCAGGAAAGCAAGGCAATTTGTTTTATGAGTATAGAGTTTGTGAAGTCTGCACAATTCGTATTGACTTTGTTAAAACCTGGAAAATACACTGATTCAAAACTGTTTCAATTATGGTCATTACGTATTTTATCATTCTGTTAATTTGTTTTGTTTTATTCGCACTCAAAATTTTCTTTTTATTCCCCTGATTATTTACTGATGATGCACAGAACGTCTCACTAATCTCTGCTATCAGCACGTCAGCTTTTACAGTAGCTTTATTGCATAGGAAGCCTGCATCGACTGGGAAGTTATTCTCCGTATTTCTTCGGCAGTTCGTCTTGCCTTATTTCATAAAAAAGGCGTAATGTACAGCCCTCCAGGTTTCAAGCAAGGCTTGCAAATTCTGAAAATATTTCTCGACAAAAGACAGAGCCTTTATCTTAAAATATTGGCAATTTATCTTCGGCTACTACCAGTTCTTTTTACAAAGAATATGTATTGCCCAACATTTCCATTCTCTGTTAATTCCCTTAATAATGGTGTTGGGATTAATTCAATGCTGGGGTTGGAATTTGTTTCTTCGAAGAAGGGCCCTATGGTTTTGAGCGCATTCACTGAATTTTTCAGCTTAAACTTATTAGTGTCGTAATATCAACGAGACTAAATAGGCAAGATATGCACAACATACGCGGAAAAAAAGAAATGCATGCAATATTTTGGATACATCATACCACAGCAAACGGCTTTATGTTTAGTAAACTTGAAGAAAATAAGGAAATAAGACGTGTGAATGTGAACTGCAGCTGGCTTAGGATATGATGGATTATTGTGCTGACAGCACTGATATGAATGTGAACTGCAGCTGGCTTAGGATATGATGGATTATTGTGCTGACAGCACTGATATGAATGTGAACTGCAGCTGGCTTAGGATATGATGGATTATTGTGCTGACAGCACTGTATGATGTGAACTGCAGCTGGCTTAGGATTGATGGATTATTGTGCTGACAGCATGATATGAATGTGACTGCAGCTGGCTTAGGATATGATGGATTATTGTGCTGACAGCACTGATATGAATGTGAACTGCAGCTGGCTTAGGATATGATGGATTATTGTGCTGACAGCACTGATATGAATGTGAACTGCAGCTGGCTTAGGATATGATGGATTATTGTGCTGACAGCACTGATATGAATGTGAACTGCAGCTGGCTTAGGATATGATGGATTATTGTGCTGACAGCACTGATATGAATGTGAACTGCAGCTGGCTTAGGATATGATGGATTATTGTGCTGACAGCACTGATATGAATGTGAACTGCAGCTGGCTTAGGATATGATGGATTATTGTGCTGACAGCACTGATATGAATGTGAACTGCAGCTGGCTTAGGATATGATGGATTATTGTGCTGACAGCACTGATATGTATGTGAACTGCAGCTGGCTTAGGATATGATGGATTATTGTGCTGACAGCACTGATATGAATGTGAACTGCAGCTGGCTTAGGATATGATGGATTATTTGCTGACAGCACTGATATGTATGTGAACTGCAGCTGGCTTAGGATATGATGGATTATTGTGCTGACAGCACTGATTGAATGTGAACTGCAGCTGGCTTAGGTTATGATGGATTATTTTGCTGACAGCACTGATACCTCTTTCCACGAGCAGGTAAAAGATTAAGGTAGATTTTATCTGTCCATGCCATGAACACATACATGGGGAGTGTAAGTATAGCTCCACTCATTCTGAAAGTCGGCGCAAGAAGGGGCAGGTAAAAAAGGCAAAGTTGTTCCTGTACGCGGTTCTTGTGTTCCCGATTATGTACGTCAGAGAAAATTTGGAGATGAGGAAAGCAAATGCAAGTCCAAATTAGGCAAATTACTTTACAAAAATTGCTGCCAGTAATAATGAGTGAAACTTGAAGGAAACACATCTACTGGCATTTTTCGCGCTGTTTACTCAATAAGCATGTCGCGCCTCGGTAATGACGGCCTTGTGTCAAGACATCTATAGAATAATTCATGATAGGGCAATGTTGTGTTTCAATTTACGCTGCGGTTTTGTTGAAAAATTAATGGTTAAATTGGTAAAACAAAGCGCGGAAATGTAATTCCGACTGTAACGTTCTCGGTCCTTTTCAGAAGACTAAAATTCAAATATAAAAAAAATACAGTTCTTCCTATTGTAGTGGATGAAGACAAAACTTCATGTACTGTCAATATGAAAGAAACCAAAGTATCGCGCCTTTCTTAAAATCTTGCTCACAATAATATACCGAACTAACAGGACAATGCAGCAAAGTGCATAATGAAGATCTCTGTAAGACCGTAAAATTCATCTTCACTAAGACAGAAGTCCACCGTTACAACGGATTCTTGGAGAATTGAATCCATTTTACGCCCTCAGCACCTACTCTTATAATGTCAATTTTAATATTATAGTGATCTTCCCATATTTGTCTTCAAAGTGGTCTTGTTTCTCTCTCATTTGAGTTTAATGCCCATAACATGATTTTCCTCCGCACAACGGTACGAATTGCTAACGTGTCTGTACTGCACGTTCCCGATTATATAACCAAATGTTATTTATCGACGCTGTATCAGCACCGGAAATGAAACTGGTGATGACTGAGACTTGGAGAAGCTGCTGGGATGATCAGCAAGGGGAAGAACAGACCTACTCGAATGAACGGGTCTAGAAGCCAAGTCCTCTTACCGGGTGACGCGGGACTGTGAGGCTCAAAATGGTGATTACTTAGTGCTGCATTATCAGCTGTACAAATGATGCATTGCAGAATGCCATGATCATTTTTAATGATGAATTGGGAAGATGAGGATCTAAGTGGCTTACTGTCCCAGAATTTACTACAGACGCAGAGGAACACCACCGGTATTGAAACTCGGTACTGCCAGTTACACATTTATACGCCTGATTATACATGGGTGTTATCGATTTGACGCAACGTCCAAGGTTCAATCCACTGGCGACCCTTCCGTAACACTCGGTGGGTTTCATCAGGCCCTTCTCCATCGCAATATGCACTTACGTTACACCGGTCACAGTGGGAGCGATGAAAGGCGCATTGTTCCCTCCGACACCACGAACTCTGGGATCTGGGTTTCAGATCCCGCAAAGGGCATGTATACTGTATATGTCGCGCTTATTTACTCTTATGTTATCTTGCCTAGGCATAGACACTTTGCGATGTGTCGCCGATACGTACTCGAAGAAGTCCTATCAAGTGCCTAAGGATTATTATTTTTTCCCCATGGCGCAGCAGCCCCCAGTGGACCAGGGCCTCCTCATTATCGAGGCTTCACGATCACACTCAAACACACCACACTCGGTAGGACTACTCTGGACTGGTGATCAGCCAAACGCAGTGACCTCTACCTGACAACACACACAACACTATCAAGAGACAGACATCCATGCCCCCGGAGGGATTCGAACCCGCAATCCCAGCAAGCGAGCGGCCGCAGACCCACGCCTGAGACCGCGCGATCACTGAGATCGGCCCTAAGGATTATACGGTTTCAAAATTATAAATCGCAACACACCACACGGATTAGTCGTTTACGGATCCAGAAGAATATTACTATTATTATTATTATTACTGTTATTATTATTATTTCAAAATGATGGTGGCTTTTATTAGTTACGAAGATTTGATTTGCAGCTGTAGGCAATGTGTAGTACCTTGTCAGGCGCATCTGACACGCCAAGTAACTGCATTCTTAACGCATAAAGTTTAAGTTTTTTCCTGTACACGCCATGAAGGCATATGGGAAAATAAGGGTACAGATCCACTCATTCTTAACCTCGAAAATAGATGGAGATGGGTGGCCGTCAGCTTCTAGCCTCGAACCCTTTATCCTCGGAAAAACGGTCCCCGCTGGGTAATCCCCCTCCCACAGCCTGGATACTTTGGAGAAGAGAAAAATACCGTGTCCCTGCCGTGCCAGCCCGTAGCCTAGTAGCTATCCCGGCGCATATTATCAGGCGCCTCTCACAGATCACATAACTACATTCTTATCGCATTCAATATTACGTTTCGCATTACGATGTACCTTCATTTTTTCCTAAATATTGCAAGCCAGTTTCATGTTGCTGTTTTGTTCTTATTCTGTGTTTCAAACGCGGACCTCGTAACGCTGGTGTGCGTGCGTGCGTGCGTCTAGCAGCTTTTCTCGCCTTAATTAGTAACTTCCGGACAGTCGACCCATATTAATGCAGCTTCGAAATGAGCCTGTGCCTTTAAAACAGCCGTTTAAAAATTAATATTAAAAGAACCTGCTCTCGGCTTGGTGTTCTTTAGAGTTCCGAAAACTTTTTACACTATATATTATTACCAGTCCCATTACCGTAGATTTTTTTTATAGAAGTTGTCTCTTATATACGGAACTCTGAGCCTGATTGTACAAAAGCATTCATTCACAATTTAGTCGTCCGGGAGACACCAGTTTTACTATCTCCGACAATTAATGCAAGAAATATGAATGTAGTCAGCCCTAACCCTGCATTGCAAATAATAGAATTCTACTTGTTACTTGTACCAACACATGAACATTAGAGTATTCGAGGGTATGACGTTGTGTTGATTGATAATTTGTTGCCAACTTTTCGGAGGAGCTTGCCTCCATGTTGAGAACAGTTACAGAAGAATAAGTAGTTTGGGCGGACTGACTGCTTTGTCTTCACCAGCAACGCTATGTAAACTTCAAATCACGCAGTCTATAAGCTGTCACTGTAATGTGAAAAAATTCCAAGGACCAAAGTACAGTGTTAGCACTGCAGGTTGGATGGTACCATCGATCGATATACAGCAAAGATATCGTCCGCTCTACGGCGAGCAGTCCGGCAATAAATTATACTTTCTGTATATGCTATTATGCCCCTCTAGAATATACACCTTGGTACTGTTTTAAGAATTTTCTCTTTTTATCCCTTTTTCATGTTCTGCATTTTAACTAACAGGTGTGTGTGTCTGGTAGGTCTATTAAAGGAGAAGCGGCTTCATCGCTACTAACAAGACAAGACAAGACAAGACAGCACGGTACAACTGTTACCTACGGTACATCTAACACCGAAAGGAAATTGAACGCTAGAACTGAGGATCCTAGAAAATGTAAAGCGATCGCGATGATCATCACAATCCTGTCTGCTACAAAGCAATGTGGCCTGTTACAATTTCACGCAATCTCTTGAGTGTTCTTCCTAATTATCTTTTTCCTATGTATTCTGCGGTTTTCCATTCTTCTTACACACTCGACCTTTCTTATACATGCCGTTTACGTATAAGGGGGCCATTTCCAGCAGTTGCTAATATTTTTAAGATTGCGCTGGCCACTGTCGCTTTCGTGCCGACTGTATTCAAGGTGACTCACAACCTCGGCTTGCCATGCTTCACCACATTTCACCCCTTGTTATGAATAACCACGTTCCGTGTATCCCTCGCTCTGTTCATGCAGTGCCACTGTGTGATGGAGGCAGTCTGCGTCTGGATATGATTGATTGATTCGCAGGTTGGTTAGCTACGCATAACAACTCGTCAGACTGCACACTGTTGATGGCAGCTGGGGGTTTAAGTGCATTATGGACATTGATTGATTCTTAGAAAGCAAATCTGAGGAAATCTGAATGGTAATTTTATATCCACGCCCGTCCTCTCCCCCCTCCCTCATCCCATACTCCTTCCGACTTTTTGTCCAGGTATAGACGAAGGCGATCTCAGGATAAAATTCAGTTTCTTATGGTATGAGCAACAAGACTACGGAGTTTTTTGGAATGTGAGGGCATGCAGTTTGGTGGATGTGTAACAACGTTCCAGAGGAACCTGCTGCCGACGCCTTGCAGGATAAAAGAAAGCACTACTACTTTCAAGACGGAGACAGCACGCCACGGAAATACTGCTTGTCAGCATCCACCAGACTCTACAAGGCTTTACATTCCAGAAGGTCACAGTCTTAAAATGTGATGATGATGGTCATGATCATGATGATGGTGATGATGATGACGACGACGATAATGATGATGATGATGATGAGTAATGTACTTTAGTAGCTCAGCAGGTTAGTACGGCGGCAACATCAGTCGCTTTCGGAATGTATGTGGTTCGATTCCCCTGTCAATTTCATTCCACTGGTGCTCCATTAATTGTAAAACTTGGTAAAAAACTGCTCATCTTCATCGTCTTCGTCACAGGGGTTGCACAAAAGGCCTTTAGGCTGTGTTGCGTCCGTAGCATCTGCTGCGGGGCACTTCATCACGCAAAAAAAAAAATGTGATTCGAAACCAGACTGAGATCAGCTCTCATGCTAATTCTCCAGGACTTTTCTTACTCCGCCCAGGAAAGTACATCAGCATGTTACTTAAGCTTAAAAGCTCATGCAGCACAGTAAAACCACTGTGTGTATGTATAATGATACGACAGTTTTTCATATTAGCAATAACTTTGTTCGTGTTGCAGAGTTTTGTAACTTGCTTACTTTTTTTCCTGTAGCGCAACAGTGCAACTCGGGCCTAGACCACCTCATTGTTGAAGTTTGTAGATTACCCACAATTAGACACACACACCCGGTAGGACTTCTTTGAACGAGTGGACAGCTCTTCGCAGAAGCCGTTACCTACACAACACACAACAAACCAAAGTGACGAACATCCATGCCCTTAGCGGGATTCGAACCCGCAATCCCAGCAACCAAGCGGCTTCAGGCCTACGCCTTATACGGCACGACCACTGAGATCGGCCCTTTATTAATTAATTTATGTAATTCACAGTCAAAGGGATTATGTGGCTGATATCAGAAGCCGAAACTTCAGCACTGCCAACGTCAATCCTCCAGCATTAAATATGCTGCTGTTCTTGGTTGAAGAAGCAGTCCATTAACAGAAGAGTAAGTATAATGTAGGCCACAGTTTTGTAAATTCCCTTCTGATTTCAAGATGACAGTGGAATTTCCAAATGCAAAATATTTTTTTCGGCTAGAGTAAATTAAAGAGATTAAGTAAGAAATGCGGGGGGGGGGGAAAAAAAGAAAACATTGCCCCACAGACAGAGGAAAATGGACCCAAACAACGGCTAATCTGAGTGGAGAGTTCGTGGTTTTATAGCAAAGGCACTGTTTTTTTTAAACTAAACCCCGTTGAAACTTCAACGGGAAATTGAGACATTTCCCACTTCTAGCTGTGTTTTCCTCAGATATCCTACCATTTTTCCACGCTTGTCTTTAAGAATACAGCAGAACCTCGATTATGCGAAATAAAGGGGACGGACCCGATTTCGGATAATTCGGAAATTCGGCTTGACGTGAAGTTGCAATAAAAATAACATTTATTCAGAAACACGTCTTATGTTAATAAAATTTAAGGCACAAGAAAGTGTATGATATTTACAGATACAATTCCGTACCCGTCAACTTTTTGCAACAAACTGATGGGGAGAGGCTCAGAGGTGTCTCGCGGCAGGCAGTTCTGGGAATCGCGTAAAAAAAGGCGTTTCGGTTAAGCGAAGTTCGGATAACCGAGATTCTACTGTACCTCGAAATTACGATTTCGCTTAATGTGAACGTCATGAACGTATACAGCCTGTTAACAAAACGCGGTGCCGCCCCTGAGGTAACTTTCTTTGGCAAAGTTCGAGGCTGCTATCCCAGCCAAAAGGTAGGCGTACCTCTCGACTTCTTCATAACGATAAATTGTTTTCGACAATTGCTATCATGTGGCGTGCGTATACATAATTGAGAATTACTTGCTACAACCCTGGGAGAGAATGACGGCGAAGTTTCAATTTTTAAGCTTCTATATATGTATGTATATATATATATATATAGGGGTGCACAAATCTCGGAGCACTTGGCCACTGCGGCGACTAATGTTTTTACGGTGGCGCCTAATATGTGTGTGTCCTCAGTACGGAACTTGTTTCATGTCACCCTTCTGGCGCCTGGAATTCTGAGGTGGCTCCCAAATTTTTGGAAAATGTATGTATATATATATAGCCGCGCTCTGGCTATGGGAGAGTAACAGGAGAGCAGTGGCACTTTTGTACGTAGCAGTCTACTGTATTGAAGAGTCTGGGCTCACAGAATAGGCTGTTAATTAGATTGAAAACAAAACACTGTAATTTACGTGATCAGCACACAGTGTCTTGCTTCCTACAATCAACGGCAGTCGGGATATGGCACAATTTGTTTTTCTGTATCATTTTATTCAACAGTTATATTTCGCTGACCTCCGGTTGAAATTTAAACATGCATTCAACAAGTAATGTATGCTCAATATCAAGGACACATACGACTCTTATTGTCATCGACTGACGAGAACAGCTTTGGCCTTGACAGCTTGAGCAGATTCCCTTATCTCTCGGCTAAACATGCGCAGAAAACATATAGGTGCTTTGAAAAATGTAAGCCTGTGTAACACTGCATTTATCACTGTTCACAAGTCGCGTTTGTTAGGTGTTCAAGTTATAACAAGCCTGAAGTGAAATTGTGCTTACCCCTAACCAGATGGAACACGACAAAAAATAACAGTATTAACTCGCGCTCACAAAACACAAATGAGCCTCAGCCCAGTGTATTTTAACTGAATACATAGATTATTTTTCATAAATATCCAATGGGTTGACTTCCCCTTGTACTACTACCAATGCCAAGGTCAAAACTCTTCTCGTGAGTCGACAACAGTAACTGACATATCACTACCTAACTTGCTCGAAATTAAATTTGGTACATGTATTTAACTGACAATTATCCGTAAAAACTGAAATAATGCATGTTGGAAATGTCCTAATAGCGACAGCAGTATAAAGTTGTCTCGTTGTGGTTTCCCAGGACTGTTTTTGGCATTGTCTCTGAAGAGTCCTAAGTATGCAAATCAGGAGTTCCACGTATCTTCCTACTCGTACTCAAAGTTGTTTCTGTTAAATATGCCCGCCCATTTTACACTGCACTGCATGTTTTCTTTGTGCAAAACTGGCGCACTGAAACTAGCAGCAACACGAGTCGTCAGTTTATTCATGTTATAGGGAACTGGCACGCTTAGCCCGAGATCAGCTACTATCACGTCTTTCTTACGCACGATAAGACAGGAGTAAGATGAGAGGAAACATCTAAGTTGGTAGAGCTTAGAAACCTGCTATACGGCCCTAAATCCGAAACAGTGGTTCTCAACATTTTGGTGCTCGCGGCGCACTTGGGCTATTTCTTTTTATTTTTTTAAGTGTGTTATTTAACGGCGCTGTCAGTTGCTGAAATTAGGCCTATATGGCGTCTGCGATGGATGAATGAATGAGGATGGAACTCCGGTGGAATGACTAGGACAGGGAAAGACCGAAATACTCGGATAATAACCTCTACCAGTGCCACTTTGTCCACCATAAATCTCGATTGGTATGTTTTTCTTCTCGCGGCACACTAGACTTAGACTGGAGAACTAAAATTTATAATAACAGTACACCAGTTTTTACTCTATAAATACATATTACCGTAAGCAGATAAATGAGGGTTTGTTAAGGATACCACTTTAAAAAGTTAAAGTAAATGCAGTGGCTTCTAGATTTTACATAACTGTGCCCCCTCAGCTTAGCAAAGACCTCATTGAAGCCTCCCCCCTTTCTTAAATTTGTAGTTACACATGTGTATAAAGAACACCTTTATCAGCTTCTCATTTAAAAAATATTAATTTGCACCTTTAATTTAATCACTTTTCTATTCAAAGCCTCGCGGCACACCGCTTGAGAAAAGCTGTCCTAGAGTAAAACGGCTGAGGCGTGAACCTGACCTCTTACAGCTTATTTACTGCCAAGGTTAAGAAAGGACGCGCAGAACGAGCAGGTTGGTGTGTCGGTAGCGTTCTAGGTATGCACTCTGGAAGTACCTCTTCGACTTGCAGCCGTGAAGCCGGCTATCCTGATGTTTTACGTGATTTTTCTCAGTCCTTCCTGGCAAATTCCGTGATATTACCTCGATTATGCCATGACCGTATCCTTCCAGGTGCTTTGCAATTCATCGTTCAAAGTCAGCAGTGCGCAACCTTCCTTAACCTCGGGCCACAAGAATGATCGGGCGAAGTGCCACAAAGAATTTTTAAAACATAGTACAATATTAATATACTGAAACATCGAATTGTATTCATTCTGTTCATATGTGCAATTGATTACGGTGAACTGCATAGCTTATTTAAGATATAATACAGATTTATGTGTCTACTCCCGATGGAATTCAGAGGGGGCTGATGTTCATTAGAATCTCGAGGAATTAAAGGTTGCAAGGTCCGCTTAGGTAATGTTTGATGCCCACAGCAGGCATACCACAGTTCAAAGTCATCCTGTCATTACCCTTGCAAGCTTCCATCCTGAGAGTAGTGTGACGAACTAAACAGGACGTACAGAGCTTCCTCCATGTACTCCTGCAGGTCCGTAGGAAAAAGGAAGGCCTTACTTTTTCTTTAGCTTACAGCAAAAGTTAAACAGGAAATTTCGCAATTATTATTAAATTTTCAAAACAACTTTTTCTTGCAGTAATGCTCTTTTGGGTCCGTCCTCTCTTATAAACGCTAAACTATCCCACAGGTTTAATCGAAATTCGGTATGGCAGACCTTAACAACTATTTTGGATCACTATCGTTTTATTCTGCTCGACTTTAGAGCCACTTTGCTTCAGTGTGTAAACGCAAGCTGCCGTGATGTTGTTCAGTAGGTACTTAAACGTTGTTGAAACTTGAAGCACGTCACTTCGGTTATGTGAGTATTGTCAAGTTCGTGTTGCATTCCATGGCTACAATGTATAACAGCCAGAATGCCACAGTCTGAACTTGCATTCCCTTCACCTCATTTTAAGCGCGACTGTATTTAACGGGAAAAGTAAATATTTCTAAGTATGCATTTTCAGTAAAACTCCATACACGCTTCGATTATATGAATATTATCATGCATAAACTTCAATCACTGAAATAATTTGAGGTGTCATTTTACGGTTTTCCAGATTATTACCAAAAAAAGCGAAAGCTCTAGAATTTTTCAGTTGTACATACATTTCCTGACTCTATCAACAGGAGCCGCTATACTGTAAATCAGTCGGTACAATGACTAAATTATGGCCTGAACGACGAACCGAGGTTCGATTTTCGGCAGACTGGCTATGGGGCCCACCCAAGTTCTTATTCAATATGTATAGAGCCTCTTTCCCGGAGTAAAGCTGACCACTCAACTCTCTCCTGTGCCGAGCTTAACACTGTATAGTACTCCAATCCTTCATATGCCTTAATCGCACGGTGCTTAATTCAGCACAGGGACTTTAACTGGAAGTGGCTCGGCCGTGATTAGTTTGAAGATTTCGCAGGTTGCAATTGTTGAGGACAAAACTTCGATTCTAAACTCTTTGAGGCGCACTGATTAGTCAACATGAAAAAAATCAGCATTGTATTTATATATTCCGTATCATTGTTACTATAAACAATGACCATTTACCTACACTCGTATATCATTAACTGTTTGTCTTTATAATGGACGCATAACGTGTTCTCTGTAACGTATATAATTTAAATTAATTTTACTCTTCAAAGGTCCTTGAATCCTACTATTCGATGAAAATTACGCGTTCGTTCATTGGGTTAGTGAGTTTGAACGCAGCGTCCGCTCTTCCACTGTTGCTGTTGATAGGTCTCAAACAAATCGACGATACCGAAAGTGCTTCGTAACCCGATGATTTTCGAGAAGAAAAATTGCGAATACTGATGCATTGTTTTACCTTTCATGTTTCTGTTGATGTCAATTTACATAAGGACCATCGTCATCATATGTAGGATTAACGAAAGTGCCTAGTTTTGTCTTCAAATCAATTCCTACATACATAATTGATACAGACATTTGCTCTGTAGAATGCAGTAAAATCAACACTGATCTGCTGTCTCCATTGACTGTCTCTCGTGCTCTTACGCCGTGTAAGATAATAAGCTTTTTCCGATGTTTCAAGATAATGTGCTGCCTCTTTGTTCAGGGCAATTAAACCTAGTTCAGGTGGATGCTGAGCCAAATTTAGTCACCCTGAAAACCAAGGCAGCACGTTTCTCCGAAACGTCGGAACAAGCTTATTATCCTACACAGGTAAGAACCCAACAGACCATCATTTGGGCAAGACCAGCCCTGAAAACCGTGAAATCAAAGATTCGTCGTCTGTTGGGAAATTCCAGTTAGAGACTTCTGGACTACCGTAAGACCGGAGTCTGGGAATTTACGTTTTATGGCGCTGCTGTTTCATTTTTCACGTCGCCAAGCCAAAGCCATTTTTAACCCATTACATCTCAGCGGTTAATATATGTACTACCTGCTGTAACATGCATTTTGCTATACAGCATATCTTGTCTTGCGTATGATTCTCAGAATGAATACCTGCTATTTCCCTAAACAACATTAACACATTAGTCTTTATAATGGACAGGAAATGTATTTTCTATGAGGCAGGAAACGTTTTTCTTTTCTTCTGTTTCTGCCTTAGAATAATGTCAGTCTTGAAACAGTGCAGTTCTACACCACAAATGGGCGTCGTGAGTTGTTTAAAACTAGAAACTAGAGCTTAAATTATTGAAGTTAGTTAGATGGGGTTCGATCTGACCCTGTCCGGAGTCGCAATTCTTTTTCGAAATTAGTATAAAAATATTGTATGAGAACTAAATACAATTACTCAGCTGTGCCTGGAGTAAAAATTAAATTAAAAAACAGCTTAAGAAAATGCAAATAATCGGACTCGGAATGGAATCACAAATTGATTTCGACTATAAATTTGCAGTGCTTTTTGACACTGTAAATTTTCACGAACGGTTTGAAATGTCGGGCCATAATATCATTGCCAACCTCAAATCGAAATAGGTCTATTTAACGTTTGTCAGTTGCAAGACGCGGAAGGACAGGTAGTTGTATAAAATACCAACACAATTTGTACAAAAACTTAAATGAGCACTGCGTTGTTGGGATTTGAAAAATTATTAAATTTAGTATTCCTTTCTTCGGTTGGTGGGGGGGGGGGCCGTAGGGGAATTTACCAGTACGAAAAGTGCGTTTTCTTCGGGCGAAGGTACGATATATCGTGCAAAACCCTTAGAAATGAAAATCGACCCCATCCGTGAATAGTCACATAAACAACGGCAGTTTTGCATATCCCAAAGAAAAAGGGGGTGGGGCGGGCGGCGAAGAACACTACCGCATATATTTTTGAAACGTCTAAACAGATACAAAGATTTCTTGTATACCTAGCTTATAACTCATGTGACGCACTTTTAAAATTACTTACTATGAACCTTCAGCAAAAATTAGACTCGGTGAACGTTTCCTGCTAGGCAGGAGAGAAATATCAGCTTAATAGAGAGAAACATCAAGCTTGAAGATATTTCCATTTCTGGATACGGGGGCCACTTACTTACCAGCCGTATTAAGTTCTGTGTACAGTTTTTGCAATCTCATCAACCTCTTCGTTGTCTTTTTAATGTACCATATAGAATGGCACACGTTTTTCAGCTGAATTTACCGAATTAGGAAGGTCAGAAATTTTTTTGCAAGGAAATTCGATTCAGAGTTATACTAATGCTTGGCCTCTTTACTATGAGCGGAATTAGCTGTACTCACCGAGGTGTCTGAAAGCAGCTGGCGTGCGCCCCACGTGCCTAGGTGTGCGTGGCAGTCCTCAGAGCAGCACCAACCACACCTGCACTGCTAAAGCACACTGCTTCATATTGCCGGCTAGTGCCAGTACCACCAGCTCCACTTTCTGCAACGCGCATGCGTCTGACATGAAATCTGCACGGTTCAGCGAACCACGTTGTAAGAAATGTTGAAGACCGTGAAAATTACTGTGTGATGGTGGAGACCATGAAAATTACTGTGTGAGATTTTAGGTTCTCACGGGGGTGATGATGAAGACTAAATACTTCTGGAATATAGCACTATAGGCTGGTGGACATGCAGCGATGCCTCTTTCGTCAGGACACACTGAAGTTTGAGGCTGCAATTTCTATCGAAACGTTGGAGAATCTCTGCCAGACTACACGGCGTCAGGTCCAGAATATAGTATTCGTAGTCACCGCCGTAACAATATAAAATTTCATATGTAAACTCTTATTGCAAGATATAGCTGAGATATTATTTATTATTAAAATTGGTTTATTAGCAGTTCATAAGTACATCCATAGAAACAATACAAACATTATACATCAGTTGTTCCTTTTACCAACTGCCAAAGAGCCCTGCGCTCAGGAACTTAACCCTGGTTTCCACGTAGCTAACAGCTAGATTTGTAGCCGTAGTGAAAAACAGCTGAGATATTGTACTCAAGCACTCTCTTGTAATATCAATCAGATACCTTACATTTATGTAAGACCCTCAGCACGCAGCATGTGACAGATCATCATTTTTCTGTAATTCCAGTGTTTCTGTTATAATTAATTATTTCACGTAATTTGTAATTTTATTAAATTTCTCTATTACGCGCGACGTGCACTCACAGCTCAGTCCCAACGTAACAGCGCACCAGTTGACTGCCGGGAACATCGCTTGCATATATTTAATTGTTTTCAACCGTTTTATCATATTAAAAACTCTGAAAGCCTTCTTGGACTGCACAGCCCTTAAAGATGAAGGTGCCACGATTCTTCGAAACGTCGGGAAACGCTTACCCAACGACACAGCGTCACATACCAGAGGGCTTGGCTCCTTCACTTTCTCCAATTAAAACTATACAAGATTCTGCAAAGGTCGTTTATGACACTTCCCTTGTATTTTGTTGATCTGTCGGAATGAAGCAACTCATCTAGTCACTAGAAAGTCGTAAGCACCTCTTTCAAATTTCAGTATTGTCTTCCTCAGTACTCTGTTGTGGCCTTCATGTTCTAGACATTCTACATAGTTACAGCGTAAAATTTCTTCAGCACTTTAATTATTTTTGGATTGGTGACGACGGTTTGACTCGAAGCCGGGGTCCTTTCGAATACTAGGCCTGTATTGCAGCTGAAGATTTGTGAATAGAATGCATGAAATTCGATGTTCTCAAGGTGTTGAGTATTTATGGCATGCGATGTCGTGTTGTTCTGTCTCTGGCCACTGGTCATGGGTAGGCACTGGACTAGGGAAGGCGAACCATTGGTACGGGCACGCCGACTTACAAGTCGGCTGACACTAGTGATTGCAGGTTTTGCTTCTATTGAGATGTGGCGCCACTAGATAATTTAATATTTCACAAATTCCTTTTCATAAGGCATATAATTACTGTTACTTTAGGAGTCCACCCCGTACCAGTAAGTATAGTTATTCAGAGAAAAAGTGGCTACAAGAGGGCACGGCTTTATATTAATCTGTCTGTTATTTTGAACTGTAAAATACATGAAGTCAAATCCATTAAGGCGCCTCACAAAATAAACGAATGTCTTGTAGTTGTCTTTCTACAGCCACAAACACTCTAAGAACTGAAAATAAAGTAAAAAACCTGTAGCAGCATATCTGGTTGAACTCACTAGCAGGTACCGCATCAAACGTGAATAGCTGGTACTGCTTATTAGTGCTAACTTACTGTCGACATTAATCTATCACCACGAAGGGTAAAGTTTGCCACTTCACTAGACCCTAAAGTATCCACATTATTGCTGTATGTATTTTGTTTAGTTTTAATGTCGGCGCTACCTAGCAAGCTTAAATGTTTTTAGGTGTAGAAACAAGTACTTGCAGCACGCAGTTAAGTACGCCGTTATAAGACACCAGCAGATTGTGCAATGAATTTCGTCAACGTGTAACAGTTTTCTCTTGGCTTCCAACCGGTCAGTGAAGGTTGTGTTGACGTTATGCGTCACGCTTCCCAGAATCGGGTCTGGGTCTTTCAGATGGCGTGACAACAAACTCAGTAATATCAATGACCTACCCAACATTTCGCTGATAATACTGCTAAACTCTCATTCTTTATTTTCTACGTTTCTGAGACCACTAGTCAGTCCAGGGAAACCTGGGCCCTTGGAAGAATAAACCGTGAAAATACCTTTTCTTTCCTAATGCTTCCCGATTTCTGACAGAGCATCACTTTTGTTGGAAGGTCCACAGGCTTCGTCCTTTGGTCATAGTAGCTTCGAAAATGGTGGTGAGTATGGAACATTGGTGGAATGGTAGTCACAGGGAAAAACCTAAATACTGGAAGAAAAACTTGTACATACCAATGTAACTTTGTCCACCACAAATCCCACATGAACTGTACCGGGTTCGAACTCGGACCGCGGCTGTGTTTGAAGCCTCAGTGCTACTATACACCTTATCCTTTAACATGCTGCACGAGTAAAAATCAAACGCACGAATTCAGATTTGTTGAAGCAGGAGGCCACAATCCCATGATTACTACTCTGTCACGAATAACACACTCTGAATAAGGCAAGGAATTGTTTGTAGCGCGAGCTGTTGATTTGCCTTGCTGAAAGAAGTCCTAGGTTCTCTCGTTATCAGAGAGGTGTTCAACAAATGTTGTCAGAATGTGTGTAATATATCGGTGTGAATTTATGGTATCAAAAAAAAAATGAGCCCAAGACTGTAGTTGCACTTATCGCATACCACACTAACATTAAACTCACATAGGCCCTTGGTGGATCAGATTCTACGAGTAACATGGGATTTTACTAGGCCAATATCTGTTACGCTGACCATTCACGTATGCACTGAGATGAAACTGAACTCCATCGCTAAACAGAATGAGTGTGGGGTCTATTCTCTAGAAGAGGGTTGGCCATCTTTAGCCCACAAGAGGGCCATATAATGTGTAAGGATCGCCCAAGGGCCGCACTTGTGTATACATAATATCGAAAAGAAAGATTGCTTTACTGTAAGCTGTCTCAAAAGTCATGAGTTATAATTTCTAAATATTATCTCTGCTAATAAATTTGCCATATTGTGTTCTGTAGACCTATAATATTAGTTTTTTTAAATAGTATTATTGAAATTATTCAGGTGAATAAAGACAGCAAACACTTTCCTCCAGGGCCGCATGTTGGCCAACCCTGCTCTAACATATATCCAATGAATTTAGCATTCCTCAAAATTCGCTATTGCTTCACAATCTGTGCCGTAGAGTTTGCGAACCACAGTTGCCTTACATGCATGCTAATGCTGATGACAGATTCTGACAAGTTCCCTCCGATAACGCCATGTGGGCTGACCGGTGAATGGACTAAATTTTGTAAGACAAGCGAGGTGAAAAGAAATACAAACGACATTTGTCACATAAAATAATATCCCTATAGTTTTTACTGCTGCTTCATACGTAATAGAAAGTTTGGGGATAGGTTGTGGGCTCACATACCGACCATTCTGATGTTATTTTTAATTTTCCTCAGTCCGTTTAGGAAAATTATGCGATAATGCCTTAAAATAGGCCACATTTCCATTTTCTTTGTCACCATTAATTATGCTTTCGTTCAGCTTTATACAACCAGTTACTACATCGGAAGTAACTGGATATCTTCGTTATTTCGTGTGATCTGTGTCCGGTGTAAGAATCTGATGGGCGTCATGTTGATTTCACAATCACGTGTTCTGGTGTGATTTCATTCACAATCGGGTAACGGGGCGCAGCGCAAGGGACAGCTTGGTACGGCGGAGAGAAACGAAGGGCAACGAGCCCCTGAAACATGCCAGCACGAGCTAGACGCCTTTTGTATGCAGGAACACGATGCTTTGTCGTTGGTTTACTGAGCAAATATGTTGCTGAAATAAACTGAGGTATAGACAGTAATATGACTATTGCAGTAATCTGCAAGCTGTCACTGTCTTGCCCACTTCCTACAAGATGTTACCCAGTGTTTCCGCTGGTACGTTTGACGCCATGCGTGAATGAAATCATTCTAGATCACCAATGTGGATTCCGTTGTAATAATTCAACCACTGAGCAAATTCTTTACATTCGACTGTTACAGAAACATGAGAATGTAAAGAATCAGTAGGCCTACATCAACAACTTGTATATAAACATTTTAAGACAACTTATGATTCGCTTAGGAGAGAAGTACTGTATAACATTTCAAGCGAATTCGAAATAGTGCTGGTGCTTGCTCGGTCAATTAAAATGCGTATGCATGAGGCGTTTAGAATTCGTAGATCGTATTTATCTTGTAATCTGATGATATGACGATCAATACTGAGTTTTCTACTTTGCTTTAATAGGGGCGGAACGGTATTTCTTACTTTGATGGAAGAACTTGAGTTAGGTGTAAAAGATCTTAGGATCAGAGACCATGGATCCGGCTTAATTTCATTTCCAATGGACGGCTTCGACATTAGTGGCTTTGAACCCTCGAGGTTAGTTGTCCAATTGTCATGTGTTGTAATTACTTAATAAAGAACGTAACGTTGTATAAAATGCACTAGACCTCGTGCGACACGATGCCTGAGTCGATAGATCCTCGCAGAATATCTTCAATGACCTATTGACCCTTGAATAGGGGGCACTACGTTCCCTCGAAAAGCCGGTCTCCGAATACCAGTTGGAGCAGCTTCGTATACCAAAAGAATGTAATTCTGTCCGTCTGTATGTTGGTAATTCCACAACTGCGACGTAAAGTTGGGTTTCGGAAAGCCGCAGGTGGCCCATATTAACAGTTATCAAGTGAGATATATGTCGCTACGTATCGTTTAAATATCTTAGCTCTTCCTGCTTGAAGCTCATTTTGAACTTTATGGTGTGAGTGTAAAATGTTAAATATAAAAGGTAAAGGTAAAGTTCACCCTAGAACAGGCCATGGCGGCCCAGAGTGGGAGTAGAGGTATAGCTCTACTCTTTCTTTAACCTCGGTGCTAAATGGGGGTGGGTGGTCAACGCCACGCCCCGGCCGGGAATGACCCGGTACCCATTGCCCAGGAGGCTGGGTAGGCCCCAGGGCCGGTCTGGACAGGTGCTGAAAATCTCGCCCCCTACCGGGATTCGATCCCCGGACCGTCCAGCTCGTAGCGAGTCGCTATACCGGCTACGCTAACCCGGCCCACTAAATGTTAACTATGTAATGCATAAATATCTGAGACCTTGTAGTAAACTAAACGAACCCAAATTTCTCTGCTACAAATTGTCCCTGGATTGTATGAAAATTATATTAAGGATCCAATGCTGTATTCGCTTTGAATGCAGGTTTGGTCATAGAAAATACTGCCACTTTTCGCATGTTTACACGGTTTGTATGCGGATAGCTTAAGGTGTTGGACGGAAAGAAAAGTGAGCAGTTCTGCTATGTACTTTTCTGAACACAAAGAGATTTTCCGACTCATCCACAAGCAAGTATATAATTTGATATGAAGCAATTTGTTTTCCTCGGTGCTACATATTTCAATTTTTATTTTCTCTTTGTAAATTTATGTTCTAGGGTTGAGATAATTATTTAAAAATGGATATTAGATTCACAGTAGGATTCGGCACAAAGGTTATATCTAGTGTATTCTTAGAATCAACTTTCAGCTGTCTAAGCTGAAAGTTTAGAAAAAACCCCAAGCTGTTACAACCAGACGGCTTCTTTGAACACACGTAGCTTGAGAACCAAGACGTCTTCTGAACTGATTAAAGTCTTCTTCACAAGGTAATGGAAAACATCTTTCACAGAAAAAAATGTAAGTATCCTTTTGGGTGTAAGCATGTGTTGTATTATAGTAGGAAGCATATCCATTTTATTCTGCGAAGGAGACTGAAATTGATACTAAGTGGTTTGAGACATTCATGTACCTGACAGCAACGGTTACCTGAGAGGCATTCCAAGCTTTTTGCAGACTGCCTTGTCTTGTGTAAGGCGAAGAGACCTGGCGCCATGTAGCTACTATTTTTGTAGTAAGACAACGTTTTATACTTAAGACTAGACTGTATTAAATGGAAGATATTAGGAAGGAGCTGAAAATAATATTAACGTAAAGTAAATAGACAAGCCCAGAAAAAACTGGATGAAAATTTCAAACGGAAGTACTGAAGAAAGACTACCTAAAGAGATTCTACACTATAAACGAAAAGAATGACTAGACAGAGGAACATTTTCGGAAAGATGGTATGAGTTACACTTGCGGTTTTTAAATTGTGGGCCGCGAACCCGTGAGGCCGCAGAATCAGTGCAGTGGGTTTGCGAATTCATATGCTTACCAAGAACAATTTTGATTTGGAACGATATCTGCGGTTGCAACTTTCATCGCTTTAACCAGTCTTCCAATCCCTGGAAGATGCAATACAGCACCAGTCATCGCATCAAATGAATCAGTTTAATAAACAAGCAAACACATCTTCTGTAGACTGTGTAATTACTCTATTTCGCGCATATATATTACTACTTTTCAGACGTGTGTATATGCTGAAGTGATTAATAAAATTCCAGTTCATTTTAAAGCCTACACTTATAGCAGCTTTGTGTTATTGGCGTGTTTGTTTCCTCAACCAACGTACAAAAATAAAGGGTAACGGGTACAATAGCGCCACCACTTTCTTAGAAAACCTTTTTCAAACTTACACATTATACTTTACAAATCTGAATATAAATTTTCATTCTTTTTCTTTAGTAATTTATATCTACATAATTACGAAATATTTCTTTCTTTCCACATACCAGTAAAAACGCATAATGTTGCAAAATGAAAAATGGCGTTATTGTATCCATATGAGATATAACAACGCCACTTTCGGAAAGTGTGCTATGATCAGAAAAACTGCATTAATGTAGATATGTACAATATGTACAAATAATATCTGCGAAACTTTTCAATTTAAAAAGGTCCTTACGCTCGAAAACTTTTGGACCCTTTGAGTTACATCATAAAGGGAAGAAAAAGAAGAGGAAGACGAAGAAAATAATTGTTTTTGCTTAGGTATGTTTATAATGGTTACGCTGTTTATACATTTTAGTAACTCGATATAGCAACTAAAGTGAACACAAACTTTGCTCAGGACAGAAACCCTATGTGGAGCTGGGAGAGGAGTTAAAAAAGTTTTTCAGATCGAAAAACATTTCCGCAGCTGGTTTTTAACTAAAAAATTCCGTCTTTGAATCAGGAATTTGTGCTATGGGAACTGTCTCACTGTGAACGCATTCATGGACAAACACTAAACTGCCGTCTTCAGCCGCCATGAGTACGAGAGACCATGTCTGGAAGTGTATCAGTTGGACACCAGACTCCAGGTCTGGAAGTGTATCAGTTAAATAACTGACAATTACGAAAAAATCTTATCTACCGAATACAATTCGTAGCCTTATATCTACATCAAACTGCTTGTTATGAGTGTTGAAATACTATAACCTTACATGTGGCAATAAAATGTTTTCTACTAGTTACCTGGTTCTAGGTGAAAAGGGGAATAAATGGTTTGTAAAGCTGTAGGCTGCAGCGAAAGCGCAGGTAGTCTTGTCATCAGTCTCGCATCAGACTATAAACCACATATTTGCATATTTAACGATATTATTTGTGCAGATTTGTTGCAGTCGGCATAACCCCAATTGAAGCTTTTGTTGATTCCCCGATGTTGCCAGATTCACACCGCCTGAATACATTCTACACAGCACAGCAACGACGATAAACAAAACAAAGAACAGCAATGTATTTGTATCAGCGTAAACTTACAGTTCTCCAACTAACTCCTTCCAAGGAACAGAGTTCTTCCTGAGTAACTAACATTTCCTCAATTAAGGTTTATTAACACGTTTACAAACTCTCGTCACTTGTCCCTATACTGAGCAGCGTGAATCCCGTCCAAAAAAAAAAAAAATAATAATGCAAATAAACAGATGCTCCCATCCAATTTTTGATGAGTATTTTTAATATTTTCCTCCCCTGTATGCCTAGGTCTTTAAACTGCTTTTCAGTTTCTTTTCACTCCCAAATGGGAGGGGCGGAGGGAGGGCACGAACAACGAACACAAAGAACTTGGCAGTATGGGAGGAGAATTTGCTGGGGACTGACTTGTGGGCCTCACTGCCAAGTCCCTTTTATGGCAATCTTGTGTTTTACCTCGAGCCTTAGTTTCCGTATCCACTGTTATAACACCACTAGCGTTTGTGCCGCTGCGATTGAAGATGGAGACATTTATGGCCGTAATAATTTTGATCATGTTGTAGAATTGAAAGTACTTGTTAATCACAAGTTATACAGCACAAGACATCCAATTTGTAGCATCAACAGGCTACTGGATAAAGCGTGCCATTCCGACAACACCAGCAGGCATTGACCGGTGTAGTGTCTGCAGTCATTGCTCGTCTTCCGCAAAGTCCTAATGGCAGCCTGCAGCGATGCAAACACAAGCCGTCGTCGTGGCACTGCAGAACATGTGCAAGCTAAGACACTGATCTGCTGCCAGGATTTCATTGGTGGAAAATGTACAACAGATGTTAACCCTTCTTCCGAACAAAATGAAAATTATTTTCTTTGTGTTAAAGAATCTGTATTTATTGAAATTAGTTTCGTGGGTGTTGCGACAATTAAGAAAGTTTACAAAAACCGTTTAATAGTTTGTGGTTGTTTTCCTTGGTTTGAAATATTACATCTGATATAGTATATGCTTTTAGGCGCTTTCGCAAAATTGCGAAAAGCGACTATTAGCTTCGTCATGTCTGTCTGTACGTTCGTCCATCTGTCTGTACGAATGGAAAAAAATCTGCTCCTGCTGGACGGATTTTTATAAACTTTATATTTGAGGATTTTTTGAAAATATGTTGTGAAAATTTAAGTATCATTAAAATCTGAAAATAATAACGGATGCTTTGCATGAAGACCTATGTACATTTGTGATAATACATAGCTTAATTCTTCTTAGAATGAGAAATGTTTCAGGCAAATGTTGTAGAGAAAGTCAAAACATATTTTATGTTCTATACTATTTTTCCGAAAATCGTGCCTTTATGAGATAATATGGAAAAATATGGTACAGCCAGACAGGCCACACATTACAATCTAATGCGGCGCAAAAAAGATGGGATTTGCATACCGGATAACTAAAGCACGAACACAGACACACACATAATATTAAATACTTATTGCTTAATAATTGATTAATTCCGTCTGTTGTCTTAAAATACCTTATACGGCAACAGTTACAAGATATGCAATCTCTATATAACGTAACATAGAAGCGCGTTCGCATAAACATTTTTGCCTGTAAAAGCAATAGGTATTGCATATTCTGAGTGTGTTTCTGTAGCCTTAGTTATTAAGCATGCAAAGCACATGCGTCCGTATTTCGTTGTCATCTGTGCTCTGTCTGGCTCCACAATAGTCTTCCACATTATCTCATAAACGGCACGATTTTCGGAAAAATGTTTTTGAACATAAAAATGTGTGTTTGTTATTCTCTACAAATTTTTGTCCGAAACATTTCTTATTGTAAGAAGAATTGAGCGAGATAGTATCATAAACGTTGATAGGTCTTTGTTTAAAGTACCCGTTATTCTTGTCAGATTTTAATAAAACCTGAATTTTCTCGACATATTTTCGAAAAATACTCAAATATAAAATGTTATGAAAATTTTTCCAGTGGGAGCCGAGTTGTCGACGGACAGACAGACAGACATGACGAAGCTAATACTCGGTTTTCGCAATTTTGCAAACGTGTCAAAAAACTGAGAAACTGCGCAACGACTTATTTGTCATTACGATCTGTTTAGCCAAATTGTACGTCTAAAAAAGGGCCATGAGCAAACGAAATTTCTTTTGTTTCAATGCAGCATCGGGCACTTTACATGAAGACCTACGTACGTTTTATTGTTGTTGGAGATATCAATTTGCCATGAAAGCGTTTTTGAGCAACACTTAACATTTTTACATGGTTGACAGTGTCATAGAGCTCAGCAACAAGCACTTAATGCACTATTGCTTTTCCTCTGCAACAACGGTTATACGAAAGCGCCACAATGTTACGTTAAACATAGATTTCTTATTTTGTTTATTAACTTCACAACCTTTCATAATTTTGATGTTTATTATGCGGAAGGGAATTTACCTGTTTCAATTGTCCGAAATTTATTTTAATATAAGTCTCAATTAAGCGGCACGTCGTTTTATATGTATTGTAATTCTCACACTCCAAGAAAATTTTTTCATATGTATGTTGTGCCTCTGAACATACACGGACTCCAATTTTGAAAGGTTAAACAGAATAATCTCATCTTAGGTATCAGGCTTATAAATTTGTTGCATATCTTCTGGATAAAACAAAAATTATCCATGTCCTAAGCGCTTTTGTAAATCTTTTATTGACAATTTGAAATATTGTTTGTTGTCTCACGATGAACTTAAAGTGATACCGATTACTAACATTTTCAGTCGTCACTGGTGATACGATATCTAACAGAATTGAGAATGAGCGAATAAAATAAGCAATGATTGTAGGAGGGGGGAGTCTAGGCCCATTTGGAGAGGAAAGTACTCATTGTTTTCCAGTATCTATGCCTACGATAATTCCACAACATAAAAAAATTGCCGATTGGAAATATTCCTGTTAGCCACAATGATGGCCAAATTATCCTTATTTTCTCTGATCTACATTTGTGAACCGATAAACAATAATAATTATTAATAACGGTCTATTCATTTCTCATTAATCTGATAGTAGTAAATCAGTTATCTTTCAAAGAATACTCTTCTCCTGGCCAGTCTGGAGGACTAAATATTAAACTGTACGAAACTGCAGTTTTTACCTGCTATTTTGTGTGGATGTAAAACTTGTTTTCTCGTCCTGAGACAAAGGGCTGAGAATAAAAGGCCGAGGAGCATGTAGGCAGTTCACTGTACAGTCAGACTTCTAAGTTAGAAAATAAGAGTCATCAATATGAGGAGAAAATCGTGAGGATGTCATGGGAACGTTGAACCCATGTTGCGTTGATGCTTCTTTCCGGAATGCTCCGCTGTCAGACATTTGATTTCGGCTATTTCTTCTCACCCAAAGCCACGTATATCAGAACAATGTTTCACACAGGTTTCCCAGGAGAATATTAACCAAGGCAACAACATAAGTTCTTGATTTTAGGCTTCCGCCGCAATGTGCGCTCTTCTGGGATATTACGCGGCGTCGCTTGGTAATTGTTTACCGAAGTTTCGGGACAACGTATCGGTCCCATCTTCAAGAGTCAAGAGTCCGAGGAGAAAAGAAAGCCGGCACCGTGACGCAGATTCTATATGCGAAGGTGCGCGCACGATGGTAATCGTAAGCGTTGTGACAGCCAATAGAGTTGAACCGGGGAAAGGGAGGGGTGGATTGAGACAATGTTAGGAGTGTAGTCGGCTAAGGCTGATGGTAAAACATGTATGGAATAAAGTAAGAGACAGGGAGGAAAATATAAAGATAAACATAAATAAAATAAAAATAAAGCAAAAAATATAAGAATTAAAATAAAAGTAAATAAACAAATTAGGGGAAGAAAAACCAAAACAGCGCGAGGCAGAGGGGAGGAAGACACGTGAAGTGACTGGTGGTTTACCTAGTCGAAAACCGGTCTCAGCGCGGCCGAATCACTGCGACTACTCGACAAATGTTTTCGATTTTCTGACAGTACTCAGCGACATAAAATTCTGAGAGACTGTAATAATGTGAGGAGATTGCATAAGCTTGTTTACGGGGGTTGAGAATTACGTACTAACATGGTACAGTATATGGACATTCACATGCGTCGCGCCATTCTGCATGCATTCATGACGACTTTCATACCTGCACGATCCTTCCTCTCTAGAAACAGCCTCAGATTACGTATTTTGCTACATGAATCACCAAGGATGCCCAAGGTCGAAGCTGGTGGCTGCAGAGCGCCTGAGGTGAATGACAAGGTGACCAATTCATTTTCCGTCATAATGCTACACGCTAGCGACATACAGTTCTGACCGCATAAATCATGTTGTTGGCTGTTTCTTACTGTCAGCTGTTTGTTTTGTTAGTTTCTGTCTTTCTCGATCATAGAACCCTTCATACCTTGCCGTTATGTTCTGTACATCTACTGATGCCGAATATTTTAGGAGAGCAATTTTCGACTCCGTTTTTATGAGAATGAAAATATGATTGGGGCACAAATAAACGGGCGCCACTAAACGTGCCCTTCGATAAATTACAGACCCTCTCCGACTTACGTAATTTCAGAATTAAAGATTTTGAAAAAAAATTAAAAAAACAAAAAACAAAAAAAAAAGTCTTCATAAGCGCGCCGAATTTTTCCATGCGGGAATAAAAGTGCAATGAGATGAAGTTGGCGGAAGAATACTGCTGGGCGATAAGACAGGCGGCGGATAGGTCGTGTTGAGGCCGATCAGGTTCCAGTGTGTTGAAGTGTGGATTTCAGTTTGACTCATCATAGGGTATAGGGGTAAACTCCATTCCGACTTGCGCTCTATCTTCCAGATCGGAGCTGTTGCGTAAGTCGGGGAGTGTCTGTAACCCTTTGTTATCTATTTGCTGTAATTTCCCGCTTTCCGAGCTGTGTGCTTGTTATTGTAACTGGTCTGTTCATTTGCTTCAACTGTGGTCTTTGTGGCATACTCTCTTTGCCGAAACCCCATGTGAAGTTAGGCACAGCTGTTTCACGAATTGCTGTTACCGTTGAAGTCTGGATCTAGACATTTCAGCAGATGGATAGGTTTTTGTATCCGTAAATTGTAAAACGTGTTTTATGGATGACGGTCTTTGTCCC
This sequence comes from Reticulitermes speratus, assembly GCA_021186555.1. Lineage (NCBI taxonomy): Eukaryota > Metazoa > Arthropoda > Insecta > Blattodea > Rhinotermitidae > Reticulitermes > Reticulitermes speratus. Next base: position 17,049,696 of record JAJKFL010000002.1, read on the forward strand.
TCTGTCTTGGCACTCGTGGTGTCTCAGGAGTTTACTTTATATTCTTCACTTTCCATATTTTTTGTACCTAATAATCAGGCTTCACATGAATAAATTATTTTAATTCCCAGGGACGTCACTGGACGCCATCCTAAGTGGACATGAACGTTACGTGTTTCTTGATACACAAGACGTCTTTTAGAATGTTCACAACGATGCTGGGTGCATTTCACTCCGTTAAAATACTGCACAGTAGGTGGGAAGCATAGTCGTGATGCCTGGCGTTGCTAACAAGGATACTACAAAAATTGTGCAGTTTATTTATTTTGGCTGTCTTCACCTGATTGCTACTGTTACGAGTATGTCAGTGCAGCTCCGCGGCGGACACATATGTCAACTTGCGCTTTGATATAATTTGAATCTACATCAGATAATTTTAATTTTGTTTCCTGAAGTTCAATACTAGCAGCGCGGAAGCTTTTTCTGTAGTGATAAGTAACGGTTCAGGGCAGTCTTGTCTCTCCTGTTTGTATAGTTCGTTTATGGAAGCATTAGTTTGACAATTAAACAGTTCAGAAACTAGAGGCGTTATTAGACCCTATACATTTGTTTCATTTTGTGTATTTAGGTGGAGACTTCGCCGATCCCAGTGGCCACGTAGTCTAAGGCGGGTGCCTGCGGCCGCTCACTTGCTAGGATTGTGGGTTCGAATTCCGTTGGGGCATGGATGTCTGTCTCTTGTGAGTGTTGTGTGTTGTCAAGTAGAGGTCTCTGCCTCCAGAAGAGTCCTACCGAGTGTGGTGTGTCTGAATGTGATCGTGAGGCCTCGATAATGAGGAGGCCCTGACCCACTAGGGGCTGTTGCGCCATGGGGGGGGGGGGGGAGGTAGAGACTTCAAATGAGACTTGCACGCACCCGTATCAATGCCAACCTATACGAACAGAATTTGTATGACACGTTTGCAACAGATGCAATTCTCAAGGAAGAGATTCCCATTTAGCACAATTTCAGTTTTCCACAATTTTAATGTATAACGAATTTACATATTACTGAACTCAATTTCAACATTAAATTTTCTGTTTAATTTGTCAACTGCTCACATTAATTTTCTGCACTTTGTTTATCGTAATGCTCTGCAACTGGTACCTTTTTCAAACCAGCTGAGTCCACGAATCTGTAAGGAGTACAGTGTGAAGTTATTTCCCTTTCTTTTCAACTCGTACGTGACTCACTTATATAGCAGTACTCAAATATTTCTCCACCGAAGCACAGTTAGCATGCAGGAATTAACGAAAGAGCTTCCCGTGATGCTTGAAGCCTCTGTCAACATCCAGCAGAAATATGTTTATCCTGTGATGGTAATGTGTTGAGCCAATACGGCGCTATTTGAATGTAGCCTCACTAAGGGCAGTGTTTATTTTTCTTTGTTATATTCAATATTTTGTTAATGCAGACCGTTCCTGAATTGTTGAAAGAAAAGTTCCTTTATATGCTTGAAGTAAAGAAACACGCTGAACATAACATGTCACTGGAGTAATCAGAGTTAAGCTTAAAAATGAACAGGCTGTAAGATGCCTGATATAGAAAGATCCAAATCGGAATTCTTTGGCTAAATATGGTTTACTTCGTATTTAGCTAAGTTTGCAGTAACTAGATTACGTTGTTTCCATGGCACATGAATGGACGTGGATTGTGTAGGACAGGATAAATGACTCACAAAAAAGGCAGTCCTCTAAGAAAAGTCCAGTTCCTTTGCCATTTTGTCTACAATAATTCATAACTCGACTGTCCTGTGATCGAAATCTGGCTTGTGCGGTAGGAAGACGAAGACTAACCTCCTGAGTTTTGTTACAGCATGTGGAAATCCATTTCCAATCCCCTAATTCCAGCAGTTCTGATATTTTTTTTTTCAAGTGCCTCCAACGCTCTTGTTTAAGGATGGGGATCGACTGACGAATCTTCTGTTGATTATCAGCACTTTCCCTTTCGGGGCCTTTGTAGGCGGTGGAGAAAGATTTTCGAGTAAGATGATTGTGAAACTAGTAGAGGATGCCTTTTTTTTTTTTCGAAACTCTGTTCATACCCACATCAGAACTGTGATGTTCGAAACAGAAACCTGTGTCGCAACTTCACAGACCATCACAGCAAGACAGGACATATTGCATGCATGGGTTAAGAACAAAGTGCACAGAATTTTGTTTTAAAACTATTGTAAAGCTGTCAGTTGACAAATCTAAGTAAACGTTGATAAGTAATCTTGAAATGAATCCATGAGAAATGGGTTTTCGAAATGTGAAACAGCTGGGAATGTATTAGAAACCACAGGAAACACCTTGATACAAAGTATACAGTATAGTTGTTCTCTGTTCAATAGAACCTACGTGCCATTAAATGCATGGGCAGAGGAGTGGTTCAAACATTGTCATTATTAGTCACATGCACAGTTTATTTTGCCACAAGAATAATCTAGGCCCTTGTCCAAAATGCCGATTATCTGTAGAGGTAAGTAACTTTCTGCTCTCCAAAAACATTCAGACCAGCTCTGGGGCCCGCCCAGTCTCCTATTCAATGGGCAATGGGGACTCTTTGCCTGGAGGTAAAGCGACCGGGGAGTGAAGCCAGCCTCATACTTCTATCGAGAGCCGAGGTTAAGAATGAGTGCAACTACGCTGCGCTCCCCCATAGGCCCTTAATGGTGTGCACAGGGACAGACTTACATTTACCGTTGTCCCAACGACGTAAATTAGCTCTAGAAGAACAAACACCGGAGTCATTGCCCCGCAATAAGCCAGAGCAACGGCTGCATGTGTCGATGGTTATCAGTGCTCAGGACATGACTGTCATATCCAGCTGAACTTGATCCATAATTACACAGTGATGTAAGTGATGGAGCACTGGCACAGTGATTATTGCCAGGAGAAAAACCGAAGTAGCCTGCAAACAAAACAACCAGTCTATCACTTCGCCCATCACATATCCTACATTTTCTGCCATGGTACTGAACTCGAGAACTCGCAGGTAAAAGGTGGTCTGTAACCTAACGGCCTGAATCGTAACATGGCCGTAGGTGGCAATGACAACAAAATACTGTTAAAACTGCAGACAATGACGACTCTTACTAATTTGCTTATACACGTGTTTCCGTGTTAACGAAAACGAATGTGACCCTGTTCGACCAGCCACATGAACTGATCCAGATCCTGTGGATCTGCGTTTAAAATCTCCTGGGAAATGCCCAAGTCGACAAGAAGTGTGGCTAAGATCTTTCTTGATCAAAAACTGTAATCAAAATATTGATTTCCTGCACTTGCTAATCTTGTCGGCGTACGTGTCATTAGGCCTTAAATATCAAACTCTAGCGCCTGTAGTGTGAAGTATCCAAAATTAAGGTTTATAAGTTTGTAAGTTTGGACTTCGTCCTTCACACAAAACCGTGCTGTATATAGAGCATCTTTAGATAATCATATGGTCAAATTAAATCAAATACACTATCGTTCTTTTGAAGTGATAACTGGAGTTTTTTCTAAGAGGTTTCAGTATTTTTTCCTTCCCTTCTCGTACCCAAAAGCGTAACGCTCAAAATATCTAACTCTCATGTGTAATAACTCTAAAACTGTTTGTTCAGTGAAGGTTTGTGAAACTGGTCTGTCACCCTACGAAAAATATGTTTAGGCCTACTCGGGATTTTTGAATGTAAGCTGCTAAGTAAAAACATTCTTTAGGTATTTTGTTTTTAGTTAGTCCCTAGTTTTGAAAATCACAGATGAACTTGGTTAGATAAATGTTTTTGTCAGGCAGTACATTACAGTGAAATGCTGTCTGGTATTCGGCAGTGCAGGAGACTAAGCTTCTGTGGCGCACTTGATTGGTTGTAAGAAATATCTTCAGGCAGTCTGTATCGTCTCGCTAAATTGGTTCACTTCTTGGAAATGCAAGGTTCTATTATTACAAACTTCGTCCTCTTTGTGCTATTAATTTGGTGGAATGGGGGGTAGGTAGGATTGCTTTCTGCCTAGAATTAGTATATAGAAGCATGTAAGTCCATATAAATCACATGACTAATAAATTCTCTGTTTTGCCCTACTGCTGGTTGCTGGAGCGAATTGTTTCCACAGTTCATTGGATCGTACTCTTCTGTTTAAAAAAATGCATGTAGAGCCCAACAAGTTAAAGTTGTCCCTATACATGCAACGAAGGCATATAAGGGAGTTGAGGTTTAGCTCCACTCATTCTTAACATCGGCACTAGATGGAGGTGAGAGGTCAGCCTCATGCCCCAGTCACTTTACCCCCGCTGAAATATCCAGAGGTACTCACTGAACAGGAGGCTGGGTGGGCTCCAGAGCCGTTCGGGACTCCTCTCTCTCTCTCTCTCTCTCTCTCTCTCTCTCTCTCTCTCTCTCTCTTTTTTTTTTTTTTTTTTTTTTTTTTGGAGAAGACAAGTCTCTTGCCCCTGGCGAGAATGGGACCCCGGATAGTCCAGCCCGTATCTTAATCACTACACCGACTAAGACATCGCGGCTCCCTTATGTAGAGCTTAATACTTTATAAAATTCTTGCCTTTGTTAAGAATTTCCTAGACACTTTGCTGTGGCTGTGTGAATAAATAAACAAATTTGCCACTGCTGGATTTATGTCATGTAAACGGCATTAGGTACTAGCATGCATAGAAAGAAGGGGAAGGGAGACAGTGTAACGAAACATTTTGAAAACTGTATTTATGACGTCTAGCTTTTAGTATTGTTGGTTACAACATCTGGCGGCCGCAATAAGAGTCACTGTTACAACCCATTTATTCAATTAATTTATTAGAATTTGTCTCCAGTATTACGGTTTACTATTGATTAAATATTTGTTTATTTATCAGCACGTCTGACAGTTCCTTATGTTACATGGTGTACACTGTCAAGGTGATTTATAGACTAGGAATGTGTTTCAAGCTGCTATCAAAACATTTGTTCGGAGAAGCCGACGGAAACCACAATACGACTCTCACGCATGATTGCGAATAGTCTTTCTGTTGGATGTTACAAAACGGTCACTTATTTCAAAAGTCATTACGGCAGAACACACACATAGACACATATGCATCCCACATAAATTTAATAGCCCCTTTCGGAAAGTGTCCCATAAGTATGTATTCTACTGTTAGTAACAACTGTGACATTGGTGTAAGAACATTCTGTCCGTAAAGTCGTGGTACGATTTTCAGGATTAAAATGCATTCATTTCGCTTCTGTTAAAAATGCGACTTTAAGAGAAATGTCAGTCTGTCACGAAACCTGTTCTCTTTGACAACCATCACCGCCAATAGTCGACAATGATTCGTGCAGTGCTAGGTAATCTATGGTGTTAGGTTCCCGCCAGTTTCCAATCAGCTGATTTTAAATCAACATGGAGGAAATTGCTGCTGACGTTTTGTGTGCGGGGTGGGTTGATTGTAAATGCATTATGACAGATTATCTTGTTACATGATAAATGGTGTAGTAAGAATGGATAAAATGGTTTGGTTAGAATTGTGTGAAATTATTACCAGACTTTTAGTTTTAGAGCTGTACGTATCATCACAATATTTCGTGCATGTGTAACGTGTTATGTAAATTGGCATGTAGATATGTGGCCCGAATTGTGTAGATAATCAGTATGAAAATGTAATTTGTACTAGCACAATAGTTCATTTAAATCAGGGGGAAATTTGAGAATATTCACAAGAGTCGTGTTATCTGAAATGTTGGTAGCTACCATTTGACAGCATAACATCCCAGGAAACTAATCTTTATTGAATTGTTGTTTGTTCTGTTTTGTTAGGGCGCTGCAGGCAGGTTTGAATAAAGTGGAATCAGGGCAGTTGAAATGGAGGAAGATTTCAGCTGAAGATCTGGACCTTGACTACACAATGTTATTACCTCCATCTCTTGCCACCCACTTGCTGCAACATCTCGAATCAGAGCTTGAGTATTTAAGTGGTGATCTGGCTAGGGTGTATGTGTATGGCAAGTGGCACCCCATTCCTCGTCAGCAGGTACAGTGGTTTTTATATACAGTATAAATTAGCGTGAAATGCAAGGCAGTCGTAGTGTTCTTATTACCTTGGGAAGTAATTTTTATGCAGTATGTGTTTTGTGGGATATCCTCAAGGTCAGATCATCATATAAGCACACTTCAAGTTGATGGTTATGGCATCCAGACATCCTTCAGGTTGTGCCATATCATATGGTGTGTGGTGCTGGCAGCCCTCTATTTTTGTGCATAATGCATTTCTGGAAATGATTACGAAAGTTAAATTTATGAAGCTGTATAACCATGCACAAAATTAAACATATTCTGTGCAGGTATTTACCTGAAAATTGAAGATTTTAAAGGGGGTAATCTTGTATGGAGGCCTGTGTTATATTTGAGTAAATGCAGCACTGTCACAGTTTTGAATGTCACCCAATGCATGTAAGTGTGTTTTTCTATCATCTGTCATTCTGCTCATCATGATATTGTTTTGCTGGGGGTTCTATCATTGGGCTAGCCCCCTAATATAGGTACAACAAAGGGAAATATATTTGTGAGATTCAGCAGATTCATTTAGTTGTTAAGTGTGTGTGTTTCTCAGGTTGCATTTGGTGACTTAGGCCTGAGTTACAAGTTCTCAGGCAACACAGTACCAGCCATGACATGGCCAGCTGCTTTACTTAATGTAAGGGACATGCTTACTGAACTGACTGGTTACTACTTCAATTTTGTCCTTGTAAACAGGTTAGTACTGCAGTTTCATTAAGTGCTGTTGTATAATTATCCAATAACATGCTTCAGTTTACACTAATACAGAGATACCTCTGTTATAGGTACCGAGATGGAAGGGATTATATTGCTGAACATCGAGATGATGAGAGCGACCTTGATCCAGCAATGCCTATAGCATCTTTGTCACTTGGATGTGCCAGAGACTTTGTGTTCAGGCATCGTGATGCAAGAAAGCGTGGACCCCAGAAGAGAGAGATTTCGCCAGGTGTACAATCTTCATACGCCATACTAACCCTTTTACTTTCCAGATTCCTTAAATTTTTACACTATAAACAGAATTATAATACAAATGTAGCTAATAACTCCTTAAAAATTGAAAACATTGAGATACTTGGAAATGACAATAACAAAGCAAAGGTACGGTATAGAAATTAAGAGCAGATTAAACAGGGAGAGTGCTTGCTACCATTCAGGTTAGAATCTTTTATGTTCCTGATTCCTGTCAAAAAACAGAAAATGAAAACCTACAGCAGAAGACTATAATTTTACCCTTTTTTGTGTAGTTGTAAACTTGGACTTGGGTTTTTCACCCTGGATTGGACGTATCTGAGAGTGGGTTGTTGAAGGTAATATTTTGTCCTAGTGGGTAGATGAACAAATAAAATTGCATAAAGATGAACCTCATAATTTGAACTATTCAGCAAATATCAAGTAAGTAAGAATGAGATGGGCAGGGCATGTCACATGCATGGGGTAGTTAGAAATATGTGCAAAATTGTAACTGAAAAACATGAAGGGAAGAGAGGGCATGGAAGACGAAGTGCAAATGTGAAGATAACACTAATATTAATCTTGAAGCGGGAAATAGGATCGGGGGGGGGGGGGGGGTGTGTGTTGGTATGTGCTAGATTCCTGTGGCTCAGTGACAGGCAGTTTTGAACATAGTAACAAACCTTATTTTCAATAAAAGGCACTCTGCTTCTTGGATTTATGAGTGATTACTTAATCAAATCACTGTAGGTACAGTTGTAATAAATATACAGAAGTACAGATATCATTTGATAATAATGAATTGTACTTTTCACCATCAACAAAACTTAGGTACCATTCATTATTATAAATAACACAATGGGATGTTTGACATTAAAAAGACAACATTTGATTGGAATCAGAGCTGTGTGATGGTGAAATAACCTTTACATCACTTGTAATTTATATTTGTCAGATTCATTAAGTTTATTATGAGTTACCTCCTTATTTGTGTCCAAGTTCAAAACTTATTCCCTCTCCCAATATACACTGTTTTAAAATTTTGATACTGGCTTCTGTTTACAGTGAAGTTGTTGCTGGAGCATGGGAGTCTCCTAATGATGAATCCACCCACCAACAAGCTATGGTTTCATTCACTGCCACAAAGAAAGAATTGTCGAGGTGTCAGGCTCAATCTCACATTTCGAAGAGTGTTGAGAACCTCAGAGATATAAAGCATTGCAGCAGTTATCAGGTTTTGCAAATAATGGGCTATGTCTGTGATATTAGGAAACTGAGCAAATTTCGTAGCATACACAGTACGAACTGTCCAGAATTGTATAATAATAAATAAGTATAAAATGTGAGAAACACAAAACATGTCAGTAGTAATCAAGTTGTGTATGTGATGGTATAAATCTGCGATGTTAAGATTCACTGTGTAAAAATTTGAAAGCATTGGCATTTCAGATTTTACAGCAAATTAGAGGAACTTTTAGAAGCTACACTGGAAATGGAAGAGACAAATTGCATTGCTTATGAAGACACCAGAACATCTCTTTGCTAGTTGTAAAGACAATATGAGCTATTTGTGGTAGGATTGATATTCTGATTCAAGAAATTTATGCCATAGTGTATTGTGCAAGACTCTTGTGTAGTGGTATGTATGGGCATAATATCTGGGAACTTCAGTACCATTGCATGTTGTAACTTTGAAGTGACTGACAAAACAATACTTTATGTAACTTGTTGGAAAAAAAGATAGTGCCTTCAATCCCTGTTGCCTATGCTGTCCACAAAATGGAAACATATGAAAACGTGAAGGAAATTCTCAGCTGCGTGAACTGAAAGACATATCAATGGCACAGTTGTGGTGATTTGAAGGTAACTGCCATTTTGATGGGACTGCAAAAGGGTTACACAAAATTCTGTTTCCTATGCAAATGGGATACTACAGCAAGAAGAACTGGCCTCTACATAAATCATGTACACCTGGAATAAAGAATGTAGCTTATCAGCCTCTTGTAGATCCATGTAAAGTGTTGCTTCCTCCTCTACATATTAAATTGGGCCTCATGAAAAATTTTGTGAAGGCACTAGACAGAAATGGCCTAGCATTCTCATTCTTGTGTGAGAAATTCCCAAGGCTTAGTACGGGGAAGATTAAGGCTTGTGTATTCATTGGCCTCCAGATACGTCAGCTCTTCTGAGACCCTCAATTTGATCTCGTTCTCAACAATGACGAGCAGGCAGCCTGGAATGTCTTTCAACATGTTGCTGCTGGTTTCATAGGAAATGTAACAGCCATTAACTTCAGGGAGCTTGTGGATGATCTTCTAACTTCTTACGAGAAGCTTGGCTGCAACATGTCACTCAAGATGCATTTCCTCCATTGACACTTGGATTCCTTTCCTGTTAACTATGGTGCCATAAGTGACGAACATGGTGAGCATCTTCACCAGGACATCCCAGCGATGGAGAACAGATGCAAGGGCAAATGGAATGCTGCCATGTTAGCCGATTAATGCTGGGCAGTGAAGAGGGATGTTCCAGAAATTCAGTACAAGCGACAAGTGAAAAGGTACCTCTTTTAATTCATTTAAGTTCACTGTTGTGTCCTGCTTCCATACAGCAATATAATCAATCAATTACAATCGCATGCCCAAGGGTGTTTCCTTTTCCAGATATCCAACAACACAGTATAGTTTTATCGTTTTTCCATAATCGTTGAAATCACTTCCAAGTACTGTTTCCCTGAAAACTTTATGTAAGGGGAAGAAGAGATGCAGACAGGTTTTTGGAGGGGAAAATTGAAAGAAGACTTAGGGAAGACCTAGGTGTAAATAGAGGATATTAAACTGGAGCTTTAAGACATACGTTGGCCGGGCGTGTACTTAATTCATGTGGCTCAGAACAGACAGAAGTGGCGGGCTCTTGCAAACATGCTAATGGACCCTTCAGTTGCAAACAAAATGTGGGAAAACTTGCAGAGGAAATATTTTAACCTGTTCCATGGGATTTACAATTTGAAATTAAAAATATACAAACACATATCACAAATTAACAGGTGCTGTTGATATTTGTATTACAGAACGTTCATTAATGTTGACAGAATTCTATACATTTGGTTCCAGCATAACTGGAATTGCTACAAACGTGTTCATCTCGGATTCTACATAAATAACTGCACTAACCATCAGAAGAAAGCATTTTTCTGTGTGTGCTAATAATCCGTGACAAAGACATTGGGTTAGTCCATGGTAAAGGTTCAATGGACCCTGGGAAACAAGATCTTGTGGCGCAACAATCAGCTTCTACATGTGTTACTATAGCCAGCGCTCAGTCGTTATGTTTAGTACCACATAGATGGCAGAGAAAGGCACTTTTGTGGGGAATGGTGTATCCCATGATGATTAACAACCAGTCTCACTGACTTTGAACCAAGAAGGTAGCATTAAGCAACTGCACTCCTCTCTGCTGTGGTGCAGTACATAAGGAGTATCTGTACTAAAAGTATGTAACACATCAGAATCTTCACACTATTACCTTGGAGGTGTCCTGTTTGATGTGATAAGTGGCACCTCATATTTAAGGTTTAATTGGGTTGTGCAACAGTTTGAGGGATGAAGGTGTCTCAATCAGTGGGCTGGTGAATGTAACATTGACAGTGTGTTAGGTATGTGTTGGAGTGTAAGGAATAGGGTTTTTTTTTTTAAATGGCACAATAGCCCCTAGTGGGCCAGGGCCTCCTCTTTATGGAGGCTTCAAGATCACACACAGATAAGAGGCATAGGTCGTAAGATCTGAGTATTATTCATATTCCATGCATTAAGCATGTTATTCATGTAATTCCTATTAAATGCAAGAGCACTTAGTTGGAATTGTAGGAATAAATGTCATAGGATGTCATGGGAAGGGTATGATGTTGGCAGTACTGTTGGAGACAGTTTGTTGTCACTTTCTGTGACTGTTCAATATTTTTGTTCAGCATTGCAAAAACTTTCATTTATATTGCCTAATACAGAGACCAAAAACTTATGGAGCAGAGTCCCTCTTGAGAAGGTAGAAGTTGCTCAGCAAGTTATTGTGCTTTATGGAAACTGAAGATAAGCAAATAAATTAACCTAACATAACGTAATGACCAATATGACTAAATATAATAGTGAATTAATATAATGACATGTATATCAGTGACATGTAAGCTTTTCATTGGAGGGAAAATGTAAGTGGCATATGTGGTGGTTTTGAGTCAGTCTCTTGGTAATCCTACATTTACTTAAAACAACTGAGAATCAAGAGTTTGAAATGGTACATATAAGTGCTGACAACAAGGAAGTATTTTTTTTTTAAACATTTCTTTATTTCACATGTAGATATACACTGATAAACATCAAAGGCTAAGAGGATGGAAACAGTTGTTCCAATAACCAACTGCCTATGGAAACTAGGTATCGGATCGATCATCCAACCGATACGTACAATGGAAAAAACAACCTCTTTGTAACTGTAGTGAAAAAGAAGGAAGTATTGCATATGTGGTACCAACAGGATGGTTGTGCTGAACCAACAAGCTGCGGATTGCAGCCTACTGCCAGCCACATTTCACATTTAAGGTTTGGAATAAAATGTACATCTTCATCCAAAATAGACAATTGAAGTAGGTGAGGAGTTAAATTCAAGACATGCCTCTTCTACCCACAACAGTCTCTCTCTCTCTCTCTCTCTACACTTTTGAATGGGGATATTTAATTAAGTTCATGTGGTGACAGTTGTGTGTAATGGAGACAGTTTTTTCTACTTTGAGAGCATTCAACATTGTAGGTAGTTTTGAGTGTGTGATTGTCCTTGTGATAGCATTTTAGTAGAACTTTGAAGTTCATCGTATATGGTCCTGAGCCAAGAATGTTTATTTATACTGATAATATTTGTAACCAAGAAGTGTTCCAGGTCTCATTTCCTCAGTTTGTTCCAAGAGGTAAAATATGAGAAAAGTGTACACAGTTGGTAGAAAAGAATGTGGTATTAAATGTACCTTCAAAAAATATATTGCCCTTCCTGTAATTCGGTTTTCCCAAAGTTGGGACATTTCCATCCACACTTCACTTGTTCTTTATATTCTTTGGTACAGGATTTGAGGTGTTCACAGTGGTGAGGATTCATAATGCGGTCTGGGTTAGGACACCATGTAGTCTTGTACATGGTTATGAAAGTTTTAGAGGAGCTTTCTGGGTCTGTCCTCACAAGCAGTCAGAAGATGGAGGCAGTGTGTCCTGACCAATACCTCAGTACCCACCAGTCAGACTACACAGTCCCATAAGTCACAAGACTATAATTTTGTATCTTAATATTCTGTATTGTCCATGCATTATATCACTATTACAAAACAACTGAATACACATATTAGGCAATAAATATATCTCATTATATTACATTATATTTTGATGTGAGCAGAAATATGTCAGAGAAAATATAATGTAAAATAAAGTATCCCAATAAGTGTATTTAGTAGGTTTGTAATAGTTTCGAAGTTTTATATTCATACTGTGCATTGTCGCTGATCAAACACACAATACTCGACCAACAAATGCACTCTTATTATTTTTTTAGGTATTATATAATACAATCTCTGTAAGCTAGTCCAACATGTTTCGATCTCCTCCTGGGATCATCAACAGGGACTCTTGTGAGAGTATGAATTACACAAACAAAACTAACAATATAAGTACATACTAAAAATATAAAATGCATAAAAGATGGTTAAATTTTAGGCGATCTTTTGTGGTGGATCCCTGGACTACTGTCTACAGGAAATTGGTTGTTTATATACTGTCTTATCCATCCGCATATAGATTAATCTATTATACATTAATTCTCTATTTCTTTAGTGCCGTTATGAATGGAGTGGCGGTGAAGGAGAGGAAATGGCAAAACAAGAGGCCTGCTTTGCCGATTTCATTTTACATAGTTCCATAAATTACCACCAGGAGCATGCTTTACCCACAGGCGGTGAGCAAAGCCGGCTACAGTAACGCACGAAGGCACCGCATTTGGCGGTGTAGTTTCATGTTTCCAATCAGGTAATGGTATTAATCTGTGGTACAAAGGAATTACCAGTGATAAAGTTGCTTCATCCCATGACCTATACTATTTGATCTGTGATCGTGACTGTTATTTTGATGGAGGGGGATGTATAAAACTCGCAGAGTGAATTAATGCGAAGGACAAATACAAAGTTGTGATTTATATTACTATTATAAAAATCTATACATCTGCAGCAGTTTATTCATATCTCATGTGTGCTATTAATAGATAAGTTTGCACGTGTTAATAGCGACGTATGTCGATGATGTGACAGTGAAAAGAGGTATATGAAGACTTCAATAGGTGAAGGGCTCACTCCCATCCTCGGTATCATTTGCAGTAGTATTTAATTTCTTATTGTTGATGTGACGTGGGTGTTACAGTCTAAATGAATATGCGGTATTGTTGCAGTTTAAGCGATTAAATAAACCTTGTAGAGGTTTTTAGTACAGACTGAAACATGTATTCCACAAAAAATCCGAGCCTTAGGATCAACGAGGCTGATTTAAAGTGTAAAGATGGTTGTGGATTTTATGGGAATGCGGAGTGGGGGGGATATTGTTCACGATGTCATCATAAACACGTCCAGCGTGAAAGATTAGAGAAAACTGGTAGTCTTCGTGGTCTTCATCATGGAGAACGGTGAGCTGGAGTGTAAACATATTGTTGCTATGGATTGGATTTAGCTGGACAACGAAATATAGCTAACTTCATGGAGAAGAGTTTTTGAAAAAACAATAGGTCCTTGGCTTCTTGAGAATTCCTGATGTTTTGTGGAACGTGATGGTTATTTACTTTGTTAACAAGGACCTGCCACTTTTCTCTGTGATGAATCCAGTCCATAGTGCCTCACCATACTATACTTTCATCTACGCCCATGTTTTCAAAATGGTCTCTCTCCTTGAGGTCCTCCGACAAGAACTCTGTATGCCTTCTGTTTTCTCCCCTGGGTGCCACATGCCTCATCCCTCCCATTCGCCTTCGTGTGATCACCCTAATAATATTCAGGATGGATTACAAATCTCTAATTCTTTGTTGTGCATTTTACTCCAGCTGCTTGCTATATCCTCCTTAGGTGCAAATATGTTCCTTGGCACTCTCTTCTTGAACACACACACAGTGTATGTTTTTTCCATAATACAAGAGACAAAGTTATACGTGTAAAACAAAAGGCAGATATACAGTTGTATATATTTTTTTACATGTAACGTTTTTGATAGTAGATGAGAAGACAGATGATTCTGCACTAAAGGGTAGCAAACAGTCCCAGAATTTAATTTATTCTTAATTTCTGCACTGATTCAGTTGTGATTTGTTAGTGTTATTTCCAAATATTTGAACTTTGTGACATCAAAGAACTTATTTGCTACATTGATGTTGTATGTTGTCCTACATTCTGTTGATGAACATGAACATATACTTTGTTTTCTCAGTGTTTACTTCTAGGCTCGTCTCCTTAATAGCACTGTACAGCTTCTCTCCTTTACTTGATAGCATTTGTGTTTTCACTCAACAGTTTAACTTCAGCATAGACCAGAAACTGATCTGTCTCAATGAGTTTTATTGTCTTGATATTCTTCCTCCCTAAGGGGTAGAGTTGGAGAGCAGGGGCAATAAAGCATTTCCACATTTGAGACCATTCTGAATGGGAAATTTATAAGTTAATTACCCATCAGTACATTACTGTATGTTTGATTTTAATACATTTTAATTAACCAGACTAGTTTAATGGATGTAGCAAATTCAGTTTGAATATTGTACAAAACTATTGCCTACCTAGACCCATAATGAAATGTGTAACAGATGTACTGATAAAGTGCCACATCGTGTTCCCATTTTTTCTGACCTTTCAAATGAAGGTAGAACATCTTATGAGTAGTTGCTATTTTATGGCAAAGTCCACTTTTTTTAATGTCGTTAATTTCGGCCCTGAGAAACAATTCCTTGTGCACTACAACATTACAGTAGAAAAATTTTCTTTGTTTTAGATGACATTTGTGTGTTTCGGGTTTCGCCCCACTCTTTGTCTATTTTGTCAATCTGTTTAAGGGCCATATTGCAGGAGCCTGATTTTAACTACAGCAGTAATGGAAGAACAGAATATGTCTTCATTACTTGCACTTTCTGTCAGCCCAGCAGAAAGTTTAGAATGAGTCTTGTGTTGCATCTGTGTAATTTCTGTGATGTGACTCATGCATTCAGTTTTAAAGGCTGTGAGTCAAAATTTCATGACACATACTTTTGTTCATAGTGATCTTATCTGCTGATATCTGACAGTAATGTTGAACATTTCTTGAAGAATTTGCCAGACCTATCAATATGTCCAGCAGAGCATGAGGCAGAAACGTGGCCTGATATAATTTGGTCCAAGTAGTAATGCTTGTGATTTGTATTCAGGAGGTGCGTGGGTTGAATCTTGGGCAGGGCCCCAATTACCCTGACTGAGATTTGTGTTTTCCTCAGTTCCTGCTTGCACATGTCAAGGTACTTTTGTAAATTTGGCCATAACCACTCTTATCCACATCCTTTACAAATCATAAGTTATTATCCAGTAATTTGATGCAATAATCTGAGTTAATCAGTAAATAAACTACAAATGAATACAGCATTCAGTTTTTGTTCTTCCATTCATTATGTCTGAGCTTTCATGAAGGTGGGGAGAGGAATCCAGTTCACTACTGTATTAACCAACAGTATCATTTTTGAAAAAGTAAATTCTGGAACTTTATTGATATAGATTATATTTGTACTGTAATTTATTTACTTTGCCACCATAAAGACTTGATAGAATATCCACTGTAAGTGAGAGGTCTTTCACATATATTATTCTTTGAATCAAAACCATTGTATCTGTTATAAAGTAGTCCATTTGTAATGGTAGTAGCTAATAATGCTGTGATACATTATATTTATAGTGACCAAGTTGGAGATAAACGTACAAAGTCTCCTGTTGTGTTCTCCAAATTTGAAGAGAAGAAAAGACAGCAAGCTGAGAAGAAGACAAAACTGCCGAAATTTCCTGTATTTAGGAAATCTTCAAGTTTAAAAGGTACATAATTTTGAGAAGTCATATCATTTCATTTTCTCATAATTTGTGGCATACACATTATAGGACAGAGAGGGATTTTCTGTGAGCATGATACAGTGTTTATCATCTTTTGCTGATAGGTTTCATAATGGTACTGACAGAAATCCGTACCATAGCTTTCTTTGTGCAAGGCATCTTTTCAAAACTGGGCTTTCTATGCTGCCATAATGTTAGTAATAATGTACAAGTGTGTGAAAGCTCAGTGACATGTTGGAAACGTGTTTGGGAAGTGTCTAGATTAAGGACTGTCTTTGGAGCCACTGTCCTCACTGAAGTTAGACTTTGTATTCTTAAGTCCTTTCAGGAAAATTCCAGACAAATAAATACATAGATGAAGGGTCAACAGGAGCTATGCAAATAAATGTGACATTAACTTTACTCTTTGTTCACCATGCATTGTGGTATTAATAAACACTTTTTTTAACCAACAGTTTCACTTTTAACATAGATTGTCACTTAAAATCACTTAGAATGCCCTACATATGTTTCGGTCGTCGAGCGACCATCATCAGGGGCTTCTATATATATGTACAAGCTTCACTATGCACTTTCACTTATCATTGCTGGTTCGTTGATGTACGTTGGGGGGTTCCTTATATGTGCTGTATTTATGTAGGGGGTGGCGTTAGTTTTTCAGTGATGATCGTTGTATGTTTTGCTGCTTTGTTGTGGGAATACATTATGGTGTTGATTTTCTGGTTGGATTCAATGTTCTGCGTTGACTGTGGTATGATGCGAAGATGTCACAGTCAACGCAGAACAATGAATACAGCCAGAAAATCAGCACCATAATGTATTCCCACAGCGAAGCAGCTCAACATACAACGATCATCACCGAAAAACTAACGCCACCCCCTACATAAATACAGCGCATATAAGGAACCCCCCAACGTACATAAACGAACCAGCAATTATAAGTGAAAGTGCGTAGTGAAGCTTGTACATATATAGCAGGCCCTGATGATGGTCGCTCGACGACCGAAACATATGTAGGGCATTTTAAGTGATTTTAAGTGACAATCTACGTTAATAGTGCAACTGTTGGTTAAAAAAGTGTTTATAAATGTGACATCTTCTCCCCTCCCCCTTCTAAAAACTTTCTCATAGGTGTTCCCTCAACCTGACTTTAATAGCCTGAAACACTTAGTGAAAAAAGAGAAAAATAGTACCAACAGAAGCAGTAACCATCAGATAATGCATCTCCATTGTGAAGTGTTTGCAATGTAGAGCCAATGTATATTAGAGTACTAATGGCAGGCAACCAATGGTAACGGTTCACCCTATAACCTGCCGTGAAGGCACAGAGGGGGAGTAGAGGTATAGTGCTACTCCTTCTTTAACTTCAGCGCTAGATGAAGATGGGTGTTTAATGCCACTCCCTGGCTGCTTTACCCCAGGAATGACCTGGTACCCATTGTATAGGAGGCTGGGTGGGCCACAGGGCCGGTCTAGAGGAGTGCAGAAAATCTTACCCCCTTCAGGATTCAGTCCCTGGATCGTCCAGCCCATAGTGAGTCGCTATCCTGGCCCTTGGCAGGCAACCAACACACAGAAATAGTTGCTTGTTGTAGACTTAGAAACCAGTAATAATATGTAAATTATACATGTATTTTAATTTTATGCATACTAAGAAATGTGGCTTTTAAACATTATAATTTTGTAAAATTTTAAATTTTCAGATTCAAGTCGAGCTGAACAGTGGCAAGAACTCAACAAAGCAACTCCCGAATTGGAGAAATTGAAACAAGATTACCAAGAACTATTTTCATCAGTCAGCCAACCAGTTTGGCCTGATGTCGTCAAGTTCATCTGTTCATTTAAAGATCATGTCAGTAAATGTGAAGAGTTGAGTCCTGTTGAGGAATTGTCTGAAACTGTACAACATTTTTATCAGGCCTTTGCAAAGCAAATGGAAGCCAACAGTATTTATAGAGGTAATATTGATTATCCTTATAATGTGCAATGTAAATCTGATTTGTTCCATGTATTTAATATTGTAGTTTATGTCCGATAAGGAGACTGGGAATTGAACGGTATGGAAGAACAGAAGGTGGGTTTAAACTGTCACACTGCTTCAGCATTTGTTGTGAAGCATGTTTAAAGTGAGCAACTTGTTAAATGCCTTAGCACATGATGGTTGTTGGGAGGAGAAACAAAATCAGACTGGGCTCTCGTAGTTGGTGTGTGTGTGTGAAGGACCCCGCTGCAGATGCTATGGACATACCGCAACCTTGAGGCATATTGTGCAACCCTGTGATGAAGATGATTAGTTTTTTTTCCCATTTTTCCAAGTAATGGAGCACCAGTGGAATGAAACTGACTGGAAAACCGAAGTACTCGGGGAAAAACCTGTCCCAGTGCCACTTTGTCCACCACAAATCCCACATGGACTGACTCGGGATCGAACCCGGGCCTCTGCGGTGAGAGGCCGGTGACTAACCGCCTGAGCCATGGCACGGCTGGCTCTCGTAGTTAAAAGAGTGTACTGTTTGCTTCAGTGATTAACAGCATTCTGACTTCAAAGGTCTAATACAAAGAACTGGTACTACTGTTTGTGTGTTAGTGTTAGGCATCATCAGCTGATGGGTGTTTGTTATACCATCACCCTTGCATTAGTGGATTGCAGGTGACACATTTACCGTATATTCTCGAATCTAAACCGCACCCGAATCTAATCCGCACCCAGTTTTTGGTGACTTCTTAAACGAAAAAAAGTTAGTTCGCGATTCTAATCCGCACCTTTCCTTCAACCACCCCTTGCCCACGGGGCGACTGATTGAATAATATTGGATGTTACCAATGCGTTAAAATCCGACGCTACGCCTGTGGCCGATGAGTCATACCGATAGAGGCGGGGCCTTTCTCAACAGACGTGCGCAATCTCGTCTGAAGCCAGCTGATCTTTAGTTGTTGAAACGTGGGAGGTGCTTGTTCCAATTTGTCATGTACCGTAGTTATGGAAGAGGGACCCTGAAATCTAAATGACTCTCATATACGGCAAAGTTCAAACGTGAAGTTATTCGGTGCGCAGAGGAGAATGGAAACCGCAAAGCCGCTGCAATTTTTGGAGTTGATGAAAGCAACGTTCGACTATGGCGGAAACACAAGGCAGCGATCAGCGGGTGTGAGGCGTCACGAAGGAAATTCACTGGACCCAAGAAAGGACGATTTCCTGAAATTGATGATGCAGTCTTCACGTTTTTTCAAGAGAGACGCAAGACTGGACTGTTTGTGAGTTATGATCTACTCGCGAGGAGGCGATAAAGAAGGCCAGATCTTTGAACATTCCTCGAATTATGAGTGATGACGGCGAGTCTGATGAATAATAAATTATAATAATAAATAATAAAATAATAGATTATTTTATTGTATTGTTCTTACATTGTTTATTAATTACGTTAATTACGTTATTGTTATATTGTACAGCAGCTCAATCATTTTTCCAAAATCCAGCTCTAGACCGCGAATCTAATCCGCACGCGAATCTAATTCGCATCTGATTTTTTAGCCCTCTAAAACTGTAAAAAAAGTGCGGATTAGATTCGAGAATATACGGTAATATGGGTCTTAGTGTTGGCTAGAATGTGACTGTTTTGATGCAGTGCTTTTTGTGCCTGTATAACAGATGCTGTCTCCTTGGATCCCTTAGATGAAATGTGGGTTTTAAACTGTTGAAATGCATGGCATTCTGAGATCCACAAATTTATTCATTCTTTTTGTAATAAAGAGTAATTACATTAGTGAGAGAACCATAATTTTATCTGTTTCTAAAGCAGGTGGTTCCAGAGCAATACCACTTCTGTCACTTTCATGAAAAGGTTATCTGTTTTTCTGCTTTCAATGAACTCTGTAGTGTGGGTTCCAGCATTACTGGGAAACTACTGGTCAGGTAGTCATGACAAATTTTGGACATTTTCATCTCAGGCTATCACACCAACAACTATTTGTAGGCTGGATCTGCCTCCATCTTCAGGTGGAATGGGAAGGGGGAGAACCTACTCTGGTGTACTGAAATCTGGAGTAACATCCAATTAGATAAATATTTGTCTGATGAAGATCGTGGCAGATTTCAGATATTTTGGAACAGTTTGCAGCAAATAACAGTGACATTCACAAAAATGGTTATGTGCAGATTACATTCAAGGACTGTTTGCTACTGTTCAGTTAAAAGCGTTTAATATTCTTAGCTCATACCAAAAACATTACAGCTGAAAGTACAAAAAAACTATGATTTTTCATGTTGTTTTTTACGAGTTTGAAACTTTGTTTCTTTCCTAAGGGAAGAACATAGATTGAGAATGTTTGTGAACAAACCTGTGAGAAGAATATTTGGGCCTATGATGGCTGAAGTACAGAGAGGCTGGAGAAATGTACTTAATGACCAATTTCATAATTTGTGGCCAAAACCAAATATCATTAGGGTGGTTAGATCAAGGAAGATTGGATGGGCAACATATATAGCATCTAAGGGAAAGAAGAAAAATTCATTGCAAATTTTAATCTGTCAGCCTGAAGAGAAGAGAGCACTTGAGACAGCTAGGGTGTAGGTGGGAGAATAATATTAAAAAGGATCATAATAAGGGTGCATGTGATTATGTGAAGTGGATTCAGATGACCCAGAATGTGGCCGAGTGGTAGGGTTTTATAAACATGATAGTGGGCTGCATCTTTGTTTGCTAGGTAGAAAAATGTTTGGGGTAAAATAAGTGGAAGTGAGTGTGATACACATTTTATTGGCCTGCTGGTCAAAGGTCTTGTTTCTTTTATGAATGTGGTGTAGTAGAAGAATTATGAAATACACTTGATTGTTGCAACACAGGAAACATACTCTGAGTTTATGATTTCAGACTTAAGCCAAGAGAAAAAGGAAATGCTGCTGGACTTTGTTGAAAAGTCTGTGATGACAAGTTTGTATAGTATATTGTTCTGTCCACCCTCAACAGCAGATGAAGAGAAAGATCTGTCTATTCAGAATAGGTATGGCAACTTTTTACACTTGCCGTGAAACATCAATGTTTCAGTTCTTAAATTGTTGCAGGACTTATATTTGTAGAGGTGTATTTTTCGATTATCCAACTCTTATTTTTGTTGTAGGATTCGACAGTTGAATTGGGTGAATTCACAGCATTTGGACTGTAGAATTAATGAGACAAAGTCAGAAGTCTGTGGTCTGGTATACACAGCAATTACAGGTATGCAGTGTGTGTTTGTGTGACAAGAAATGTGTGTCCTTCAGTACGGAACTCTAATTCTCCAGAGCTTTGAGCATGGAGAATTAGAGTCTGCTAATCCTATACAGGTAGCCCTCAATTTGCGCCAATTCAGAATAACGCCGATTTTGAAACCAGGAGGTCAAAAAGCAAAAAAAAATAATATATATATATTTTTACTATTGTTTATAACGTTTAACAGTTTTTCTCATACTGCTTCTTATACTAAATTGTAATTCTTACATCGCTGATTTTGAATAAAAATTATAAATACAGTCATCTCTGTAATTACTTATGTTTCGTTAATGCGAATTTGCTCTAATGAGATCGATTAATCAGTAAAAGCTGCTTTTAAAGTGTAAACTTTTGCATATGCGAGTTTGCTCTTATGCGATTTCGTTCCCGGCACTTTAACCTATCAAAAGACAAATTTAATCTCTGCAGAGGTCCCGGGGTTATTTTTATCATGAAATTTTGATAGAAAGAAAGAAGAAATCATGACAGTCCACACTGTGTGCTTTCTTTAAAAAATGTGACGATCCTCAACCAGGGACTTCGTCAGAGAACTAACACTGCTTCATTACACCATTGCCAGTTGTAGGTGTACAAAATATATTTTTTAAATTCCCTTTCTTATATTTACGTTATTTCAGAGCTTTAAATGCAATGTCATTATATTACTATTCAATGTTTGGGTGCCGGGAACGCATGTTTACATTACATTATATATATATGATTTACATTATAAAATCATTTCAATTTACGCTGATTCCGATTACGCCGGTTTGTCCAGGAACGCATCCCCAGCGTAAATCGAGGGCTACCTGTAATAGAACAGCTCAGAGTAATGATGGGGCACGTGGTGGCGTGGTTGGTTGAGGCACTACTCTACAAGCCGGAAGGTTGCAGGTTCGATTCCTGATGGTGTCGGAATTTTTTATTGACATAATCCTTTCTGTCACACTATAGCCATGGGGTCGACTCAGCCTCTAACAGAAATGAGTACCAGGAGTACTTCCTGGGGGTAAAGGCGGCTGGTGCATAGGGCTGACAACCTTACCACCTTCATGTGCCGATTGTCTAGAAATCTGGGAGCCTCAACCTCCTGGAACCCTAAGGGCCTGTCTAGGCCTGTAAGGGGATTGCTTTACCTTACCAGAGTAATGACATGATTGGTACTTTTATTTCTTTTTAGGTAAAACCTTACAATATGACTGTAAAATAGTATGGTATGATGTAGACACTAAAAGAAGACACCACATTACTTGCTGTTTGTATGTGTTTGGTGCCTTGGTGCCTTAACGAATGTTACTTTTATTGAAAGTGATATTGCTCCTTGAAGGTGGATATATAGAACTTAGTGCTGACATACAGTACAACTGTGCTGTTATCTTAACTTTCATAGTATGTGAGTGAAACTAATAAATATTTTTTCAGATATATTAGGTATTGACTCGGCAAAGGCACCACAGGATAAGTTGAACTGTGTTGTGCGGTGCTGCAGAAATATTTTCCTGTTACTGCAGCAATCTGTTGGTGGGCCAGCATCTGCTGATGAGTTTTTACCAGCTCTCATCTTCATTGTATTGAAAGCTAACCCACCTAGACTTAAAAGTAATATCAACTACATCACTCGTTTCTGCAATGCCAGCCGTCTTATGTCGGGTGAGGGGGGATACTACTTCACTAACCTGGTGAGTTACTATATGATTGTATTAAGACAGTTGTTTGGTAGAAAAACTGAACTTCGCTGGTATTGTTCTGTGTTTGTATGCCTTGTAAATATTTATAATTAAACATTTATTATTGCAGTATACTTTTAGGGTAAGCCGTGATGAGTTGGCAGTAATGTGACTAAGGATAATATGGCTAGGGTTCAGTTCCAGGCAGTGGCTTTATGAAGGTACTCTTAATCACCACATTTATAATGGATCTAGGTCTCTCTTGGCTTCTTATCAGCTGAGTCTGAGGGTATTTTTCTGCAGCTAAGGTCAAGGCACCTGCAGCATGAAGTTTAATATTCAGTTCCATGTAGTGCTGAATTAAAAAAAGTATGTGGAACTTCACCTCCACACCCCATAGGCAATTTTGATGTGGTGTTTAAGCCAGGGGTGCACAAATCCCTGGTGCCAGGTCATCCAGGCAGCTAAATTTTATGTGGTGGCACCTAATATTTGTGTGTCCTCAGTATGGGTCTTGCTTCATGTCACCCTTCTGGAATGTAGAATTTTGAGGTGGCTCCTAGATTTTTGGAAAATCTGTGGATCCCTGGCCTGAGCATGGGAATAACTTTTTTGTTGACCTTCATTCCTCATTATTAAAGGAAATAAATTTTTTATGGTATTTTCATGTCCATGCCTTCAATAACTTTTGACATAATTGAGGCATTATAATACTTCATATGCGTATCATGCCATTGGAGACCACTTCACCTGTGTACATTTTAGTTATCTGCCATCAGTAATGCCAGTGTGCTGGCTATGTGAATTCCAGAGGTGAAAAATGACACCAGTGTCACTTCCTGCAGGGGTCTGAAATGTTGCGTGGTAATAGGTATTAACAAATACACTTCTTTTTAATTTCAGTTTCTACATGTTGCAAAACAAGAACATTTTAGGTGGTAAAATCATGATGAAAATTTCACTGTTGCTGGAATGACTTGTATTAATGAAAGGCCACATTCCTTGTATCGTGCCAGGTTTCCTCCACCTGGGTCAGAGGAACATGAAGGACTTTACTGAAGTCAAGATAACTACTCAGTTGATGTTGTTACTTTTTGTGCATTCTGTATATAAAGTGTTATATATGACTCATCATCCCACCTTTTATCTTCAAAACTACTGAATTGATTCTGCTGAAATATGATGTTGGGGTAATACTTAAAAATTGTTAGTAAGGAAATTTAATTTATGTGTATACTGGTTAGTTACAAGTTCTGCTTTACATGAAGCTGAACTTACTGTGTCAGATTTCTCTGCCCTGTGTATGAAATTGCATAAAGTCTAGATTCACACGGTAAGACACAGGGGCCTTGCAATGGCTCAGGTGGTTAGTCCCCAGCCTGTCACCACAGAGAAATGGGTTCAGTCTCAGGTCAGTCCATGTGGGATTTATGGTGGACATACGGTATTGGGACAGGTTTTCCTCCGAGTACTTTGGTTTTCTTCTGTCAGTATCATTCCATCAACACTCCTCATTCATTCGTCTGTCATCCACACTATATAATCTTAGCAGTTGGCAGTGTCATTAAATAATGCACTTAAAAATTAAGATTTTTTACTTTTATTTTAAACCATTTTTGATGTGATGAAAATTTAAACAGAATAAAAGTAGTAGTCATTTTTTACTTTATGCAACAAGACAGCTGCAGTAAATGAGCGTAAGGGTGATTGAGGTATGCAGAGTACCAGAAAACAGGTTTGGAAAATATGTTCACTCCACTGGGGTAATCCTTCCCACTGTTGTTCTTTGTTGGAGTTGAATTTCAGTGCACAGTCTCATTTATTGTTATTCTGGTGTGTGCAGTGTTGTGCAGTTTCGTTCATAGAGAACTTGACTGCAGAATCACTCAACATGTCAGCAGACGAGTTTGAACAGTGCATGTCAGGAGAAATGGTTCCACCCAGCACTTGGGAGTCAGCTTTAATGATGTGTGAGGTATGTTATGTCATGCATACTGGATGGAGGACATACGAGAGCGAGGGTAGAATCGCATATTTCATATATATGCTGAAAACGTCCTGGTCAGTGTCTGGATCCTTGTGGCAAGTGTTAAATTTGCATGTTATTGCTTTCAGTGTTTGTAGTGTTTAACACATATATATGGAGACAGAGCTAAAGCAGTGTGCAGTGAGTGGCACAGTTGTCTTGGTCACGGGTGATAAGGATGTATCAATCTGTCAGAAGGTTTTCTTACACTTAAAAAAGATTGTCACTAGCTGTTGTCAGTGTGATATGAACTTGCAAGTGATGCAAGAGAACTGCTTATGTAAGATTTAAAGCTGTTGTAGCAAATAAATGCACAAAAATCCTTCTGGGTGATTAAGTGTATCAAGGTTGACTGAGAAACCCACGTCATCTTCAAAACATTGGTTTTTAGCTGAGCTGTTAAGAGAGCTTTTGGCTAGTTAGACACTTTGTTGGAAAGTTGTAAATATGTTGTTACCCTTTGTTTTGTTTCTTGTTTCTTCATCTTGGACGAGAGGTAAGAGAGGGATTCCTCCTGTTGACATATTTGTGTATATAACGTTTTGTGCATTTTTGTGCATCGGAGGTGGTGGTTGCAGAGTATTTGATGAGTTGCTCTTACTTTCAATTTTTATTTGATTAAAATCATGTGCAACTTTCTGATTTTCCCCCATGCCTCACATGTTTTATCTTCCATGTTTTCATCATTTCAGTAGTCATATCATTGTGTGCGTTGGTTGTGCCAAAGAATCTCCTCAAGCCATAGACCCTGTGTAATGTTTTGTAACATGCTAGGTAGTGAAGGCTTGTCATTCCCCTCAAAACCCCCCAAGCTGGAGAACCACCTGTTGTTGGCTCTCTGTGAATAAATATGTTTGCAGGTGCTGTCCATATTTGGAGGTCATTTCTTCCATGCCATGCCATCATGGCAGTGGGTGTTACTTAACACAGCATTGTTCCTTAATTTTTAAAGTGCAAAAGGATACAAAAATTAAAGCGTGTTGCTGAAAAGGGGAATGGTGAAAGTTGAGATAGGTATAAACGTTTTCATTAGAACATAAGTTTACTGACATATTTTTGTCAGTGTAAACTTATAAACATATGAACTGTCTACCATTCATTGCATATTACGGTGCCACATTTATTTATTCATACAAAACCTTATACTGTGTGTCATTCATTCATTACGTAGTCTGGCTTACAACAGGTCCATAGCCTCTTCCGAATTGAGTTCTCTGCAGAGTGCAATCTAGTGCTTCCTCTTTCAATTTCCAGTATCTTCTCGTTTCTTTAAGGTCATCCAGTAGCTGCTTACGTCTTCTGCCTAGTTTTTCTGCCACTTCTGTCCTTCCATCTATTGTTTCTTCAATAATGTGTTTTAGAAGGCAGTTCCTATGCAAGATGTGTCTAATCCAGTTAGCTTTCTTCCTTTTTATTGTATATAGGATGTTCCTTTCCTCCGTGACGCTTTGTAATGCTTCTTCATTTCTCACGGTCAATCCAGCTGATCTCCTCCATCCTTCTCCAGCACCACGTTTCAAAAGTCTCAAGGTATTTCTGATCTACAGTCTGAAGTGTCCAAGTTTCAGCACCATTCAAAGGTATGCTCCAAGTGTAGCATTTTACTAGTTTCTTCCTTAAGTTTAAGTCCAGTTTGCTGGGGAAAAGAGTCTTCTTCTTGTTGAATGCTGCTTTTGCCATGGCAGTCCTGGATTTAATTTTACATGTACATCTTGCATCATTTGTTATCATGCTGCCCAAATGGTTAAAATATTCCATATTCTGCAGTTGTTTTAGATCTATCTTAATCTGGACTGGGAATGGCTGACTTGAGATTCTCATTACCTTAGTTTTTCCCACATACATTTCCATTTCATAGTATCTTCCAATTTCAGTTAGTGTCTCAGTCATGCCCTGTAGTACTGTTTCTTCCATAGCCAGTAGAACAAGATCATCTGTGTATTTCACAGTGCGAATTACATGTTCTCCTATTCTGAAGTCTCCAAACCCTTCAAGAGCATTCTTGGTAAGGCACTTGCTGTATAAATTGAATAGAATCAATGACAAACAGTATCCTTGTCTAACTTCTCTTCCAATCTTCACACTTCCTGTCTCCCCTTGGTCCATTCGTACTTTAACGCTCTGCTCCATGTACAATTTGTCTATCAATCTTCTTTCACACCAGTTGGTACCAGTTTCCTTCAGGGTCTGCATTAATATGGTCCAGTTTACACAGTCAAATTCCTTCTGCCAGTCTATGAAGCAAGCACAAAATTCTTCATCTATGTCCAAAGTTCATTCTGATATTATTCTCAGCATCTGAATTGCATCCATAGTTCTTTTTCCACTTCTCAGTCCAAACTGGTACCTTCCAAGTACATCCTCAATTTTCTTTTCAATCCTTCTTCAAAATATCCTCACTACTCTTTTTGCAATGAGGCTGATTGTTCAATGGTCACTGCATTTTGTAGCTTTTGGATTCTTCTGTAAGGCAATCATTGTAATGTCAGTGAAATCCTTGGGCTACTGTCCAGTTTCATATATGTTGTTGATCAGTTGTGTCATTAGTTTGAGATCATCTTCTGACAATTTGAGTACATCCCCAGGTACTTTCATCATATTGTATGTATGTAAAACAAATTCTTTCTTCCAGCTATGTTTTAAAAATCATTTTCCATGCTGACATTCATAATTACATATGAAATGCAAATTAACTATTGATGCCATTTGAGAGTCACTTTACCTTGTAGTAACAGGCTATTATAAAGTATTTGGAAAGGCCATGAACTTCCATAACTTTTTCACATGTGTTACCTACACCTGCAAATTCAGCATGCAGATCCTAACTCACATCTATTCTGTGATTTAGTGTTGCTGTATTGGTGTGCACACTAACCATTCTGTTACAGAGGATGCATCTCGTGTACGAGCAATTAGCGATGTTGGAAGATTTACGTAATCGATACATACGTTTTGTGGAAGGTGCTTCAGCACTGAAAGAAGAAATGCACAAGTTCAAGCATGATATTGCAACAGAAGTTTCTGCAGTATTGGCACGCACACCTCTGACCATCCGACCAAGGAAAAACACCGACTGACATTGATTCAGAAAACCCTACCTGTGAGTCACTGCCTCCTCCAATTGTTCCACAGGTACACAGCTACTCATATGCAACACAAAGGGAGGTATCAAATCATTTGGTGTAGGTCAGGCACTCATATTATTCAGACCAATGGGATTGCTCAGTTCAATTTGGGGGGGGGTTTGGAGAACCAGAAAGAGGACTTGATTGCTGCTGAAAATAATTTAATAGGGAGAATTTTGGTCCAGAAATATATGCAAACTTGGCCAGAAGAACTGCATTGCCCAATTCTTTACCTCAGCATGGTCTTAGCGATTACCTGGGAAGATTAAGAGTGAAGGTATATTGTTACATTAATGCTTTTTCACAGACACCTTAAAAACATACTACACAGTGGATACCTTTAGTGCAGAAGAGACCTAGTGCTAATGGGTGTCTTAAGTATTCACTTTTGACCTTTAGGAAATGTGAATTCAATGTGCTGCTGGCATCTGGACCTGTGAAGCTATATGCACTCATTCTGTGGTGAAGTTCAACAGAGTATGTTTACTATATAAGTTTTAAGAGTATGTTTACTTTTTCCTTCAACTGTACTAGCCTTTAACCCAATCGTAATGCTGTAACATAATGAACCGTAGCGGATGCTTTTTGAAAGTTATGGAATACCATTTAACATTTATTGCGTTTTTCTTATACCAAACTGACCTTTGTGATGGGATTTCCAGTGCATGTTTTTTCTGTATTTCAGATTGTTGCACCACAGCTTGGATTAGATCTGGACAGTGTAAAGAAAACTGACCTTATGAAAGATACACAGCTTGACATCACAACTGCTTCTGTCCCACGTGACAGCTTGTCTCTGTCTCCATCATTTGGTTTCAGCCATAGTCTTGATGAGCTTACGACACCAGACAATATGTTTGCCACTCAGGAAAGTTTAAGTTTAGTTCAGGGACTCACCTCAGTCAGCTATGACATTGACCTCTCCGACTTGAGTGCAGACAATAGCTTTGCTGAAGATGTTCCAGCAGCAGATGGCTGTAAGAGCAGTATTGTATTTCCAGTGGAAGCAAAATGTGTAGAAGATCTCACACCATCTCTGCTGGATACCACTGAGTCACCAACAGGAGTTCAACTTCCTTCGCCTATTAAACCTGTTTATACCGGAGAGTACCAAGGTTTTGCAGCACAGGGGTGGCAGATACATAGTATACCCTGTGAGACAGGGGACACACAGTCTCTGAATTCTGATACTTGTGGGAAAATGGATTCAGCTTCTAGTCAGGTGAGTGTTGGTGAAAGGACTGTCGATTCAGCAGCTAGTGATGATCGTAGTGTAAGTCAAATGCACGGAACGTTAGTCAAGGTTTTAAGTGGACTTATGACAACTTTTGATTCACTGTTCTAAAGCAGCATTGGTTCATCTACATGTTTTATAGTTTCAGACATGAATTGCTGCAGTTTACACATGGATCAAGAACTTTGTACTACGGGAAAGTACTTTTGATGGAGACCAACACATTTATCATGTATGATGTTTTTGCTTTAGAGAACAGATATAATAGCAATGTAATAGCAAATCATTTCTTTCTTGCCATTACTTTTTATTCTCTGTCACTGTCCTGTTAAGCACATCATGCTTTATTCTCAAATGTTATATTCAGTGAAGTTGTAATTAAAACTAAGCATATTTATTATGTAATACATAATGCGGTGACGGTCCGAGACAAAGCGGTTCTTGATCTCAGTTTTTGCCTGCGTATTGTGTGTTGATCTTATGATTTTATTTTATTCATATTCGTATTTGGTCTTCATTTATCCTTGCACCCCATGTCAGTTTCTGTAAAACCATTCTTAATTGAAGAACTTGCCGTCAAATTTTGTGGAAAATCATTGTCATAGCCATAGTCCCTGAATTTTTGCAGTGTCATGTTTTGTCATGTTACAAAGCAGTTTTTTTTTTACAAGAGCGTGTGCTATTCTTTCTTTCACCAATCCCTTTCTTTGCTTCCTGCTTCACTTCTGCCTCCGTGTTTTTGATCTTTTCTTCTCTAAACTTTTCTGCAGAGTCTGAAGTTTATTGGGTTTTAATGTATTCGGTTAGATAATTGTAATATTAGTATTTCTAAAGATATGCATTATTCCTCATTTTTTTCGTTTCCTTTTCTACTTGTTCCACTGTTTATCAGGTTTTACGTGATATGTTTGAAGTCTACTTAGCAAGACAGGGGTCCTGTTGTGTCTTTATCACCACTACAGTACTCACCATTATTTAGGGCCAGTGGCAGTGTTGAGAGAAACTGAATTAAGATTCTGGCTGTTGTTATATTGCTTCCTCCTAGTCAGTAGTTGTCACTTATCAGGAGCATAGCTAGGGTGTGTAAGTGATGCTGCCCCCCAGGTGACAGAGTCCGAGGGCCAGCAAAGTGGGTGACAAAATGAAAGTTATAAATGAAGAAGTTGATTTTCTGCACTGAACAAATTTTAAATTATTAAGCCAAATACAGTAGAACCTCGATTATCCAAAATAAAGGGGGCAGACCCGATTTCGGTTAAACAAAATTTCGGATAATTCAGAAATTTGGCTTGACGTGATAAGGTGCAATAAATATAACATTTATTCAGAAACACGTCTTATGTTAATAAACTTTATGGCACAAGAAAGTGTATGATATTTACAAATACAATACAACACTACAAATTTCTACGAAAAAAATCTGGTATCTTAGTTTGAACTTACAATGTTTTTTGGCTGCAATATCCCTCCACCTCTTTATCAATAACGTGTTGGCCGGTGACAACTCCTCGCTTTCTTCAACAAAACGTAAAGCAATCAGCAACAACAAACCCAAATTTGATTGTTGAAGGCTGCTTACACTGATGAAATTTAAACTGTACTGAATTGCAAATAAATTGCGATCTTATTACCTCTAACGCTTTGAACCCCTTGTCAGCTGTCACGTCAATTTGCCACTCATCTGCATCCATCAACTTTTCACAACAAACTGATGGGGAGAGGCTCAGAGGTGTCTCGCGGCAGGCAGTTGTGGGAATCGCAGCGCCTGACAGGCACCAGGATATTCTAAGAACTTAACTGCTGTAAACTGCCATTTGTATTTCAATAATAATACGTACAGTTCTCAGCAATTTAATTTAGATATCATCTTGCGTACAAAGAAAAGTGTTTCGGTTAAGCGAAGTTCAGATAATCGGAGTTCTACTGTACAAGGAAATTCATAAGTAATTGTGATTTTGTTTAAAGTTTGTAATTTCTGTTATGGGCGGCCATTGTGATTACTCCCCCTGGGTGCCAAAAAAACCTAGCTATGCAACTGGTTATCCATTTCAACAGTATCCTGTCTTCCATTTATGGTCTGTTGGTATCTGATGTCCTGTCTAGCAAATTACATGATGTTGCATCACAAGACCATAATCTTAATACTGACCACCTTGAGAAGTTTCATGCCCACAGTTCTAACGCCTACACTAACAAAATCACGTTCCATCAGAATTGCCAGTGCTGAGGTAGTGTCATATTCAACCAATAGTAGTACTGTAGGGAATTTCAAATTGTATGATTGTCTAATGACTTTTCCTGTACATTTTATTGTAGCACTGTGGTCACATTATGGACTCACAACACCTCTGTATCTGTCTTGTAACACTGCACACGTATGTAGCAGCAGTAATCGTCTGAGACAGAGGTCCATTTTGCTTGCAATGTTATGAGGCTAAGATGAGGGCTGTGACATCAGGTTTGTAAATACAGTGCTACAGCAGAATGGATTGGTAAAGTCATGAGATTAAACTTACATTTTTGAATTAGCTGCAATACTGCTGCCGAATTTAATACTGTTGCGGTGTGGGTACAGAGAACAGAGATGCTGTGGAAGGCCTGGGGGACATTTCACTAAGACATTTTATCAAGGGCTTCTGCTCTTACCTGAGTCAGCATCGTGGTCTAATGGATAAGAAACTAGAATGTCAGCCTTATGATTGGAAGTTCAAGGCCGTTCGAATGACAGTGTTCTGTTAAACAGTTCATGAGGAAGTTTCAAAATGACTGGCTCAATAAGAATTTAGTGGTCCAGTGGTTAGGACACTGGACTTTCAACCTTATGATCAGCAAGTATTTGCAGTCCAGCAGCAAGGACTTGGAGTACAGAAAGTTTTCTGTTAAAGTTCCTTGGTCTCACAATTCATCAGGGAGTTCCAAAATTAGTACTTCAACAAGAACTTTGTGGTCTTCCCCACAATCCAAGATTTAGCAGTTGCAAATCCACCAGGTTCCGGGATTGTCAGACAGCAGAAGAAACATCTGCTAACTACTCCGAGAACTTCGGCAGAAAAGTGTAAAAAGTCTTAGTACACCCATAATTTTTAAAACTTTTGTTAGCGTGGTAGGAATTTTGGCCAAGAAAATGTTTACTACGACACCTGAAATATGTAGTACCAAAAATTTTCTCAACTGGCAGAGTTCCATAGACCAGAAAAAATTTTAATAACATACCCTTTGGCACCTGAATTCAATTCTCGGTGCAATCTGCAAAACTCCAAATTTAAATTACAGGATTTAGTTTTATATGCAAACTTTTATGAAGGAAAATAAGCAAAACCGAAGGAGAACATCTCAATGGGGCTGTACAAGATTGGCCGTAATTCGTCGATGCATATGCTGCGTCGTTCGGGAAGTGAACCCAGCACCCTGCGAACAATATGTGGGTCATCTGTGGTCTTCTGGATTATTACACGGCGTCGTGTGGTAATTATTTACCGACGTTTCGGGACAACGTATCGTCCATCCTCACGGTCCCGAAACGTCGGTAAATAATTACCACACGACGCCGTGTAATAACCCAGAAGACCACAGATTTCATCAACATCGCGGCGGAAGCCTGAAATCAAAATATGTTGGTCGTTTGACGGTAAGGTGGGGTTTTCATTCGTACTCTGACAATTCATAGTTCTCAGAACATCCGCTAGATGGCAAGAACATCGACTCGTTGAGTTTATAGTACCAAAAGCTGTCAGTAGATGGTAGGGTTACCCCACACAAGGCTGTATGTTCGAAGTACCAAAAATCATCAATAGATACGTACATACATTTCGTAGATCCAAAACTTGTCATAAGACAGCCGGATATGAAATAAGTCATAATAAATAGTAATAGATGAGATGATTTGTGTGTAGATGTTTATAACATTGGGTGCTGCATGTTCAACCATATTGTTCCTATAAAATCGAGCGTGGTACTAGGCTTGTAGGATGTCAGAGAAGGTGTACGGAGGCGTATCTGCTTCAACGGGTAGATGTACTCCGCAGCGCCACTGGATGGCTGGCTGTCAGTATAACGAGTGGTGTTTGTAAACATACGTTTTGTGGACAGATATTTAAGGATTACAATGTACTCACAGTCGCTTCTTGATACATGCTTGAAGTGGTATGTTACATTAAAAGATACAAAGATTCACTGGAGCAAAATATACACATTCATAACTATAATATGCGAAAAAAAATTGGATCTACACGTTAAAATTTGCAATATGGACCTTTAAGGAAAAGTGTGTTGAACATGGCAATTATACTGTACAGCGCCGCTACCGGTGGTCGCGCGGTCTAATGCGTGGTTCTGCAGCCGCCCGCGTGCTGGGATTGTATTCGAATGCCGCCAGGGACATGGATGCGTGTCTCTTATGAGTGTTCTGTGTTGTCAGGTAGAGGTATCTGTGACGGGCCGATCCCTCGTCCAGGGGAGATCAAATCTTTTAAAGGAGAACTGAGATCCTTTCTGTTACAACATGCATTTTATTCAGTGGATGAATTTATGTCATTCTGATTGCATGTGGATTGCATGAGTATGTGAGTTCTATAAATTGTCATAGCTATATACCTATCTGTTTTAATTAGTATTGATATTATTACATTATATTATATTGTATTTTATTGTTTTTGGTGTGGATGTATTGTGAGTTTGAGTCGTGTGGTATACAACTTTTTAGCTGAAGTTGACATGTGCAATGTCACATGTTGTGACTAAATGGATTGAAGTAACCAGGGAGATAATCTGTGGAAGTAACTAAACCTGATATTTCAAGTACCATGGATCGTCACTAGATGGCAGTGTACGTCACGTTTGACAATTCTGATACTTAGCATCACCCATAGATGGCAGGGTCGCAAGTAATGCTATCACCCTGGGCGATGGGTCCAACAGGCTGCACAATCAGCATATTACATGATAAAATTCTATTTTTTGAGCTCAAAAAATTTCTGCAAGGTGGGGCTACTGGGATTACACACCCCAGGCACCAAGAAACCTAGTATGCCACTGTCAAGGACTAAAATTTATCTACATCATATGTAAGAATTCAGTTCCTCCCTCACAGTGTCTCCATTAAAAAGGCCAGTTAGTTAGTTTGGGGAAGTAATTGGTGTGTACTGTGAGGATTATATGAAACACATATACAATCTGCTGGTAAAATGCAGAGTTTTTGGATGTTGAATGTGGTGATAATTATAGTAACAACTGAATTTTAAAGGGTTTCAGTCAATACCAACTAATAGCTGAATCTAAATGCAGCATGTTAATCAGCAACATTTACACAAAAGAATGTGAAGCATACTTACTGGCTTCTTTAATAGTGTCATAATTGTCACAGAGTTGAGACCTGGAGACTGCAGACTCCTGCTGCATTGTTGTTGTTCCTTATCAGGCTACTGGAAGCCGTACATAAAACAAGTTGGGACATGTCTGCACAGTATAACACTTTTGATTTTGGATTTGAATTTGTAAATAATTTCAGGAATGACACTGGAAATGTGAGTATTCTAAATTTTCCTCCCAGCATTTTACATAACACATGCTGTACATTTTCTCCATATCTTAGCAACAGATTTATTTGATCAAGTTTCATTGTAATTCTGTTGCTAGGATACAGAGAAAATTTATAATATTCCTATGTATAATAACAACAGAGTGAAGCTAGAAAGTCATGTTTTATTAGAGCATGGAATTAAATCAATAACACAAACCACTTTTCAGTGCACTCTAAATACAAGCATGATTTTATTTTGATTTTCATGTGGGACAGTATGTTATAATGTGATATGTTTAGACTCTCAGCTGTTTCTCCATCCTCTCTTGACACTTGCCATATTTCTTTTACTTATCTTGTGAACAGCAACATATTATATTTCTCATACTTATTTTGTGAATGGTGGGATATATATAAGTAGATCTTCATGTCAGGTGTCTGTTACATTTGTCTGACTTTAAACAGCTGTGGAATGTGTTGACAAATTTATGCAAAGATTTGTAACATAAAATTTCATGAAAATTCTTCTAGTGGGAGCTGAGTTTCATGCAGATGGGTGGATGGATAGATCAACAGATGGATGGATGGGTATCGTGCAGCTCTAGTTGCTTTTTTTTGCAAGTTGCTTTTCAAATGCACTTAATTATGGAATGATAACTTGCTTTGTCCAGCACAGTCAATGTTTTGTGTATCAAATATGGTAAGAATCTCTTCTGAGTTCATTTATGTATGCGAGTCGATTGAGCTCTTGGCTCTGCAATGGGAAACCAGTTTTTGCTTGGGTACCAACTCAGTAGCGGTAGATACAGAATGATATGTTTGTCTCTTTTCCTGCTGGAAACTTGAGCTCACCCATGTGTCACTCATTTGATAACATGATTTACTCACGTGATTCTGGTTAGTCAGTGCCTCATCCAAGTAGTAAATTTGTGTCTTGCCATTTTAAGTGTGTTCGCAAAATTGCAAACAGTGACTATTAATTTTGTAATGTATGGCCCTCCACCCGGGCTGTCTGTCTATTCGTTTTGAACAACTCGGCCCCCACTGGACAGATTTTCATGAAATTTGACATTTGAGTATTTTTCGAAAATCTGTAGAGAAAATTCAAGTTTGATTAAAATCTGACAAGAATAACGGGTACTTTACATAAAGACCCATCAATATTTATGATATCTCGCCCAATTCTGGTTCGAATGAGCAATGTTTCAGACAAAATTTGTAGAGAAAAATCAAAACACATATTTTATTTTCAAAAACCTTTTCCCAAAAATCGTGCTGTTTATGAGATAATGTGGAAAAATGTGGTAGAGCCAGACAGGCCATAGATGACAATATAATATGGTGCATGCACACTACATGCTGGATAACTAAGGCTACAGACACATGCTCAGAATATGAAATATTTATTGCTTTCCACGGCAACAGCGGTTATGTGAACGTGCCTCCATGTTAAGTTTATACGTACATTGCCTGTCTTGTTGCATTTCATGTGCTTCTGTCAAGAGTATAATCTTCACAGCTGCAGTATCACTGTGCTTCTTTGAAAGCTTTTTGTCTTCATTTTATTTTACATGTTTAACTTCTGTATCCTTTAAAATTCGAAACACCAATCAAATGCTTTCTTGATTCTCCATAGTTGCTCACAGTCTGTGGACCAACTATTTGGCCGTTGGGGAACTCACTCGTAACATATCATTTCAACACCATAATTTGTAGAATATTTTCATCAAAATTGTAAATGTCAGTCACCATATTTTATTTTGTGAGTTTCCTTGGAGATGGAAACTGTACACTTGCACTTATTTTCAGGGATAACTTACCCTTACATATCTTGCCACTGTTGTAGTCCCTGTATTATTACATGTTATCGATGTCTTGTGCTTAGGCATCTCTGCAGTGTGAGTGCTGAGGGTCTGCATCTCACTTGAAACAATTTTAAATTCTAAATACCATTTACATAAATCTAGCCCTTTAGGTCCTTGGTGTTTCATTATAAATTAATATGAAAAAAACATTATATGAATAACACAGACCATAGTTATAAACACATGTAATTTTTAATACTGTAGGGTAATTTTGAACTAGAAGGCACAACTCAAGTGTTGGTGTTAATTGTTGGCTAGAATTATGTAAGAGTTTGTTGATACAGTGAAGTCCATTAGCCATAATTGCTGGCACACCACATGTATTATTAAAAATGTGTGTGTGTGTGTGTGTGCATGTGCACTTGTGTGCATGCATATGCATAAATGATTTTTATACTTCATTATGCTTTTAATTCATATAATATTTTGTCATATGGTTTACACTACAAGGAGGAGTTTATGATTAGTATCTTATGAAATCTTGCCGTTATTATTGCACTGTATGAAGTACTGTTGAATGTGTAGCAACTTATCTGAGTTCGTAATCTTGTTGTGCACTGGGTGAAAATCACTGGTACAAGTCATATGTATAAAGTTCTCTGCAAAAGGATCACGCCATGAGTTCATTTCAGCCTTGCTGTTATAGTTAAGTATATTTACTGCAGCTGGCTAGCAGAATTTGTTTTATAGTGATTGGTACTTGACACGTCAGTTATGAATGGTAATGAACCTGCTGGATGATTATAACTCAGTTATTAATGGGGGCATGTAATTGTCTGGAAGCTGTTGCTGTGCTTCAAAGCTGATAATGTTGACCACTGGAGGGTAACAAGGTATTGTTACTTGAGATGTGTAACGCTGGCCTAATGGCTCTGTTGGTACTTCCATGCTTTCAGAAAACTGCCTTGGCACCAGTCGTTTCTGCAACACAGAATGTTTTGTGTCACTTACTTGGTTTGCATATACTCCAGGTACAGTGCTGAAGGAGTTAAAAATATATACATATATATATTTTATCTTACAAGTTTATTTATTTAGCATATAATGCAAAATAATTTGTTTTGCTACCTGAAAACTTATTTTAATGCCTTATTGTCTTATTTTTAGTTTTGATTTCAGTTAGGTGGTACCATTTCCACATTGTGGATAGAGATACTGCCTGGATATATGCAGAGTTTTCTTTCTTGGGTGTGTTGCACTTTTCCCACCATTCTATATAGTCTAATTAAATTGTATGTACTTCGCTTGCAGTAAATATTTTATTAGCCCAATATATACTTTGACTGGGGTAAAGTTGTCTAAATTTGAAAATGTATAGAATATACCGAGGGCGCTGGGTTAAAAGATTTTCCAGAATTCATGGTATAGACTTAGATTAAAGTGGAGATACTCAGTAGGAAGTTCTAGAGTTATAAGATGTTCTTGGATATTAAATTACTATTGAGTGTTAAAGACTTACCTACTTGCTGCTTGTGGCTTTTCCAAAACTGTGCACATTTTAAGAAATATTTGTATTAATCGGTGCCAAAAAATTGATTTTTAACTTAACTATGATGAATTCTATTTATCAAGAAGAACTTAATTTATTTGATAACTATTTCTTTGTCAGTCCCTTATTTTTGATCCCAAGAGATTTTAAAATGCAAGACCACTTGTTTAGATATATGGGATGTCCAGTGACTTTATGTCAATACTTTAGATTCTTTCTCTTGAAGTAATTTCCAGTTGCAAAGTTATGAACATGGGTCTTGCTCTGAACGGTTATGGAGCTAGGATACCTACTATGTCACTCTGTACAATAGAGACAATATTCTACATATGTAATTAAAGTGTACAAGATGTCATAATCACTTGCATCAAACTTCCCCAATTATAAGTCTTGCATGAGGCTCTCACTAAGTACAATTTTTGGTTTACAGACCACTGAATTGTAAAGTGAAAAGTGAAAAGAAGTACAGAATTTTATTTTGAAGATTATATGTTTACACCAACATAGCCTAATGGTCTGTACTTGTGGTAGTCAATTAAGAATTATTGTATATTTCAACTTTGAATTTTGATGATCTGCTACTACTTAGAGCCACAACTAAAATTGTTGTGTATTGTCCTGAAATCATATGTGGGGAGGGGGCGGGGGGAGGCAGTGAAAGACATGCAGAACATTGAAAGTTAAGATTGGCAAAGTGATAGGGTAATTTCACGTTATATTCACCGTGCATCTTGATAACAAATTAAAAGTTTAAGAAACCAAAATATGCACTATATTCTTACAAGTAAGTCAGTTACCCCTACATATGTTTCGGCTTCAACAAGTACAAATCACTACACAGGACACGCAGCAACATAATACAGGGTACCTTCAACCTACTTGGGATAACCTGTATACAAAAACAGGACTGCCATTAATTTATAAACAATATATATGTAATTTTAAGGAAGCTTTTAACCTTTTACACATATAACATGATAGACTAGTAAAACACATTCCCTGGATTTTACATAATTCGACAGCTGAAAGTGGTGATACCCTAATCCAGTGGGAATTAAGATTTTGTTTTATGTTGATGTACGAAGTGTTTAAAATTGAACTAATGGATGTCAAGCATATGTAGAACTTTGACCCCTGAGGATGGCTTGTTGAAGCCGAAACATATGTAGGGGTAATTGACTTACTTGTAAGAATATAGTGCATATGTTGGTTTCTTAAACTTTTAATTTTATAGGGTAATATTTACTTAACCTCATAAAACTTTTTAAAATGAATTTGGAAGTTTTTGACAAGAAGAGATAATTATGCTAAATAAAAAATTTCTGTCACAATACTTTCATAAAAATAAGGGTCGAAGGTGACAAAATCGTGTCAGTTTCCCAAGCAGCATCAATATTAATGTGGGCAACAAAAATGCATACAAAATTGTGGTTGAAATACACCAAGAGAAGACATCTTGGGTTAGGTATGTATGATGGGAGGATAATATTAAAACCTATCTTTCGTAAGTAAGTAGGCCGAAATGTGTAAACTGGATTTGACAGGTTTAGGATAGGATCCAGTGCTGGGCTTTAATAATTACCGCGATGAACCTTCTGGTTTCCGAAAAGCAGACAATTCTCGTTCAGACGAAGAACTGTCAGCTGCTTAAAGGAGACCCTTTGTCATGTTGACTTGTTTGGATTACGAATCGAGTGCCAGGTACACGCTCCCATTTCTTTGTTAAGAATAGGAATTTTCTATCTTTCCTTATTCAGTTTGTTCTTTTGAACTTCGCGCAATGTTTGGCAGTTGTTTCCACCCACTGATTGGCATTCCTTGATCGGTCATGTCTGTTACTAAGGTCATCGATTTTTAGGTAGTACAAGTCAATAAATGTAAGTAACCTTTGTCCGCTTTGTGCTACGGGTTCCACACCTATCGAGGTTTCATTTGATATCCTAGTGGAAATGAGTACTTGGGTAGAACACAAATTACAAGCAAGTATAATGTAATGGTTAGGTACAATGTGGTTATTGAATGAAGAAGGTTAAGTATGCTGATGCCGGTGTAATAAGAGTACATCAGTGTAACTCATCGAGAAGTGTGATACAATAAATAACACACAACACAAGAAATATACAGGAGCAAACACAAGTGGAATGGTGGTGAAAATGATATCAGCTGCTGATGGTGAGTTAATATCAAAGCCTTTACATAACTGCACCATACAGTAATTCCCCGCCTTTTTTGTTTAGCTTTGCTGTCTGTGTGTTTCATAGGGCGTTGAATGGATAAAACTTCGATATTTCTAAAGTATTGTCTTGATGTGATGTTACACGCCCCCTTGGTACTTCAGATATTAGTTACTATTTGTTTAAGGTTAGGTTCGTGTTGAATCTGGCAGTGTTAATGGAGTTATAATGCATTTATAGCTTCGAGCCATAGATCCATTTGAAAGGGATGGTTTTGACATTTGTGGGGAGTAAGAAGAGCAGCCCTGCATCGTGCTTGCGTTTTGTACATTTTACTTTCGTTAATACTTTCCATAACCTAGCTAGGGTACGTGTGGACCAATCGCAAATAAATAATGCTTGCAATTTATTTTAAAACATTTTTTGAAAGGCGTGTTTTATGACAGATTAGCATAATAGTGCAACATGAATGATATAGTCGATATGGTTCCTGATTTCTTGATAATTTAGTAACCAAAGAAATGATGTTCACACTGTTGTGTATCTGTCAAAGTCGCATCGTCGAAACTCTAAACTAAAGTAAGACTTTGATTGACGAGGCTCATGATGAGTTCAGATGACGGGATTTTTGTTAGCGGCTGTGAACCTTTAACGAGCCTCTAAAATCATTCTTTCTACTTTGAAGACAACGTCCCAGTTCTTCGGCCTACAATCAGTAGGACTGCTTGTACGTTTGATCCTGCTATTGTCTGTACGTTACTGGAATTAAATTAAATTCCCATCTCCTTGCAGTGCCAGAGGTACATAACTGCAAACAGGGAGACTTCCTACATCTTTCTGTTAATTACCCTTTCTTAGTCCAGCTATCTTCCGTACCACTTTGTCTTAAACCCATTAAATCTACACTTATATGCTCAGAGTTGCCTTACACCAAAACTAAATAGGCCTATTTCTGTGAGTCACCGATTTATGTTTGATACTGGACCGAACATTAAACAAGTTTTCATTTTTCCTAATGTGAAACAACATATGGCTCAAGTTCCTCCTCCTGCGCTGAATCAGTTCGATACGTAGTCTCAGCATAACGTCGCCGCTTCTAAAACTCATCACTCTGGAAGGGCATTGGCAAAGCGACCGTTCACATGGTAACAGTGACCCATAACTTCATTTATATCTAGGTGAATGAAGTTCCAGGTCATTTTTCACAGTCATTTAAAGCACAGTGGTCACTATATTGTACCACTCGCATTAACATTGAAAGAACTGCATATTCCCACAGAGTGCATTTACTTGTTTGCTATAATGCTAACAATAAGTAGTCAATTTTTCTCTAAGCATTATTAACTGGCTGGACTTCATAATGGTGATGCAGTGTGTTTACTGTGAGGCAGAAAGTGACTCTTTAAATATAATTTAGATGAATGTCATTTTCAAGGAACTGACGAATACATACTGTAGTTTTCGCTCAGCAGGAGAGCAAACAGTGAGAGCCATATCTGGTATGGACCGAATTTGAAGAACATTCAGCGGGAAGTAAGCTGTACTTAACATTTGTATTTTATTTATGATTTATTTATTGGAGCTGTTAATAGCGTAAAATTGTAGGATGATTACTGAGCACTGAATTAGAAATGATGGGGAAGGAAGAGGTCGTGATCCAATTTGAAGTATTACTCCGGAATTTATGTGGAAATACTAGGAACATTACGAAGAACATCACCATAATTGGTCTCCAGGCAGAGGATTGAAGGTGGGGGTTCCCGAATACGAAACGGAGTGCTACCCTGTCGCCCGGACCGTTCGGTTCGGAAGTGTTCGTTTCTCTAAGGCAGCGGTTCTCAAACTTTCATGTGTGTGACCCTAAAGTAGCAAATGGTATGTGACCCACGACCCTACCATGGAAACGGTAGTAATCAGTGATATTTACTATAAATAAACTAATACTAATGCCTTTTCATGAACACTACATTCTCCTCTTCAGTACAGTCGAATTGACTCCCCGCCTCAATATTACAGCAACGCGGAATGAACATGAGAAGTACTATGGTTTTAAGTACAACTACGTTGTGCCGTACAATAACAAACTGTGTTCATTAGTTATTTAAAATGTAATTGGTCCAGTATGTTTAAAATTAATAAACACAATTCAATAAGTACATTTTTCGATCATTCTGTTTGAATTTAGATAGAATTTTTTATTTTTTCATAATTATCGAGTTCTCCATAAAACCCTCTCGTCAGACACCCCGCGACAGACATGACGAAGCTAATAGTCGCTTTTCGCAATTTTACAAACGCGCCTAAAAAAATCCAGTCTCTGATGTATTCCGTCCTTTCGAGTATATGTGGCATTATGGAAGGGTAAGAGTATTTGTTACAAACCTGGAAAGTGATTTTCTCGAGGTACCTCTTCTTTGTGGAACCGAGTTGAATGATTACCGTGCTGGAATACTGGACAGGAACTGAGCGGGGCGCGAGCCAACATCCCATCTGGTACCTGCACAGTTATTTATTGTTATTTATTTGTTATTTATTTTGCTTACTGGAAA
Organism: Reticulitermes speratus; assembly: GCA_021186555.1. Taxonomy (NCBI): domain Eukaryota; kingdom Metazoa; phylum Arthropoda; class Insecta; order Blattodea; family Rhinotermitidae; genus Reticulitermes; species Reticulitermes speratus. The sequence continues at coordinate 17,092,697 of JAJKFL010000002.1, forward strand.
CAGTCCTTTATATTGAATTCGCTAACGTATAAAATTAAGTTACATGTCAATTAATAAAACTTCACAATTTAGGGTTTACATTTTTTAAACATAAGAAAGTAAACCTCTGTCGATTTAAATTTCAGAGAAATTTCGAACACCAGCAGGCTGCTCTGTTCACCAGTGTTCCTAACTGGTGATTTGCAATGTAATTTATTCCGGCCAGCAAGTTATAGTTAGCGTTAGGTGTTATGATACATTTTACCACATGAAAAGTTACTATCCTACAGTAATTGTCGACATTTATACTATCGACTGAATCAGTGTTTCTGAACCGGGGTCCGCGAGTTAAGTAAGTTTTACTCATTAGAACATAGAGTAACTTTTTCCCTTATGGCTTTTCCTGCCATAGCTTCATTGTTATTACTGCTAGGGAATTATTGTTTTTATAATAAATGTTTATGCTGACTTAAAAGTTTTTAAAGTTTAAGTATGTTTCTTACGTATAGATATTCCGGCTTCAAATGTTAACCGCGTGTTGTGCCTAAGAGTTCTCGAACTGAGATAATATTTGAGAAGTGATCTGCAGAATTACTGAGACTTTTTAAGGGTCTGTTTTACCACAACTGTTGAGAAACGCTGGTATAAATAGTTTCTGAGGCGGCAGAGCTCCTTAAGTTGGTCGCTGCCTCCGTATGGAATTGGTAATTTTCCATTGCAGAAATTTATTGTGGCTAACTATGACGTGTGCTACATTTTAATAATTGACAAAGCTTTAAATTGTGTACTGTAAATAAACACATAGGCACGTGTTGGTAAGAATAATGCCTTTGTTTATGCTGTATGACTGAGTACTTAATGTGGAGGCCGGTACTTCTCCCAGTTTACCTCCCATCGTACCCGAATTAGTACGAAGTTTCTTTCCCCCACCCACTCTTTGCCATCGTCCGACTTCGTTGCTAAGTCAGAGTACTGAACACTGTTATGGCGAAGCCACCGTTCCTAGTAAACCCCTGTCTGAATCAGAAAAGCCTGGGACCACTGCTCCAAGGATAAGGTATGTGAGATGTAGGTTGATAATGATGTGTGTAGGGATACTTGAAATTTGAGATGCGTGATACCGTAAACATGCCCGTAAATTTTGTATGAAATTACTTTATAAAGTGACAACGTTAAGACGCGAACCATTGCGGTAGCTTTAAAACTTAAACTGAAATTATTGGTGATTTACACTGAAAATAAATTCAGCGCCAGTTATGAACAAAGATGGGAGGGAAGTAGAAACTACAAGTAAAAATTATCAGAATTATATTTACATATTTCGTTATAGAGGAAATGTGTTTGCGGAATCCCTGAAAGTCGGAACGCAGTTTGAAACCACTGCTCTAGGCTGCTGAAAACTGCTGTCAGAGGCTGAATTGGGTAGGAACCCGACAGGTCCACAGTTCTTCAACATGTTTTCTTTTTATAAGAACAGGGTAACTTGTAGGGAGTTATATGTTTACTGCGTTAAACAGATTTACAATTGCAGAGAAATCAAATCCAAGGGAACTTACTTGCATTTGCATTGTGTTAGACTGCAGGGCTGTCGTGTTGGCGTCTCCGGAGACAAGTTGAGCACTTCGTCCGACATTGTCCTCCCGGGCGGTCTGCACAAGTGATACAGTCTTGTAGCTCCCTTCGGTTAAACATGACGTTAATAACTATATGGTTGTGGTTAGGGTCGTGTCCTTTTGAGCGAGTTTTAGTGTTAGGACCTTGGTTGCTGGGTAACTCAGACCTATGGCTGAAAATCGGGGTAAATGAGAATGACGCCGTACAAGTTCCAGAGCTTCCCCCCCCCCCCCTAAGAACTTATTTCTTGCGTCTAAAATTGTTCCCAACAGCAAGATGTGAACACTTGAGCAACGACGCATTTTTCGCAAACCTGAATTGTTATAATTCCCTTTATAATGTATGTTCATAATTTTCCGGGAGTTCCAGCTTACGCTGAAGTGCCTGCCTAGTTCTGAATAGTCATTTTCATCCCAGATTAGATCAGTAACTACTAAGCTATGGATCGCGACCAGATGACCCGCAACGAGGTTGTGAAAGATAATGCGATGATCCGCAAACGTTTTATCAAAAATAAGTCGATATTTATAAATGATGATCAGCCGATAAACTTTGGCGCGAATGAAAAAAATATGTTAGTCAGTATCGACATTGCACTGACATGTCGCTTTACCTCGCAGCTTTCCCTGCTTAATAACTTAATTTACGCCGCGAATGAGGGCAAACTGCGTGAAAAAAAAGGCATCTGTCACTGCAGTATCGGTACTGACTGTACCCTCTTTTCACTCGCATCGCATTATACACATTATGTAGCTGCAGTGAAAGAGCTATACATTTTCTGATACAAGGTTCATCCAGTTTCCCCTAACACCGACGTCAATAAGCAACGGAATTATATTTTGTATGAATTATATCTGGCTGTTTGGACAACAGCGTCTTTATGTCGGACTCTGCTGGTTTGCTGCAGCACTTTGTGTCGGCAACGGAAGAGTCACGATCACTAGCATTCACAAGGACTTTTATCTTTGTCACAATATTCAGAACAAGACACTAAGTCTGGAGGCAGGCTTCCGAACGTAGTGTTTTGTTCTGAATTTTGTGACAGAAATATATGTCCTTGTGAAGGTTGGTGATATTACTTATGTCAAACCAATGTCAAAATCTTACATATTACAACGTAAGGGTCACTTTTTCAGTTCGCTTCATCTGTTAGATTCAGTATCGTACCACTTTCCATACAGTGTAATTGTGCCTAAATGTCGCTGTGCTGTTTGGGTTGGGTTATAACCTGAAAAGGATGGGATAACTGCAATACACAAGAAAAAGAATGTATCAAGCAGAGTTTATAAAACATGAGTAGGTCTATACCTCAGCAATTATTGAAGTGCGTGATATAGCGCGGACTGCTAGTAAATGAGTACGGTATCTGAAAAGAAGACATGGATATCAGGCTGAAGGCGATGTGGAATTAAAAGAAAAATGCTGAAAGTTTCAAGAAAGCGTGACTTCATAGATCAGAATCCAACGAACATAAAGTGCTGGTGCTGTTGGAACTTTGTATTTAGCTGCAGAAGGAACTGCAAACGCTGAAAGAACGTATGCAGTCGCGGGTGATTAGTCACTTCCGTGTAGGTTGTGACTAACTAAATTATAGCAACTTCATTGACAAATAGCACAATGAGGCCAAGGATTCCAGATATGTAATATATTTTATCTCAAGTAGTTCTGAAAACTGTTTTTGAAAAACTGGTCCAAAGAAAGTTGAGAACTACTGGACTTAGAGGTGAATTTGTAGTCACAGTAGGCCTACTGCTAGCAGCAGCAGTAGTTGTAGGAATCAGTGGTGATGATGATGATTAGGCTTAGGATTAAACGCATTTCGCATATTGCGTATGTAAAATAAAACCTCATTTAAACTTTCACTTCAGGCCAATGCTATAAATAATGAAGTGCATATTTAATTATTTATAAGATTGGCCCTAAGTGAAAGTTTAGGCCGTGCCATGGCTCAGGCGGTCAGTCGCCGGCCTCTCACCGCGGAGGCCCGGGTTCGATCCCGGGTCAGTCCATGTGGGATTTGTGGTGGACAAGGTGGCACTGGGACAGGTTTTTTCTCCGGGTACTTCGGTTTTCCCCTGTCAATTTCATTCCACCGGTGCTCCATTGCACGGAAAAAAGAAAAAACCGGTCATCTTCATCACAGGGTTGCACAATAAACCTCAAGGCTGCGGTGCGTCCGTAGCATCTGCTGCGGGGCCCTTCACCACACAAAGAGTGAAAGTTAAATGTGGCTTTATTTTACATATGCCATAAGCAAAAAACATATAATTCTAAGCCTGATGATGATGATTTTCATTGGCGTTGTTTTAACATTAGGGCTTTCAATTATCGGTTTTATATGTGAGACCAAGTAGTAGAGTATTCTGTACTGCTACTACTACTACTACTACTACTACTACTACTACTACTACTACTACTACTAATAATAATAATAATAATAATTTACTCCAATGTTATCCTTGAAGTACGTGACTCCAAAAGAAACTGAAAATATGGCACTCTTATTAGATTACTGTTTGAAATTTCAGGCTCTCACGACGTCAGATTCCAGAAGACAGTATTGTTTAGACTGCTGTTGGTTCTGTTATTGTCGACATTATGCCGTCTGGGGGTGCAAAAGGAATCATAGCGAATGTAGAATTACATTGTACAAGATAAGTGCTGGACGGAACAAAAACGTGCGTCTTGTTTCCCAAAAGCTCTTCTAATGTTTTCGATACATATTCAACCCCTCGTACAGCCGTATTAGCCTGCTGCTTACCCAGGAGATGGAGTAGTTCGTCCACTTGATACACTGGATGGTGTTCGACTCCTGGGAGTGGAAGTAACGGATGTCCTCGATCCACTCCGCCGGCGATCTCTGACTGAACAGCAGAAACATAGTCAGGTGTTGAGGATACTGGGTGCAGCCCTGCGTCATGCCGTTTGTTGCTATCAGCTAATTTCATCCGCATTTACATTTGTCGTGCCTTGTCCGTTTTGAATGTATTTGTAATATAAGCCTGTTGCATTGGTTTTCAAATATTCCAAATTACGTCAGGCGAAAATTTCAACCTGTGCACAGATTTAGTCCCATATACAGTTTCATGGGAAAATATACATCGTTTGTTGGTATATTTACATGATAACTGAGAATTTCCATGGCTGCAAAGTCACGAAAAGTGCACATAAGTTTTAATATGACAGGAGAGATTTAATATAACTGACGGTGTTACAAAATCTTCATAAGTATAAAAAAAATAACATTTTTAAGAGAAATATATTGTTGTTAGCATTTTAAAGGTTATTTGTAACCAAGGAAGCTCATTACGGTTCACAGACGGACCCTGAAACTTGTGGGGTTGGAATTTAGGTTGAGCAAAGCAGCCTGTCACGTGAAGTACAGTAGGAGCCAGTGCTTGTTTCATCGTTACATTGCGGCAGAAGTTTGGATATTGGAAATTTGATTGGTCCTACTACGTCTGATGCTACTTTGGATACGCTGTTGTAAAGTTGTCCTTCAATGCACGTGGGAATCAAAAATGTATCCTACGCCACTTTCTCTTTGAGCCTGTTTAACATTTTCTTAACATATTAGGTTGGTAGGATGAGGAATTGGTACAATGTCGTCCAGCAGGCAAGCTGAAGTACCATCCCTTGTCGGTGTATATATACATACATACACATACATTTTTAGGTACAACAGGCAGTGATGTCTCAGCGGAAAGAATAATGTACAGATATTTTAAAACGTTAAAGATATGTTATTAAAATGAGAGAATAACGGAACTGAAATGTGAAAGAATATTTGTTTTAACTTGAAGTTCCTCGGTTTATTTTGTTCCAAGAACTTTAACGAGTAGCGTCTCCCCTTTTGTTATATTTTTCTAGGGAAAGGGTTTTGGTGGAACGGTTGTGACCGATACGCAAATAATCAGAATTCTCTTCCGTTGTAGATACGTAATCAAAGAAACTGAAAATTCACTGCTCTTTGGAGAATACTGGAAACTCTTTTTGGGAGAGGATGGAGAGAAAAAATCCTCATATAGCTGACAATCCCACCGGAATTCGGCTAGTAGGTGCGGATATTTTAACAACAACGACGACGACGACGATGACAACATTCTTTCCCACATGACATTATCCGTATACAGTAAGGTAAATTTGTCCCTGTCCACCCCATGAAGGCATTAGGGGGCGTAGAGGTATAGCTCCACTCATTCTTAACCTCGAACCTAGATGGAGGTCAGTGGTTAACATCACGCATATACAGTAAGGGTGTTTGTATTTTACATAAATGATATTCATTACATCCCACACACAGTACCATATACAAGGATATGTACACCTAAATTTGTAAATATCTGTGTAAAGACTGTTCGTGGACTAGTACTGGCAGAAACAAAACAACAGTAACAACAGTAATAACTGATCGAATTCAAGCGTGATTTTTGTTAATGGAAATGGCAACAAATTTCATAAATAAGGGTTGCTATCTCGTTATCGGAGAATAAAAGCAGAGGGGAAACAATACTACGTAAAACTGTCTACAGAGATTAAAATAAGCGTATTTTTGGGTCCGTGCTGTAAAGGAGCATTAAGAAAACAGTCCATGGTGCTTGTAGCTGACAGTGGGCTTACAAATGCCTATTTATTTGTAGTTTATTTAACCATGCTGCCACTAGCTCAGATTATATAAGGCAGAATTATTGGATGATAGTAAGTAATGAACAGGAAGAAATGTGGAAGGAAATGATAGTGACCTAAATTAAAACAATAACCCATTATTTGCCTGGAGGGACTGAGGAAAACGAAGGCTCAGGATAGGTAGTATCCTTACCGACATTCGAATCAGAAACATCCCGAATACAAGTCAGAAACGTTTGTTTGAGGAAGCTTGCTTTGCACCTACTGCACTACCTGCCTTGTTCAGAGTCACAAGGCTGTTTGCAGGTACACGATTTTGTGAGCTGGTTTTGACTGCTACGTGAAGGCATGGGATAAAGTTCTCTGCGTTATTTTATATGAAAAGTGTATTTAATTTTATATAAAACGATTACGGTAATGTTAATAATAAACAAGTCTAAACCTCCCTAGCAGAAATGCAATAAGTATACTTCGCGCTACAGAATTAACAGACTCTTGCTCTTTATGTGCGTCTTGGTACTTGCAATGATAAGATAAACTTTTTAAATATTGACATAAACACAATTGTGGTGATAGGAGTATATGGAATAGGTCTTTGTGGCTATTAGGACTACTGCGTGAGAATCTAAAATAATATTAGCCAAATATGTTTTATTGTATATTGCTTGTGCCGAAGTCATTTTTGCAAGGCCGAATCCAAAAAACATTTTAAGTCACGAAATGGTTTCTAGAAATGAGACAGAACATCGCATATAGCGGGCAGATATGTGTAAGGGTAACACTCTACGACTTGCATTCAGGAAGTGCCCGGTTCTAGTCTCGGGACATTTCGTGTTTTTACTCAGTCTTTGTATGCAAGTGCCCGGACATTCGATCACGGCACGACCGCTTCCTTAACAATCCTTTCCAATTCACCCTGCACTAAATCGCTCATATGGCTCTATGGCAGTAATTCTCAACCGGTGTACCGGGAGCTTTAGCTAATCGTGCCTCGAGACTTTCATTTGAAGAATGATTATACTTATAAAATTAAACATGTAAATTAAAGTTCTTAAAATAAAAACGGATAAAAATTTTTATTATTCATACACACACATTTCCAAGATGTGGAAACATGTTGGGGTTCGATGAAGTATTTGATAAGCTGAGGGAGAAATATTGTATCAAATATGATAACCACTGCGTTTACGTAAAATATTTAAAGAGATGTTACATGAAAGCTTCATAATCTTCCTCCTTTACGGCAGTTTTGTGGTTTTATACAACAAATGACGCATCTAATAATTGGTGCACTCTTGATATATAGATATTCATTTACTTTTCTAATTCTAGTGCAACTCGAGAAGCCGAATATTGCAAATGTGCTGCGAACATCAAAACGTTTAATGTGACGGCTACGTGGTTTCGTTAAAGCGGTAAGAAATACGGACCAATTTCTACAACAGGCTTACTCTTCAACAGTATAGGTCATGCGAGGTACTCATATGTTCAGTAATAAGATTCTCTAGCCTGTAACTTTGGTATTAATCAAGCATTTACTACTCGGTAGGAGGTAGCATTTGTAGAGGAGGTAATATGCAACAGGTGGCGCAAGAGTCAGTCAGTCAGTCAGTCAGTCAGTCGATATTGATGGGATAAGTTGACGTGCAATGGCAACGACATTAGAAACTTGGTTCCGCGAAGAAGTTCGTAGCGTGATTCGGTTTTTGTGGATGAAACATATTTCCCCCAACGACCTTCATCGCTAATTGACGGTTTTGTCTGTTGATGGCGTGTTGAGAGTGCAGCATATCAGAGAATGGTGCATAGGGCTTGCAAATGGTCGAATGGGCATCAATGAGGATGATCGCACAGGGCGGGCCAGCGCATCAAAAATGGATGTGAACGCAGCGCGGACTATCATTTATTTGTGCAGCTGAAGCAACACTTAGGAGGTCGCCGATTACACAATAACGAGGAAGTGGAAATGGCTCTTCGTGAATGGTTACGACTGCAAGAGCCGAATTTATACCGGAATTTTTGTAACAGTGTGCTCGGGCATTGAAAAATGATAATGCTTCAGTGGAATAAGTGTACTACATTTAACGCTTAGCATTTAACTTTTATGAGCTAGGGGAACATACGTATTGAACATGCCTATTATACGTACATATACCGGATTTGTACACGTTACAGCTGTCCGCAAGGCAGAGGGTTATAATCGTTTGTTAAATTATCCTAAAGCCATCCAACAGCAAATTCTTAATTTTAAAAACGTCTGCATTATTTCAGCTTTGTAAAGACGTCCTTCATAAAGCTTAAAAACTTAGATGTATTTTCCAGCTTCAAAGTAGGCTTATCTTAATTGTATTATTTTTGCTGCCACACGTCCCTCAATTTCGGCGGAGAATCTTTACGATGCTCTCATTTATTAGAAATTTGGATAAAGTAAATAAAGTTTAAGCGACACCTGATTATTATAAAAATAGTTCTGCGTTCTTTCTGTTACATGATTTCTGATTATTATTTTTTACAATTAAAAATACTGGAAAGACACACGTTAAAAGCTTCATGTGTGCTGAAAGGGAATTTCACAGCATTTTCCGGAAAGGGGGCTTATCGCACAAAATATGTACATTACTGTCTTCCGGAATGCGATAACCTGTAATGTGGCAGGTAAGTACCAATGTTGCAGAGGAACCTGTTGCTACCGTGAAAGCGGAGGCGGCAGGTTACTGCGAAATGTTGCCACCTTTCCACGAAAGAGCACAGAGTGACATTCCAGCAGACTTTAATCGTCACAGTCCCCTGCTGAGGATTTCAAGGCTCAGAAAAATTTTAATATCATAAACTCTGTATGTAGATTATTGAATTATTTTGTATTTAGACAGGCCAAGAAAAAATTCATTTATTAACTTACATGTAGGTTCTACTGTACAAATTTAAATCAACAAGGCAGCAAGCAGAAAATTGCTGCATGGAACCAGTCTGTCACGACTTTCATACTTCATTTTACCTATCTGGGTATAGAATGATTAAATACATTAAATGTATATAATTTTATTCATCTGTTTGCACTCACGGGTCAGCGTCACCGTAGTGTTCTGTGGACAGGCACTTGAACCCAATAACACAACATTTCGCGTAGAATTACAGAGTGATGACCCACGCTTGTATCACCTTGTCGATATTTCGATTCTACTGATACAGACGGAAACGGACACATCGACAACCCGACGCAAACTGATTGCTCAGTCACTGAACGGTCTAGTTTCCTGAGTGTTATCTGTAAATTCTGGCGTAAGGCCATCATTATCCCAAGTCGGTATAGAAGACGTCAGAATCACTGGCCTCAACCAACTGCCGACTGCAAGGAAACTTTTACGATGACTCAGCAGAGATTTGACAACTTAGCTAGGCAGCGAATGATAACGGAAAATGACGCACACATATTTTCTTTGACGCGATAGGATGTCCAACATTTTTATGATTGCCAACACCTTACTGTATAGATTTATACTGAACACTGCGATCGTGTGGGTGGCATTCTGCTTTGTGTCCGGAAGATCCCAGGTTTAGTTCTAGGCCTGGACACGGTAATCTGTTTTACTTATTTTTATATGGTTTATATTACGACACGATCGGTACCTTATATAGCGTCGAATGGCAGGGTGATTGGTAAATGATGAATTAGGAGTGGCTGGAAGGAAGCAGTCTTTGTCTAATCAAGATATTATCCTGAAATTTGCCTGCGGGACTAAGGAAATCGCCGAGAACCTCGGGTCAGTATAGCCGGTGCCCCAATCGAGATTTGAATCAGGCACCTCCTGAATCCAGTCAGAAGCATTAGGCCTCTTCGTTGAGCCAACTCTCTCAGTGAGACCAGTTATGCCGACTGTGACGGTACCTCAAATTAGGCTTCCTGGTTTACCCATTCCAATTTGTTATTAACTAATGTTCAAACTATTTGACGCCAAATGTGCTGAGTTATGCAAAAAACATAAAAAATGCCTATGTAAACATCGGTCGTTAGACGCTGTTTTTTCGAGCTATGACTCATTTGATGAAAGAAAAGCCGGGCAAGTGGATATCAGTCCACATGGAATCATTCCGTCGAGACAACAACAATGATTTTCAATATATGTTGGGTGGACATTATAGAAGGCATACTGGTAGGTCACCATTCCTCAGCACAGGCTGACAGAGCAATTTGTAACTATTCTTTACACAGCATCCATTCGTATCTACTACAGGATGCACCATTACAAACAGAGAGTGCATATGGTTCATGAACCGTAAAGCTCCACCTCTATTAAATCATCGCTGCTAAAATATTTTTAAATGATGAATATCCGGAACGATGGAAAGGTCGAGGCGTGCTAGTTTTATGACTTAAAAGATCAACTGACTTAAATCCGCTGGATCTTTGTTTGTGGGTCATCTTTAAAGTATTTGTTAAACTAAGGCAGTTAATAATTTGACGTTATCAAAGCAGAGGGTAGAAGATGAATGTAAGTTAATCCATAACAAGCCTGGAATCTTAGAGCGCTTGGCAGTCCTTAATGAGACGGGCAGCGCTCTGTGTGGAAGCACAAGGAAAACACTGGGCATTTTTTAAATTATTTTTTGTTGTCAGAACAGTAATGTATGACTTCGGAACCAGCGATTTTTAAATAAAGGCTTTTCCGTGATTTTGTACCCTTCGTATTCCAAGATGTTTATTTTGGGCTGTAACTCAAAGACAGCGTTCAAGGCCCATGTTTCCGCAGGAGTTGTTTGTGTGCATAAAACATATCCCTAAATGTGAACTAGGAGAGACATGTAACACGGCGGTAAATGGGAAATGCATACAGAACGTGGTCGAGGAGACTCGAAGAAACCATTTTGGAGACCTACATGTAGTTGGGAGGTGGGGTAATGAACAATCGAATCCCATACAACACCGAAATATCTTGATCACATGGGAAAATGATCAGCCTTTCCTGACAGACCGTGGGGTTAATCAAATGTTTCGAGCTATTTCGCAGCTGTCGTTTGGACATATTTTTGTGTTGTATTTACCGAATTGCCACGGATTAATTTTTTTATATACATTCACTGAATGCAATATGAGAGCCGAACACTTCTTTGGTAGATTGGGGACACCAGATGATTATTTCTGGTCCCGATAACTGAAAACTAAAACCGCCGCTTGTTTGTTTCGTATAAAGAGGTCACGGTTGGAGGGCGGAATAACATGGTCGCTATACAGATTTCTCTCGTGCGTATGTAGGCCTAGAGGAAATTAGTGGGATGGCTCCATGACATGCACATTTTAAAATTAATCACATCATCCTTTCTACTATGTAGTTTACAGATGTGAAGACCCAAACTGGAGGTTGTGAAATACTAGGTGCGCCCAGAAAGTAATGCAACACATTTTTTTTCTCATTCACAATTGATTTTATTAAAACTTCAAATATGTCACATCATTACATGAATCTTTGGCTACCTAAACCTATTTTTCAACATAGTCTCCATCTAAATCTTTGGCCTTACGCCATCGAGATGCGAGAGCCTGTATGCCTTCGCGGTACCACTCTGCAGGTCTCTGTCGCAACCACCTCTTTACTTCAGCAATGACTTCCTCGTCGTCCTCAAACCTCTTTCCGCGGATTGCACCTTTCAAGGGACCGAAAAGATGGTAGTCGGAAGGAGCCAGATCCGGGCTGTACGGTGGATGAGGCAGGACAGTCCACTGAAGTTTTGTGATGGCCTCTCGGGTACGCAGACTTGTGTGTGGCCTCGCATTGTCGTGTTGAAGAAGCACTTTTGTCGCATCTTTATGGGAACGAACTCTCCGGAAACGCTTCTTCAGCTTCTTCAGTGTTTCCACATAGACGTCCGAGTTGATCGTTTGGCCACTGGGCAACACGTCTATGAGAATGACTCCTTCACAGTCCCAAAAGACTGTCGCCATGATCTTGCGTCACAGCTGTTGATGGGCGGCCCGAGCGCGGGAGATCAGACAGAGTGCCCCGTCCTTGTTCTGATAACGCCAATCGCTTCGCCCAACGGCTGACGGTGCTTTTATCCACTGCCATGTCTCCATAGACCTTTCTTAAGCGCCTGTGAATTGATTCAATCGTTTCGTTTTCTGCCAAAAGAAACTCAATTACTGCTCTCTGTTTAGAACGCACGTCACTTGCAGACTCCATTTTGAAAGCTCACTACTGCGCTGCTATCCAGCGGGAAACATTGCGCCTATGTGCATAAACGCGGGACATTTTAAAGATACAGCACGCAAAATATCATTTTTATCCAACAAAATTGGGCCGAGAAAAAAAATGCGTTGCATTACTTTCTGGGCGTACCTAGTATTTACCATGCGAGTCACTGGTAGCTTTGATATGATGATATGTGCCTAATTTGTACGTAACCCACATGACGTTAGACAACGCTCGAGAAGATACATTTTTTACACAAAAAAAGACAAAGAAATTCTGTAATTATATCAGATGTAGGCTATATTCAAATCCGAATTAAAAAAAGATAAGGTCGGCTTTCTCTTCAAGAAGTCAAATAGCCCCAGTGGGAAGACATCTAATTGTAGCAGACTTTCGTGCCCCCAAATGCACTTGTGTAATTTTTTTTTGTCAAAACACACTCATCGTAAAATATGCATATAACATGGTAATATGTAACCCATATAAATTAATTACTTTGGTCTGAAACATTCTTCGATTTTGTGTACGAGTAACATTAAATGTTATATGAAATGACATATAAGTACAGGCCTGTATAGGCGTATGTTGTATATTAAAATATACGGGATTATAATGATATGCGTGTGAAACTTGGGAGCGGTGAGAGGTACACACACAATTTTATCAACAGAAAGGGACAACTTAGAAGACGAAAGTTTGGATGTGAAGACTATAATAAAATGGGCTTACAGAATTCTGGCTGTTGTGTAAGGCCTAATGAATTTTCACTCATAAAGGGTAGGGAAATTAGGCCTATTGCCTGAGCAAACGACTGTCGCCCTCTAAGGACTCTGTTTCATTAACTTCTTTAGATGTCGGCGAGCGTGACCACCTTGAACGTGCTCTCCTTCTGACTTCACACACGCATTCCAACATCTCTGCTGGAAACATGTAATTTTCCATACGTCATTTTTCAGTCAGTACCGTCGTCACGTTGGTCTGCATCTCTTCCAACGACTTAGAATGAGATCTCTTCGAGGAGCTATTTAGTCACCGGGGGGGGGGGGGGGGGGGGGGCAAACTTGAAAACTTGAAGCAGACTTTCTGTGCCCCAAATGTAGTTTTGTATTTTTTTAAAACTTAAGATGTGATGCAACAAAAAGTATCTAGTAATCCTTGGCGGATGTCGCAACACTGGTATTTGTTTCTTCCTGAAAATCTAATCACAGATCGTGCTATGTGACAAGGAGCTGTTTCTGACGTGTTTTGTCAAAAACGATATCTGTATTGGGTTCAGTCCTTATGTATTCTTTCGAACAGTCAGTCGGCCATCACTTTTTACTACTGAATTCACCTTTTCCACATTCGAGCCGTTCTTGAAGTTGCAGAACAGCGGAATCCTTACTGTTTTAATATTTTTAAATTGAAATGATTTACCTTACACAAGAACTTGTTTTGTACTCGTTACTCATACTGCGTAAAGTTGTGACATATTTCGTACATGTCTAGTGCTGTTTTCGTGCAGTTTTATCAAATAATATTGACTTTGGTAAAGTTGCATATCACACCTGTTTGTTGGATAACTAAAACATTTGTCCACGAAACACTTAAATCACGACTGTGTGACAAGAAGCTGCAGAATCATGTATAAACTTGGTTAAACACGTAACACGTTACCTATTAATGCGCAATACGCCAGTCTGTTTGTCACATATCGTAAACTAAATAGAATAATTGAGGAATAAATTAGTCATGCTCGTATATTTCATTGCACGTCGTTGTATTATCAGTAAACACAAACGGTCAGTAAACTTCTTAAGACACAAAGACATGAAAAAATGCATAATATTGTATGTAATTGTAAATAAAGTGAAAATTGAAGTGGCTGTATGGGCTCTAGTCTATAGTGACAAATAAAAACAGGACACATACCCACATTATATATTATGCCAATGCATATAACACGCTTCCACTCTTATAAAGAATAATTAGAAACAAAAATATTATCCAGAAACTTCATAAGTAGGCTACGTAAATGCAGTCTAAACATCTGCTTCAATATTTCTGCAGAAGTATAAGCATCTGTATAATACAGGACATTTAATTTTAAGAAACCAGACTCAACAATAGTATGCGAAACACAGATTTTCCACTAACTCCATTGAGCGAAGTCCATCCTCTGAAGCTATTAGTTATTCAGCTATTTAAGAAATCCCCACCATTCCTGGAACCAGAAGGTTCATTACCGCTTTCACGAGAGCGCACCTCCACTGGTCTGTATCCACAGAGATACAAACCCACTCCAGAACTTTCCATCATACTTCATTGAGACCAGTTTCAATAATATCCTCCCATATAAGCATAGGTCTTGCAAGCTGTCTCCTTCCTTCAGGTTTTTCCACGAACACCTTATATGCATTGATCTTCTCCCCCATACGTGCCGCGTGTTCCACCCAAAACATCCTCCTTCATTTGATCAGCCTAACAACATTAACGACAAGTTGGGCCTCAAACCATGAAGCTCCTCAGTATACAATTTTCTTCTTCTTAGGTCCAAATAATTTCATCAGCACCCTGTTCTTGAACAACTTCAGTCTATTTCTGACCTAAGTGTGAGCGAATTTTCACACCCATCCAAAACAACAGGCAACATTTTAGCTCTCAGGTGGCAGACAAGTCAGAAGTTTCTGAACGTAATGGCAGTAAGCATTTCTTGAATATAATCTTCTATTAATTTTTCATGAATGCTGTTTGTTAGTTTCGTTACCAAACAACAGATTTTACTGTGTAAAATTTATTTAATCACGTGTATTAGGTGGGCTTGTAGGAATCACTGAGGGATCGAAACATGTCCGGCTAAAAATAATGTGTTGCATACATACACATACATATATACATATTATACATATACACACACACATAGAGACATACACAAACATCTGTCACGACACCTACCATCCAGAACTCTGATGCTGTCTCGTTTCTTCGGGATTGAAGATCATCCCTTTCCCCTGTCGCTGTTGAATCTTATTGAAGTAAGAAAATGACTACAGTTCATGCACACGTGTTTGTGTAGGAGCTGTGAATATTAATAAGCACTAACACTTTAACCTAGTTGAGGCAATTAGTAGCCCTTCACTTCGTCTGTCACTGTCTTAATATGAAATTATGACCGCCGACGCGTGTGTCAGTGAGCAGCCTCTAGTGCCAATCAGCATCCACTTGATGGTGCTGTCACCATTAAATGCATGTACTGTGGTACATGTGATACTTGTATGGAGCTTGCAACTAGGTACTGTAGCTTCATGTGTCCACTTTCTTTATATGCTTTTGGAACAAGTACCTTGTGCTCACCAACTGATCATACCTTTGCACTAGGCACTAACTCGATATATTACGAACCTTCAGTTAATAAAGTTTTTCGTTAAATTTTTTGTTTTTTGATATGCGTAATATATTTTCACTGCCTGCAAACTCTTTTGTAACTCCAACGTGTTCGCAATCCCTCACAGTCTTCGCACAGTCTAACAGGCTACCGTGTTCTTTGTTGGTTTCTGCAGTCGGAGCAGTAGTAATTTGCATTTTAACTCAAAACATTATGTACAGTTTCTTTCCTTTCTTATTTTTCACTTTTCTTTTTATTTTCCTTTATTCTGTATGTTTGCTCGAATTGCATTAAGTACAGCCGAGTGATATATCCCACATGCAAAGGTAACTTATCTTTTAGATCCAAATACCTTTCTTCGGCACTTTGTTCTTTCCTTAAGAAGACAGTTGGCGTTGTATTTGTGGTTTATATTTGCAGACGTAGTCTTTGACCTGCCTGGCCTCTGTTCGCCTGAGTAGTATAAAGTAGGTACCTACATTTTTGATGGGAACTTGTAGTGGACTGGATGCCAATTTTGCCTCTGATGTTGGGACGAGAGCGAGGATAATTTTGATGGTCGGCATAGGAGACCTACAGCTTCACGTGGAATCCAGACATTACAGATTGGTATCTTAAAATGTAACGGTTTTTAGGCAGGGCACGTGAAAATAAAATTTTAAGAACGGAGTAATAATATTAATTACCCTAATTTAATCCACAACCTGCATATGAAACATTTTAAATGTATAAGTTACTGCTCTTTTGTGAAGTGAGTAAGAAGCGGCTCTTGGCACTTGTCGAGAGGAAGTGCTGGGTTCAGGGACGAGGAAATGATATGGAAAGGGTCTGATTTTTATTGCAGCCAGCGTTCGTTGCCCATCGTGACGAGCATGTCAATGCACAATGTGTCTCGTGTCCGTCAGACTTTTCAACGTTTGTAACTGTATTGTATTCGAAAGTATACAGAGAGGGTATAAGTTAAAGCGTTTGTGTATGAACACACTTTTCGTAGGAACCTTTTCTAAATAAATGTACGATTGTGTGTTTGGTGTCTACCTGTACGCACAGGGCTTGAACAATTGTGTCAAAATTTAGTGGTCTAACTAAAATTTTCTTATCCAACCCTAAGGCGTGTGGCTGTAGTCTTCTACCAACTGTGTTAACTAATGGCAATGATTTTAACTCTAGAATCAGGAAGGACTTCAAGAAAGTATTATTTTCAGTTTAGAAGAAACCAGTGGAACCCGTTCTTGTCAATGAATTTTTGTAAACAAACATTTTATTTAAAGAACCTCTTCTAAAGAACAGACACGGAACTGATGGAAAACATACTTAATGTCAGTATTGTATTTTGGAATATACATTTTGTTTATTCGTGCATGAAACTACGAAAATGAAGCGAGGCCCACTGAACTTCGTGAACTAATTTATAAGAATTTTATACGGTCTACTTTAAATAAATTAGATTTTTCGCACCCGTCCAGACCGGCCCCGCGGTTCACCTAGCCTCCTGTACAATGAGTACCGGGGCTCTTTCCCGGGGGTAAAACGGCCGGAGCGTGGAGTTGACCACCAACCCCATCTAGCGCCAGATTAAGCATGGGTAGAGCTATACCTGTGGTCCCCCCTCTGTGTCTCCAATGGCATGTTACGTGGTGATCTTTACCTTTACTTTCAATAAATGCCATTCCGCTTGCGATCCTGTAAATATGCGTCAAAATATTTTTCTTTAAATGTAAGCAAGATAATATCTGTCTCATATTCTAGTCATCGACTGCGAGACGTATTTTGCATATGCTTACGGTGACCAAAAGGCAAGAGTCTGTTTTGAAATTGCTAAAACGATGATGACACGTAACTTTGATGTTGTAGTATTTTGTACTCGACATTGCTTCTAACGTACAAAGTTATGAAACATTTCTTGCGCATGTAAGGCGCAGACAGTGTGCATGTTTTAACGATCGAGTTGTACCTTTCAAGCTGCCTATAGTAGGCAGCATTCAATGACAGAACAATTCGGTTACTTCTGAATGTGAAGCGGTTTGTCCAGTTGAATTTAATAAGCCGTGAAGGGGATTAAAGAAACCACAAAATTTTCCTTCCCAAAGGGGTGACGTTCCAAATATGACACTGACTGTGGAATACTTGAGACTATGTTTTAAAAATAACTTGACTCCAGGTTTCGCGTCAAGTCGTCGCATTCCATCTACTTGTTTCAGAGCTGTGTGACAGTTTATGTAAATATCACTGAACTTTCTTATTCCTCACTGGAAAAACATTGTCGTTGGACTGGACATGTACAGGTGCACGTTTAGCACCTTTTCTATTGGAGCCTCTCAACACACGTGTTTTGCTAGAGTCGTGCAAGTGTTTACATGTTGTGGCTTAACACTGCTTTGTCTTGCTCTAACGTACGTAGCAGGCTCAAAATTAGATTTGGTAAACATCATAAGTTTCTCATTTGCTTACGCATTGCACAATATAAGACGTGTAGAGAAGTGGAGGCAATATGTCATGCATTCTACACTCCGGCACTAGATTGAGGTGAGCGGTCAGCTTTACATTCTGGGAAAGATTTTATACCCATTGGATAGAAGGCTGGCCGGGTCTCAGAGCCATTTCGGACACTATTGTCCACGGAATAAAGCCATGCTTCTGCCCCGAAAACGTTATCGACAGAGCTTTAAAAAATTACCCCCACCCCACTGTAGGCGATTTATTCACAACGATTTTATATGGGCCTATTTTTTGACGGATGATTTTGACATCGTCCATGTCACAATATTTTTAAAATCACGAGGTTTGGAAAATGTTTCTGTTTCCTTTTTCACGTAAGCCCGGGGCTGAGACTGGCTCTGTGAAAGGGCGCAGAGATTAAGTTTCTTTATTTTATCCTGTAACTTGAAGAAGGAAGCAGAATCTACTTTCGAAATAGTGCGATTAGAATATACTAGAATAATGCAATTTTGAGGATGAATGTTGAGAGAAATCTTGAGAGGGTAGTTACTTATCATGCACAAGTTTCCTCCTACCAACAGAACAATCAGGAGCGTATTTGCAAGTAGTTTCGCCTACTTTACGAAACTCTGCAGGCTCCAAATGACCCAACGAATACTACGTTGCTACCTCCATTCGCGTACATAAATTGTTAGGCTGCATTCCAAACAGCCAGACAGTATGCTGTCGAATTACTTCATCGTACGGAGTTTGCCTGAAAATTTGTGGTTACCGAGCTGGTTAGATAGTTCCAGACTTTTATACTATCGTAAGATTGATCACCACATTCATAAAAATTGACCATTGGGTCTTATCTTCATCGAGCGGCATTCAGTTTCACCCTCGTGTCCAACTTCTCTAAGATCTGTTTTAATAGCATGTTCTTACCTGTGCTTAAGTCTTTCAACTGGTCTGTGACCTTGAAGTTTAGAGACTAAAAGTTTGTACTTATTTTAATATTGCCATGCAAGCTAGACGTCTTGCCCATTTCATCGTCCATGATGTAACCACCCTGGAAATATTATGCTAAGAGCACAAATTATGATGTTGAGCATTAAGAACTTCTCAAGTGACTATCTACTGAATGGTGGATGTGTGTATGGAATTTGTAAGAAGGAAGTTTCTTGAAATGTGAAATTTAAGAATCCAGCTACAAATAAGCGAGTAAATCGATATTTTGAATTTGATGAGGAACTAAATTTTACTTACAGGCCTTAGCCTGATTGTATTTGATTTTTTTAGTAAACAGATGTACATATGTGAGATGTGAGGTGCTCACGGCAGGAAGTATGAATATTGCTGTGCTCTAGTATGTGACCCCGTATGTTTGGTGATACGTTTTGGTGGAATCTGCTACCGCCATCTTCAGATTGATTTCTACCATAAGACGAAAGCAGTAGGTTCCTACGAAACATTGGAACCTATGTACCAAACTACACGGCACAACAACCAAGATTATCACCTAAAAATATACATAATGTACATAAGTCCTACGTTTGTTTGCGACAGAAGTTGTAGTCACAAATCTGACGAATATCGTATATTTCGCGCATGTTATTCATGCAGTATGTAGCGTCTCCATTTGTGATAAGCCACTTACTGGTACAGTAGATGCTGGCCCAGACATTGTTGACGTCCTGAGAGCGTCCCAGAGCACAGACACTATGGCCAGCACGCTCCGCAACCTTGCGTTCCCAGAAACTACGCGCGCTCGCGGTCGTCATTACGTCGCGTATGAACTGTCACGCGGCACTTACCGTTGACACTTTGAAGAAACCCCCCTTCCCCTCCGGTCTCCCAACGAACAACTAACTGCTTGCTGTCGTGTAATGTATGCTAATGACGTCATATATTACACATAACTGTGTTGCTTGGATTAAGCCGTTCCCATTGCCGATGTGTTTATAAATAGCAAGTGATTGGCTGTTAGGACCAGTTGTCCTTTGTATTTGCCTATCCGTTTGCCTCTGTTTATGCAGTTAACAGAGATACTTTGACGGTTACCGAATGTATGGACGTTCGTGTAGGCTTAGCTGTTTTATTGGCTTTGCAAATGTCGCGAGATGAATAGTAAAACACAGTAGGCTACATATCGGACAGTGCACGTATACGGAAGATAGGAGACAATTTTGGAGACATTTGTCTCGAAGTCTGCCAGTGGAATGTTACAGTAACACAATACAGTCAATCCCCGATACAGCGCCCCCCGATATAGCGCCACCCTCATTTTGCGCGCATGAAAGTCTGTGAACAGAAATTCCCTATTATACTGTATTTAGACTTGCCTACACCCTCCATATACCGCCAAAGATTGCGGTGAACAAACAGTGGCATCATATCGGGGTTTGACTGCATATACGTAGCTAAAACTCTAAAGAACCAACACTACTCAAATTTAAAACTGAAGCATGCTTCTGTAAAGAAGGAAAAGAGATTGGGGATTGTGACTCGAACCGCATCCAGGCGCTCTACCGTCATTCTTGCACGTCGCTTGTTCCTAGCAAAATAAAATTATCTGTTTGTGTACTGACAAAGAGGGTAGGAGTACGTAGATTGAATCCCGAAAGCTCTCGTGTCTTCAAACTGGCGCCGATAATTAATTAGCAGTTTAATGGATCAGTTGTTTTCACAAATCTTTAGAAAACTTGGCTGCCATATTTTGATGAATATTACGATGAATTTTACTGGTGTTGTCTTTCTCTCTCACCACTTTAATTCTGTTGCTTTTCTTAACCGGAAAGGATCGTGGCCGACTGAATATAGTCTAGGAACTTCCGCCTCTTAGTGAACTGTCCAACGAAGTGCTTTGAGTCGTCGCCATACAGCGTGCAAACTGGAGAATTAAAATCGTTTGCCTTAATTGGATTTGCTGTAAACGTATAGATCTTACCATAATGCCGACACGACTCCGTTTTAGGTGCGCAGTGTGGGATGTTGAGCCGTGACGTATTCAGTTTGATGATCATGAGACAGCTCTACAACGAGCAAAGTTTTTAACACAAACCAAGAAAATATGCCAGTTTTTCTTTTTGCAGTAAATATTTACGTGAACAAGATGTTTCCTGTACTTACAAAAGCCGAAGTTTTATCACAAAACCACACTGTCCAATCAGATCAATTCAGTTTACAGCTTGTTTACCTAATATCAATTCCATTACTACTTCTCAATTAAGTGGTATCTTCTCATGAGATTTCCCAACCCAATCTTTCTATGTGCTTCTTGTTCCCCCACGGCCGTGCCGTGACTCAGACGGTTAGTCGCAGGTCTGTCGTCTCAGAGGTCCGGGTATTTCGGATTTCCCTTGTTATTACAATTCCATCAGCGCTTCACACTCATTCATCTGTCACCGATCCTCCATAGCTTAGCAATTTATTGCATCAGTAGGTAGCACACAAGGCCGGTGCGTAGGGCTGACAACCTTACCACCTTCATGTGCCGATTGTCTAGAAATCTGGGAGCCTCAACCTCCTGGAACCCTAAGGGCCTGTCCAGGTAGCTTTAGGTAGCACACAAGAACACGCAGTTGTTTATCTATGGGCGGGTAGGTGGACCAAGATGACTTGTGCTCGTTCTCCTGGTGTTCGGGTCGACTGTTGTTGGCTGTGTACAGACTGTTCGTTTACTGACTTCCAGATACGCCAACTGCAAAGAACCTTGGCTAACCGCTCTTTGAAGAAGCGTCTCTGATGTGTTTTGAAAGTAATGTGAAGGACTGACCGGCGCGTTGTGCACGCAAGTTATTTCGTATCTCGTTTCTATCGTCATCGTGCATATCCCACAGGCAAGCCAGACACTTTGTGCTCTGTAACTATATCATCCAAGCATCCTTGCTTCCATGATTTTATCCCGAGACACTTTTGTTATGGAAGACCTTGAGAAGATTTCCAAGTGGCTCGTCATGTTTTTAATGAAACTTTTTTTCTGTATAATTTATGCGTCTGAAAGCCAAATGAGTTACCAGTCTATCCTTTGAAAGTCCTGAATATTGTTTCAGTGATTAAGATCTTTCACACACGCTGAAGACGGACGTACACGAAGGTTAGATTTAATTACAAAACTTAAGTGTGCTATGTCTGCCTTATGTAGTGCCCTTGGTGTGACTGGGTGATGGTTGAGTCACGCCCAGGTTGCCATGGTTACGTGGTTTTCCTATGGAAGAAAATAGTTACCTACGATATCACCTCCAGATGGCAGTTGTCTGGTAGTTGGAATCTATGCTTGGTTTGGTCTCACTGTCTGACAGGTGGCATTAACGATTGATTTGTGTCACACCCCTGTTGAGGTTAGCACATGAATATTACGTTAGGCCAGTCATATGCAGGCCCGTTTCTAGTTTTGTAAGAAAATAAAATGTAATTTGTAGTCTTAAGTTTATCCATTTATAATTAATGGAATTCACACTGAGAGTTCAAAGTTAAGAGAGGGGTTGTACCACGATATTCTGCCTTGAAGAAGTGTTGAGGACAAACAGCGAAATGTTTGGGAAAAATTGCTTTAAAGCCTTTGAATTTGTACCCATCTTGGAATTTTGTGTAACTTACCTGAAGTTTTCCTTCTTTTCATGCAACTGATATTTCAGCATGGTACGACGGCACGTCAACTGTAAACGCTGTAAAATCGGTGAAAGAGAATGCGCATTTCAACACCCTGTAATTTCGTAAGAAACAATACTCAGTTTGGAAAACCCTAAGCCCGAAACGGTGAATGTTTAGGAATAGTTTAAAAGGAAGAAAAATTTGAAACTACTGGTAATTGCGTTTGGAGATGTCTCTGTAGAAAGCTTGAGGTGATAATAGGCCCACACACGCATTCGAGTAGACGGCTTGTCATTCATTCCTAAGACATATGTGGCAAATACACCTATCCTTTATTGTTTTATCTATTCGCGGAAAATTTTGTGTAAGTATAGTTAATCAATGGAACAACTTATATATTGCGCCAAAAGTGGGGAAAATAAATATGTTAATATGCATACGGACTGTTACTACATTTCGGTAATTTTCGTAGGCGGTGGTCTGGGTTATGAAATGAGATATCTCGTTTTACAACATGGAGATGGTTAATCCTGCTAATACAGAATATTTCTTCCGCTGTTTTATATTCAAGGAACTAATTATGTCTACTGGTGAAGCACCGCAAATAATTTTAATTGCTGAGAAAAAATAGTAAAGGTTTCTTTCAGTGACCTTTTCACCATCCAAATAAGGTTGAAACAGTATTGCCAGTGTTGTGTGACGTGGAAGTGATTCGTTACTGTTATGCAAACACGTTAGGCTACATTCCAATCAGTGCGTATCTATAAGTTAAGAGATGTAGATGGAATGCAGTGTCCACTTTAGTACGTTACATATTGTGTTACAATGCGGACAATATTTATTTCCCCCGATACCGGTGTAATTTCCGACATGCACTATTCGACGTGGCTATTGGTTCTGCGTAACTACGTCAGCTCAACAAACAAGGGGAGTGTTCTTGCAACCCTACCAAAAAATTTTTACCAGTCATGCAAAATGCTGTCGGATGTTAAGTCGGTACTTGGTACTTCCAGCTGTTCTTATCGACGAATATTCAAAATTTTAGGAATATAACTAACCACTTGCCCAAATGACTCAGAAAATCTGTCACCTACCTGGGGAAGTTTGTTCACCCGGAACAAAGCGGTGGACACAACCGCATGAACGATAACAAATCTCCTTTGACCCTGTTTGTCTGGGACTCTTGCTTCGATCCCGACGATCCATTGCGTTCAAGGAGAAAACATCTTGTAAGAGTCCTCACTGGTATCCTGGATCATTGCAATCTTCCAGCGACGTATGCCTGCCGTGCTGCTTGGGATGAATGTTGTCACTGACATCAATAATAGAGAATTGTCATTGTCTTCGCCTCATGTGGCAAAATGGATGTTAAAAAGGTTCCTTTACGATCTTTCGCAATTGATACCTGTAGCGCGAGTTCTCTACTTCTCTGTGAGCATGTGACTACTTTACACCAATATCACACTAACTTGCTGCTGGCCCACTGGCTGTGTCCACGGTTTTGATTGCTGTAATATTTGATTACGGCACCGAAAGCGAACATCTTTGGGCATGAACTCGAATAAGTACAGTTTTACATATATAGCCTATACAGCAACTATCTATGAATCATCGGAAAGGACGTTGACGGAATTGGTAGTAGCCGAATTTGAGATACTGTCCTAGAATTTTCCTCTACTCATTCACTCCGTCAAAATGCTCGGTAGTATCTTAAATTAGGTCACGATCCCTTCCTTCCACATTCATTCCAATTCACTTTTCATCCTATCATACTCTGACAGCATTGCTAAATAAACCACATATAAAGAAAATAATATTTCTAGAGAATATGTAGTGACTTAACTCCACACAGTGCTATATCGCACTGCAAGATTCGGCAAGTGTTGGCCCGGTATGGGGGGCGTGTATGTATCGATCCGTTACGACTGTGTACGTATAGTTCCCATCCTGTCGGCTTGGTCTTGAACGCGCTTCACGGCCCTCCCATATTCTGAACCAGATACACGCATATTATGTGCTATTTTTTGCACATAATTTCTTCCATTCATATTCAGCCTAGTTCCGCAGTGTCGACAATTTTCACGAAGTCGCTTTCCGAGTCCCGTTACGAGATATCGTTACTCAGAGAAGTGATTCATAGATTATTTATAGATGTTGCACTAACTGCCTAAATTATCTTTTTAATACCTAATTTTAAGTTCTTGCAAAACAATTGCCGACTGTTTTTCGTGCAGGAATGTTATTACCAGACCAAAACTTAATTTCCATGATGGAAGTATTTCTGTTCGACACATGAAATACACATGGAAGATGACGTGTGAAGCTTTCATTGCCAAATTTTAATGGGTGTATGTGTGGTCGACCAGCGAATTGTTTTACCCATTTTTAATGTTTCGTTTTGAAAAAGGAGTACAAAATAAGCGCATAAAATGCCAAGCAACGTAGCTATTACATGCGTGATTATTGATTATGGGACTGGGAAAAGAAACCAATGCCAAAAGTCCTATATTTTACCACATACAGAGATTAAGATAAGTTTAGGTTAACAAAACTTTATAAGATATACTTGAAACGTACGTAACGAGCCAAGATTTAACTCACTCGCTCGCACACCCACCCATTCACTCACTAACTCACTAAGCCATTCACTCCATGGTGTATGTTCTGCCTTAACAAGTCGACAGGCATACAGCCGATCAAGAATTATTTACCATGATAGGACCTGAATGTTCAGTATAGTTTTCACTGTTGTTTCTGTGTGACTTACGTGTCTAAAAGTAAAGTGAGTAAAGTAAAGTGTTGCGTATTGTCCTTAGTCATTAAGATTTCTTACACGTGTTGACAGCGGAATAACACGAAGGTTATTTATAATTACGAAACTTAAGTGCGCCACATTTTCTAAGAAAGTGACAAAGAGGAATGTTTGGCCTACGTTTGTACACGTGGCCAGTGGGATTCACAAAGAGTTCACGGCAAAGTCGGAGGAAATGTATCACGTCGTTCGGCCTAGAAGCGTTCAGGACCAACAGCAAAACGTCTTGGAAGCGACTGTTTGAAACACTTTAAGTTTATTTATATCTTGGAATTCTAAAGGCTATAAAATCTCTGAAAACGAATGCGATTGCACGAAACCCTGTAATTTTATCCGAAGAAAAAGTTGCACTTTGGGACTCCTAAGCTCGAAACATTTAAGGATTAAGAGAATTTAAGAACAATTTGGAAACGATTGATAAATACGTTTGGAGACGAGCCTGTAGAAGTCTTCAGGTGATACACAAAAGTACGTAGGTTTACACATATATGATACAACAAGGCTGACAAGAGAAATGTGTCAGTATTTACACGGACGTTATAATTCAAGAATTTTCGTAGCAGGTGGTGATATTCCGTCCGCAGCGAATGAAGGATTAACCGTTTCCATA
Organism: Reticulitermes speratus; assembly: GCA_021186555.1. NCBI lineage: Eukaryota > Metazoa > Arthropoda > Insecta > Blattodea > Rhinotermitidae > Reticulitermes > Reticulitermes speratus. The sequence continues at coordinate 17,118,901 of JAJKFL010000002.1, forward strand.
CTGAGTTTTTAGTTAAATAATATTTCTTCTGTTGTGTTGGTTCCGAAGTAACGTAATGCGCCACACATGATATTAATTGCTAAAAGAAGCTAGAAGAGTTTTTGCACCGTTTTTTGAAAGTTTTAACGGAAATATCTTGCGCTTAGCTTGTATATTTATATACATGTTATTAAAACGCGTTAAGTTAAATACTAAGCTTTCGTTAACTAGAAGATAACAGATATATGCTAAGTTCAGTGGTGCTTTTTAAATCGTGTTATAATGCGGATATTGTTTGTGTGCCCCGACGCCAGTGTAATTTGCGACATCACTGGACGATGTGGCTATTGGTTCTGTGTAACTATGTTAGCATATCAAACGGGGGAAGGGGGTGTTCTTGTGATCGTGCCAACAAAATTTGACCATCCACGCAAAATGCTGCCAGATATTACGTCTCTATTTGATAATCCAAATATTCTGACTGATGAATATTCAAAAGTTGTAGAATATAACTAATAACTTGTCCCAATGAATCAGAAATTCTGTGACCTACCTGATGAAGTTTATTCAACCGGAACAAAACGGTGAGCAAAACCGCACTGGTTTGTATTCTGAGCAACTTGAATGTATTGTGTGCGTGTTGATTTTTCTTGTTTGTGTGGTTTATTTATCCACGCTGTCACTATGTGGACCATATAGATGGTAGATAAGAGAATATGAATATGGATGACAATTATGAACATCCGTAGCTGAACACAAAACTGGTATTAATAATGTAACACTTTACAATCACATAATCAGAACACGGAGTTGTTTACCGATACTGGCAGCATAGTACTCGGAAAAGTGCGCGTTACTGCATTAGCATTAACGTGGACATTTTGCGCTAGAATAAAACAATAAATAGTTTCACTGCAAAACGTATGTAAAGTAGAGTGTTAAACGGGTAAATACCGAAAGTCATAGCTCCGTATAGCTAATGCGGAACTGCCCAACTCTTTCATGCTAATGGCACGACACAGTATGGAGCTGAACTGCACATAGCATGTATTGTTATGATGCGTGCACACCGGATGGCCTTCACAAGGCCACTCACCGGAACTTCATTGTAATAACAGTCTGTGGTTTGATCACTGCTCAAAACGGAACACATACGGTGCGCAAGAGGGTGTCTGTAAAGAGCACGGCCCTCATTTTGCATGAAACTCTTATATAGGACTGATGCTACTTACATTAAGGTTCCAACACCTGTTTTTACTCGAATAAATGAAACATTATCATAAACGGCGAAGATAGGAGAATGCTATTAATATTCATCTTAGAGAAGTAGAGTCTGAGGTTTTGGACTGGACACTGCTGTTTCAGAACAGGTCCAATGGCGGGATTTTATTAACGGTACAGCGAACTCCCAGTTTTCATAAAGTTGGCGGATTTCCTTGTCTGAGCAACCACGAACTTGTCAAAAAACAGTCTGTGCTTTTATACTGGTTCAGTCTCATTTTTTTGGTTGTGCAGGTATTACGATTAGTGGATTAACAATTTATGATTACTGAGGAAACAATTATAAATTCTTACTGAATTAATAATGTCCAACACGTGTTTATCCGTGGGATGTTGACTGGTTAATAAATTACGTAATTTGATAAAAGTTTTGGAAGTGTAAGAACATTTGCAGGCAGAGAAAGAAAATTACATAAAAAATTATAACATTGTAGCATCTCAGTTTCAGACATCCCGTTGTAGGTTTTTCATATTTATGTGCAGTGATTCCCTTTCAGTCGAAATAACGGGCTGAGGAAAGCGACAGCCAGAAAAAGACGTAGAATCAGCATGTACAACCAGAACATACGCCGATGTAGTGCTTCAGTTTTAAACAAAGAAGAAAATGAAACGTGAAATAAAAAATCGGCTACCTAATAGTAAATCACAAATTAAAGCCACAGACTACAGCCAAAAGCATTCGCTTTCAGAGGCTAAGAATATGCAGCATAATGCACACACAGACAGAAATGTAAAAGCACGATAGACATACAGGTTACCGTTCAGGGTGAGGGGAAATCGCAGAGCACATGAACAGCCTGCTTTGACGTTTGTGCGTGTACGGAACGTTGACACTTGTCAATATTGACAATTGACAGCAAGGAGTAAACAAGCCCTGGGGTCGCATTAAAAAGGCGCATTGAGTCTCTGCGTGAAGGGTTAAGCGGACAGGCAGGACGATTGGGGACCTTTGTACCGAATTGTAATCGGAACACCTGATTGGAAGAGATCACGTGGGTGACCTTGGTTTAGATGGGACGATAATAGTAAGACTAATCAAAAGGAAGTAGTGTAGGCAGGTATGGGTTGGCTTCAACTGCCTCAGGAGAGGAACCAGTGATGGAATCTTGTGGGCATGTAATGAACAATCGGCATCCGTGGAAGGCAGCGACTTCCTTGACCGCCAGAGCAAATGTAGAGGTCTCAAGGGAGACTTTGTTTCGTGCAGTTAAGTTTCTTAGTCATGGAATTTGATAGAGGTTATAAATCAGTTGTTCTTCGGGATGAGGCTGAAATTTTTTAAAACTCTAAATTATGTAGTATCCAGTTGCTTGTAGAATGAAGGCCAGGATGACATGTAAAGTACATAAACTTTCTATTCGTTCCTAACTTGTAGTTCACGAAAACATCCACACAGCGATAAGCTAAGCCTCTTAAAACAGTCATAAATGTGTAGAAGTGGGGTACACCGTACAAATGTATTAAAAAAAATGCAGGACTATAATATTGCCTGTTGTTTTATGTGGGGGCGAAACTGGGATTCTCGCATTAAGGGAAGTACACAGGCTGAGACTGCTCGAGAATAGGATGCTCAGGAAGATATTTGTACCTAAGAGGAATGATGTAACAGGATGCTAGGGAAAACTGCGTTGTTACGAGCTTCATGATGTGTATTCCTCAACAAATATCATTAGGGCCATCAAATCAATTGGGATAAGGTGGGTGGGGCATGTGGCACGTATGGGGGGGGGGGGAAGAGAAATGCATACATGGTTTTTGGTGGGGGAACCTGAGGGAAAGAGACCACTTGGAAGACCTAGGCATAGATTGTAGCATAATACTTTAATGGACCTGAGAAAGGTAAGAAGGGAGGTCGTGAATTGGATTAATCTGGCTCAGGATAGAGAAAAGTGGAAGGCTCGTGTGAACACGGTAATGAACATTCGGGTCCTATACAATTAGGGGAATTACTTGACTAGCTACGGAACCATTAGCGTCTCAAGGAGGACTGTCCTCCGTGGAATGAGAGAATGGAGTTTACAGGCCTGTGTGATAGTTACCAAGACGACGGGAATGGCCGAGTGTCATACTGTGCCTTTATTCATTAACTGCTGCCACCTAACGGTCATGTGACGAACTGTTTTCTTATCAAGAGATGGCGGTGCAAGGCATGATCGTGCGGTTCGGTAATCGTCCTCTGGCATTAACCTTCATCCTACCGATGTAGGTATTAAAATTGTAGCGCGTCGTTTATGAAAAACGTATTATTTGAACAGAGAAGGATAAAATTACGAAATGAAACGCATTTCGTGGAAAATAAAACAGGGATTATGTAGCATGCCTCAGAAGTGCCGTAAATTTCCTTGTTGCCAGAATATGTATAAAAATGATTTTCTAGGGGCCTTTTCCTGCGTGTGTTTGCATAGGCAATAAGAACTTTCTGACCACCAAACTCTGCCGAATTGCGGCATAAAAATTAAATAACGTATATAATACCGCACGGTGGTCTAGAGCATGGATGACTAACCTGTGGCACGTGTGCCAAAATGGGCACGTGGAACGAATGTCTTGTCATACAAGGGCATTTGATGCACCCCCCATATGTTCATGCGCAAACCAAAGTTATCGAAAGTCTCAAACAGTAAAGAAAGTATTCATCCTTCACCGGAGCAGTATAGGTTGAATTGACCCATGCTAATTGTTTATATTTATGAATAAAATTGTTTTTGTCATTGTTGCAGTTTGTAATTTTTTTTTTTTTTGCTACTTGCTATATATTATTTGTATGGAAGCCACGTCATTTTCCTAAATTAATTTACTTCTGTAATATTTAAAAAACTTATTCTTTATGGCAAAAATTTACTGTTGAAAATGCCTTCAGCTCTAGACCTCCCTCTCGCTGCCCAAAAATCCTACAGCATCTTTATATGCTTTTCTCATAAACGTCTAACATTTATGACACTATCTCAAGACAGGTTCGCCAATCATAGTGTGTAAGCAGTGGTAGTAACATTTTGTGTTGGTACACACCACACACACACACACACAATACGTACTGCGACTGTGGGCAGGTGTGTGCTGTGCTGCCAGTGCGACAGGCTTCAGCTAATAGTTTGCGTTGAAGTTCGGTGCCAGTAAGCAGTTGACGCGACTTCAGTCGCAATTCTACTACTGCTACTACTACTACTACTACTACTACTACTACTACTACTGATACTACTCTACTAATAATAATAATAATACCACCACCACCGAAAAGTAATTGTGGTAATTTCAGTAGCACTGATAATTGATACAGCGACGATAAATTCCTTTTTAAAAGAAGGTTGCACAACAAAAAATGAATGAATTCTGACAGGTCGTAAAGGCGTTGCTGAGAGGAAGGTTAATGTATATTACGTGGAATTTCAATTACTGGAAGTTTTATCTGATAATAACATTCCTCAAAAGTTTACGTTTCCCAATGAACATTGATTTTAAAAGCCGTTATAGGAACTACACCCACATCTGTCTCGCCTGGTTTCCAATAATGGGACGATAGTCTGGAATCCATTGCATTCTTTTAACTAAACATTTACGGAAAAGACCATTCGTGAGAATTTTAGCTTGAGGTCTTTTGTCGCTAGGTTTGCTTTTATCCGGTACTTGCTTCCTTTCGTATCGTAGGAGCCTCTTTTGTATTTATACTGTTCATAAATATCGAAATATTTGTTCATGATATTGCGCCTGTAATTTAGGCGTGGATTTTGTTGTAAGCATTTATCAGGCGTGATCACACGAAACAATTGCACACGTATTATCATATAAGCCCTTTCAAGACTTTGATTTAAAGTAGACACTGCTACGTATAAAGAATGTGGTGTCTCAATGGAGCTTATGAAGTTTGACGATCCGTGACAAATGATTACAAAGGTTGTTGTATCCTGAGGTGCGACACCATGTTTTTGGTGCAAGTGTACCGACGCTTCAGAAAAACAACCTGCTTTTTATATAAGGGCTCATTCATTACCTTGTGATGCAGGCAGTATGTTCTTCAGAAACATATTTACTCATGTACCAGACCATACGGTGTCACTTTCCCAGGATACAGAAATCTCTGTAGTCACCGCCGTGAAAGCCTAAAATCTTGCACCGTTGAATAGTCTGTAGAAGAAAAAAAATTTGTGGCGTATGTGATGAATAGTAAGAGCAGTATGGTTACATTGGTGAGCCACGATGCTTAGAAACGCACCTGTCTTGTGTTTTATCAGGTTGGTTTCGACATGCCTGCAACTCGATAGTGGCTGCTATCATATGTGCATGTGTCGTGTCCTGTTAATCATATTACATGACGATTATGTAAATTGTATCATCTGTGATGACATGCGCTAAGTAATTGTTGTGACAGCGGTTGCTAAGAGTCGCAGTAATCACACCGCCTGTTTTGTAGGAACGTTGGGGGATTTGCGTATATTTATTATCATTCGTTTGGAGGAGAGAAAACTCTCTTGGCCATTCCGGGATTCGAAAGCATGTATTGGTAAGAGATTTTCTCTTCTCAAAAACGTCCAGACCGGCTCTGGGGCCCACCCAGCCTCCTATTCAACGGGTACCGGTGTTCTTTTCCGGGGGTAAAGCGGCCGGCGCGTGAAGTTGACCACACGCCTCAATCTAGCGCAAAGTTTGAGAGTGAGTGGAACTGTAATCACCCTATACGCCTTCATGGCGTGGACAGAGACTTCACCTTTACCATTTTTCCTTTTTGACGACGCTGCCAGTAGCTTAAAATGCAGGCCTCTAGCGTCGACTGAGCGGGTAATATAGAAACAAAATAGCAGATGGTGTACTCCGTGACATAGCACACTTTACCCAGGAGTTATTTTCTTTCAAAATGTGATACAGTTGCGCGGTGCACACGTAAATGTAATTTCATTTACGACTATAGAAAAGTATGGCCTTTCCTTCCCCAGTTTTTACGAAGCTCACCAGCTCTTAACAGAACCAGGAAATAGAGGAAGTACGGGTAGAAATTAACTTACGCCCTAGAGTGAAGTATGACTTTCGCAGAACCGATTTCTACGAAACTTATGCTCGCTGGATATTTTTTTTTGTAAAGAACTCCTATACCTACCACAGAATACCCTCAAGCACCTATAAACCCACAGTAACCGAAATGACTCAACCTAATATGATCTGCCCTAACCCGGTGAAAGTGTCATAATATAACTTTACCTAACATGTAACAGTTTCTCATGTCCTAAAGTGTTTTAACACGACCAACATTTCCCTAATTTGTTCAATTCTAACCTAATTCACGATACACATAGTGTTTATTTCTGATGACCACCTCAAAATTAATCAGTGTGTCCAACTTTGGATGTTGATGTATTCCATTGAATGTATGAAATGTTTCTAAATTTTTTGAAAGAGTTAATGATGCCAGCTGTAGATTCAGTATGTTCTGTAGATACCCAGCCACAGAGGAATAGAAGACCCAGCAGACTCACAATCAGCCTTAAAGAAATGCCTGCTTTGTCTATTTTAGTGAGTCCGTAAACATGGGGAGGTTTACTGTGATAAGGGGTCAGTCGATGTTTAAGGCTTGAATATAAGAAAGGCTGATTAGTTTTTGGAGAATAGTTTCTATACCTTCTTCTCCATATGAGTTTTGGGGTCCTTGCCTACTTGTTCATAAACACCTTATTCCAGCTGACTGAATAATTTGCATTACTTACAGAATTAATTATTCAGTGCTGCAGTGTTATTCCCTTTATCATCTTGTACAATTCTTATGACCTAATTGAGCTTTAAAGATTTTATCAGCGTGCGAGGGCAAGTCAAATGAAACTGTTGAAGCTTTAAAAAAAATTGAGATCGTACTGTACACAACTGTGGGCATAGCAAGGCATTAGAATGGATTAGAAGCATATGCTGTGTGTGTGGTATATCTGCTACTATGTTGAAAAACGAAAAAGCTGTACTGAACATGACTGCACTTCCTAAGTAGATTAGTTTTGGCGTGTCAGTTATATTGTATTTAACGGGAAATTACCTAAGCGAAACAACGTAAACTGGAATAGTTGGTACCGAGCTGTCCGTGTCGCGGTATTTTCCCTTGAAACACACTGAAGAATCTGCGTCACGCTGATGACGGTTCTTGCTGAAATACCTTCGTGTCACATCATATTTCCACTGCTGACCATCGCACACAAATGTGTCGCGCTCTGTTACTCAGAACCGAAATAACCCCTTCTGGGAATCGACAAGGTTATCAAACTTGCAGCGCTCTCTCCAACTGGGCTCATATATCATTACTAATTGCATTTCCACCTGAGCGACTCATAGTCAATATGGGGGTTAAAATCAGCCTGCAGGATTATGCGATTCTCAGTACACTCTAATTGAACTTAGGATTGAATGATCTGAAACGTTTCCTGTATTGGGATATGTAAGGTTCATGTAGATTCGGTAGGTACGTTCACCAGCGAAATGACCATGCTGGACGAAAATGCTCGTTTATTAGACCATGGCGAGTGAAGACCCGTGGTTGACGCCTAAAAAACGAAAGGCTCTGCCGGTTTATGTATATGTGTTTGTATCTGAATAGAGTTATACTTTCTGGGTTTCTTAGTAGCACGTTTTTTCTGTACAACTGGAGCGCGTGAACTTCCAGGATATATAGCGCCAACAAGACGGGGCACCTCCCATGTTTTAACTCTTCCTAATCGTAAATACCTGAATGAGGTGTAACCTGATATGCATTAGTCACGACTCAGTACTGGGTCAGGCGGTTAGTTGCCGCCCTATTACTGCGGAGTCCCTGGTTCAATCCTAGGCCAGTCCACGTGGAACTTGTGATGGACAGAATGGCACTGGGACAGGGTTTTCACCGAGTGCTTCGGTTTTATCCCTGTCAGTAAAATTTCTCCAATCCTCTACACACGCGCGGTGGCGCAGATGGTTGAGGCACTACGCTACAAACCTGAACGTCGCGGGTTCGATTGTCGATGATGTCATTGGAATTTTTCCTTGACATAATCGTTTCGGTCGCACTATGGCCCTGGGGTCGACTCAGCCTCTAACAGAAATGAGTACCAGGAACATTTCCTGGGGGGTAAAGGCGGCCGGTGCGTAGGGCTGAAAACCTTACCACCTTCATGTGCCGATTGTCTCGAAATCTGGGAGCCTCAACCTCCTGGAACCCTAAGGGCCTGTCCAGGCCTGTAATGGGATTGCTTTACCATTACTGTTATTATTGCATTTGTTTAATTTTTTTTCAGAGAAATTTATTATCAAGTACAGAGTCTATGTCCGTTTAATTCGTCGGATATAGTTCCAAATCTCTGCAGCGTCGCAATGTTTGTTACTGTTGAATCACGATAAATGCCTAATATATGATGTGAGGGTGTATTTATGAGCTATATGCGTACTACATTTAACATGTCCAGCTCCGCAGATTGATAATTGTTGCCATACAATCGAAATGAAATTGAAATATTTGCATGGTCACCATACTGTTGTTATTGATTTTAGAAAAGTAAAAATTACGACATTGGGATGGTTTCCAGTGACAACGTTCATGCGCATACCAGGTTTCTTGAAAGTCTGGTAACTGACGCAAAGATTGAAGTAGGGTTGACACACACTGACGTAAGCGGTGACCCTTTAAGCCTGCTCTCTTTTCCTAAAATTGCTATGCCCATTGTTAGCATCGTGATAACGTCAAATCTTACATACTTAGGCCTATATATCTGTTACAAAATTTTAAAAGATAACTTTGTTATTCTTGAGGAAAATAACGCCAGTCTTCATTTACATTTCCCTTGGTTCTCGTATGCATATATTACGGGGGAAGTAAATTAAAAGTTGTGCAATTTGTAGGCCTATATTAAATTCCCATTCCCATCACGTACTCTGCTCACAGTTCCTTCAGACTGTTTTTGTTTGAAAAATGAGGAAGAAAGTACAACAGTAGAATTAGGCTTAAAACAAAGTGCAGTGGGAATTGACCATGTGTACCGCGTTTTCACGCGTGTGAAACAACATGATATTCTGACGTTTAGGAGTCTGTTGCTCATTAGCTGTTGTGCTGAAGCAGAGGATGCTAATCTCCTTGAATTTTCTCTCGTAGTCTTAATGGTTCACGGTCCTTCAGTGCTGTACTAAGTGTGTGAATAACTTACAGTGTATGTGAGATATTTGTCATTTGACATAATGCCTCCTACAGTTAAAAATTATCTTATTAAAACTGAATATTCATTCTTTTTAAAGATACAAATACATCGTTGAATAGTTTCGAAGAAAACGAGGAATTCTGGGTAGAACTCGCAAACAATGTGAGATTGTGACGGCACGCATGTGAAGACTTACTATCTGCAGATTTCGGAGGAACCTACTGCCTCCATTTTCAGGGCAGAATATAGAGTGTACGTTTCCCCAAAACGTCGGCAGATGGTGGTGCAGTTAGTTGAGACACTGCGCTACAAGCCGGAAGGTCGCGGGTTCGATTCCCGATGGTGTCATTAGAATTTTTCATTGATATAATCCTTCCGGCCGCACTATGGCCCTGGGATCGACTCAGCCTTTAACAGAAATGAGTTCCAGGAATATCTCCTGGTGGGTAAAGGCAGCCGGTGCGTAGGGTTGACAACCTTACCGCCTTCATGTGCCTGTCTAGGGAATGCTTTACCTTTTTTGCCTTTTACCATATACACAGGAAGATCTGTAATGGAACGTATTCTGCCCACATTCTGCCGTCTATTTTTTATTTTATATACCTTTTAAAATCATTGGCCTCCTAACGTGATGGGCCCCTGATTCAAGGTTAGGGTTGAGCAGTTTGTTTGCTATTTTAAACTGACTCGTAAAGTGGGAAAGGTTATCAGATGTAAGCCAGTACAGGGCCCTAAGCTCTGAACGAGCTGTGTGTCAATTGTCTGCACTCCGCATTTGCGCCATCTGCTGGGTTTTCACTGGAATGCAGATTGACTGTTGTAGCACGAGTTTTATTGTTTACAAGCATTTACAGCTAACTGTATTGTTGCAGTACTTCTTTGTTAGACACTGGCTTGATATGCCGGGTTAATGGATTCTCCTAATTGTGAGTGTAGCCTGGTTCGTACCCCCCGCCCCAGGAGAAACAGAACATTGTACGCCCATAACCTGGGAAAAGGTGCAGAAAAGAATTGTGTTTTACGTTGCACAAAACACACGTTTAACACATTCATAATACCGGTATATTTTCTAGTCTATAACGCTGATTCAGATGACTGCAAAATCAATTACATTCCATGTTTCGATAGAGAAATTTGAAGCATTTTATAATCCTTACAGGGCTGTGACTTGAAATCTTTTCTTTTTTGAAAGGACTACTCGTGACTTCGTAGTAATGAGATGAAAGATCATTTTCACCCTTCTCCTTTCTGAGAGAATCGAATGCCCTTTGGTCCATCAAGACGTTCAAGTTATTCTAGAAACATTACACATTAGGCTGGCTTGGAATTCCTTTCCTGATTTAAAAAACAGGCAGAGAGGATTCTGTCTCACTCCATTACATATCCTTGGCGTCAAACTATTTGTACGCTATTATGGAATTTATCGAGTCCTCTTTGACAATCATTCTGTGGTTGAAGCCTTGCTTGGTAAACTATGAGCACAGAGGTTTGCACGGGCCCAAGTTTTAGATTTTTACCTGACCTGGCTACTTGGCCCATTCCAGCCTAAGCCCGACGTTTCTCTTCAAACGTAGGTTTCTACTGTATGACTCCGCGTTAAGCCTGGCGTAAGCACTGATCTAGTTTAGGTCGACTCACATTTACAAGCAAGTTCGCAGCGTGATAATTTGAAAATCCGTATATCAGCTTACCCGATCGAAGCCCGACTTCTTTTTTCTAGCCGTAATGAAGCCCGACATATTTACAGTCTCCTGATTATCGTGTTTTTAATGCATATTTACTTTAATCATACATGTCAATAATCTTTGAATTAATTATTTAACGACAGTCTGAGAACATTTATGTTTTTGGCGTTTGAGGAATGATGTTATCTCGAACTACTTCTGGAAAGAGACAGCTACGAAATTCCACAAGAAAGCGAGGCCGGTGGAATTTGTTTCTGGATCCGGTCGAACCCACTCTCCCAAGATCGTCAGAAAAGATCATACTTTAGATAAATTCTTAATTTACCACACCACGTGAATGGTACAACTGCAGCATGTTTCACTCATATATCTTTGTTCTCTTCTATTTTCGTCAGGACCGAAGCCTTATTTTTCGTGTCTCAGTCAGCGTTGAAAACAATGTTTGATGTTGCCCGTATGTCCACAGCGAAGTTGGCAGCACTTCTGTGATGTTTACCTACAGCAGAAAGAAACCCGCAGCTTCGTTTGTTGCTAATACGATTTCTAAACGTTTTTATGTTGTCAGGTTTTTTGAAATTCTGTCAACATTGTCGGCAATTTTGTTGGCAACACTGTTGGCGTGGACGTGGCGCAACACAATGGTGTATTGTGCAACACATGTCACAGGAGCAGCTGAGTCTATCACGTGTCCCAGTTTCTTCTCTGTGGCACTGTTCGGGACTTCCCTAAATATGCGCTGTGCAGGCGTATCGTAATTGGCCAATTCGCAGTGGAGAGGTAACGCTACCCCTCAGTCCTGGCCGTTAAGTTTGTGTGTAATAAGCATAAGATTAATGGTACTGGGAATAACTTTTTCTTGCGCAAGAAGAAAGCCGAGAACTTTCTATGCAACGCGTGACTACTGAAATCTGAGTCAGATTCGAACATGTATGTACGACCAAGACCAGGGCCGGACCCAGACCGACCTCGTACAGGCCCCTACTTGAGCATACAGAGCAAAAAAGCTGACAGTGGGTCTTTTAAAAAGTGAAGGCGATCTAAGTAAATTTTAAAAATGCAGTTCTAAACTGCAGGAGATCAGTGATCTGTTAAGCCTGAGAAGATCAGTCGGCTTAGGGAAATGGTCACGTTTCTACGGACAGAATCAGATAAGTCACACGTATACTCGTACGTTGTGCGTGAAATGGCGGGTTGTTGAATGTCAAAGTATATACTATATACTGTATATAAACAGTAGAGTTACCACCACGAATGTTACAACTGTCCCTTCAAGGTTTAAAGGCGCTGGGATGATGTGTCCGCGCGTAATCCATAACTCTGCCGCGTTCCTTCAAAGTTTTCGTTCCACGAACTTCCCGCTGTCATAAATCATTTATAGTAGTAGTAGTAGTCGTCGTCGTCGTGGTGAATAATAATGAAGTTCGCTTAGAAAACCAAGGGCAAGGACGTACTGAAAGGAGACATTGAAACTACCCAAGTACGACTGATGCCATACATATACCTATAGTGCATCTATAAAATGCTTTCGAATTCGTTCAAATTTAAACAAATGGGCCTATGTGAATGTAATTGATTTCCGTATTATTTGGCAGTACTAAGTATAATACTGTTTTAAAATCAGAAGTTCTGCACAGAATGAATCTCTTTATTACTAAGTCAGAACGTTTGATAATATTGATATTAAGATTGATTTCGAAATTATTTACAGACTGCTTTCAAGAAATAAATGTGATACAGTTCATAAGTGTGCATTTCAACGTTTCTAAAGCTTCTACACTGTCGTCTAGTAGCGATTATCCTACGGTCTCTTCGCACTCTCTACTCCGGATAACATAAAAGAGAGGTGTCATGTCTAAATGAAACGCGGCTCTTTAAGCCCCTCTTCCATCGCGTGTTGTAAACATGTCCTTAAACCTGTCCGCTCTCAGACTTTCATGTTTTATAAAACTGAAGAAAAAGGAATCTCATTTCTTTCAGCCCCAGGGGTAGGCATGCAATCTGCCACTCACTCTGACAGACAGGACCCTTCTGCAGATAAATGAACAAGTAAGATTTACTTGCAATCCTTATTCTATCTCCTGGTTTCTTGTGTCTTTCGCCCTGTACGTGGTAAAGTTCTCTCTCTTCCTTACGGGTTGCTTTTGTAGGAGTAAGTTTAAAATCTGTCTCCCTCACTTCTGTATCACCGAAGGGGCCGCTGTTTATGGTTTGCAGCTTAATATATATGCTGCAGGAACAGCACCTGGACTTATGAAAGCAGTAACAGTTGTGCATTATTAAGGCTTCAGAATAAGTTGTGTATGATTCTTGTCTAGTTCGTTTTACTCTTCTAATAATTCTTTATTTTAGGCTCCCAACAAAGATACATTTACATATTTATGCCAAGCAAGAATTTGTAGACTTCCAAATTTATACAGTATTATGTCACACTGGTTTTTATTTCACTTTCAAAACTGGCGTACTGTCACAATTTTGCCACGTAGCACACAGATTCCGTGAGTAACGAAGACAGCATTCAGTGACTCGCATAGGCTGTACAGATCTTGAGTTCATCGCTAACGTTGAGGGTTTCGTTTAGGGAACTTCCCTTAGTTAGTATGTTTTGTTTTATATCATCCGAGCCTTGGAAGTACGTACATGATGTAATTCTTATGCTACATCCTTCAGTAAGTGACCTTCAAATGCCCAATCCTCGCCTGTGTGGTCTTGGTCAGTTTTTCCACTAATATATCGCGTGGTAGTGGAATTGGTCGTAAAAGTAGTGTTTTAAATCCAGTGCGATGCAGTGTATGGGGCCTTGGTTAATGTCACGCGTACTTAACTGAAACAGGATCGTTACTTGAGTGAAAATTTAATGTCCACATAAAGCGGTGTCGAAATAAGGTCGTTTGCAAACATGTCCTGTAAACTTATTCACCGTCTTCTGATTCGGCGAATATTGTGAACAATTTCTGTTCGAATACGACGGTTTTAGATAATGCGGAATTGTGGTGAAGAGAAGGACCGCAAAGTAGGAAATTCTTGGCAGCCTATAAGGCCAACCAAGAAGACTTGTCGCAAGTGGCCGATTGTAATTTGTAGTTCATTTAACGACACTGTTAGTTCTTCAGAATACACAGCGACGAATAACTGGATGACAGTGAATAAATGTATAGGAAACGATGTGAAAGGAAGCGGTCGTGGCCTAATTTAAGCTACTCTTCAGGAATGTGCCTGGAAAGACTGAGGAATGTCACTAAAATTGTTGTCAGGCTTGTAGTGTCCTAACAGAAATTCGAACCAAGCACCTCCCGAATTGAAATAAGGGGTTTGAGCTACCTTACTCGGTGTTTCGAAGTTGAATCTCAGTCAGTGTATGAGCTACACTTGTGTTCCAGAGAAATGCCGAAAAAGTACGTTAGAATATAACATGATTTCTTTTGTGTCTCATTCAGCTTTGAATAATCACGGAAGTTTATAAGAGTGTTGATAAATTACCAACGCATCTACTGACCTGCGTAACTCAGTAAAGTAAATTTCTGCGGACTGAACGACGGTGTTTGACTCCCGGCAAAATAAGGTTTCTCATTTCGTCAATACTTGCAGACAAACAAGAACCTGGGACCCAAAGACGTTTCCAACCAGTGGACACCGGAAGCCCATTTCCCGGGAGTAAAGCGGTCGAAACTTTAAGCTGACCACTCATTTCGATCTAGTGCCGAGTTTAATAACGCATAGGACGTCATGTGTATATTCATCCATGGTGTGGTGTTCGTGCGCAGGTAGCTTTCTTCCTTTCTTAAAGTAAACGGACTCCAACTGTGGGCATGTAAGGTACACTCCTCTATAACGGTGGTGCTCCTGGTATGGGTGGCTTGAAGATACAAGGCGTCCTTTTCTATTGCGCATACCTTCAGTCCTACAAATCTGTTATATTAATCGTTGTATGTAGTTTATAATCCAAATGTAAAATTAATTTGGCTCGAGAGTATGTTGAACTCTTATGTAGATGACATTCAGTTTGAAACGTAATTTAATCTGTTGATGGTTGGTTCACATTTTTAGTATTGGTTCGTGAACTCTTCTTTACTGCTTGCAATTGGAAACGTCGTCGTTGTTGTTGTTGTAGGGTAGAGGTTTTTTTTACTGAAGCACAGATTATACCTGCGTTAAATTTGTCGGAGAAGCAAAAAATATCTAACATTTGCCATGTGGCTGTTTTTACGTTGCCTCAAAACAGTACCTCAACAAGCGCTGCATATGTTCGAAGATTTCATGCCGTACGCAGCACTGTATCCTAAATTAATCGATGCTAATGTAGCTCGCGCATCAATTTCATTAGTTTCCCATATCGTTATTAGAATACTGAATTTTGGAAATTAAAAACTTATGAGGATGGAATGACCTTCCGTGGCATGAAGCTTGTGCCAAATTCCGTGAAAATCGGCTGGATTTTTTTAGACTTTTCAAGAGAGTAACCACAGATGTAATAGTTAATCTTGTAGGCCTACGTATTTTCCACAGTCCTATACATCACCGTGGCTAATGTAAGCACCATCTGCCTCAATTTTAAAAATCTGCACATTTTGCACACAGAGCGTGTTTATGTGATTCGTATGATTTTCAGAAGAAGCACATATTTTTCTTCCCCTGAACAACATTAACCGATTTGTGTTTATAATAATGATGCAGGGAGTTTACTGTGAGGTAACTGAATTTTTGTGTTATTTAGGCGAGTTTCTTTTTTCAAAATGTTAAGAAAAGAAGGTGTCTTACAATTCTGGCACCTGGTTCGTATCAGAAATGCAGACTTACCACTTTCGCTGATGCATATGATGCAGTTTTACAAATATCTCGTTAAAATATTTATACCTGCCCACTCTAGAAACATATGGAGAAACTCTTGTAGGAAATATTCCAATAAATATTTTACGGTTACATTTGAACGTTTTGACTGTTAGGTCTTCATACATTCAAGCACTTGTGCCGTCAGATGCTGGACCGACGTACTTACCGTCATGTGGCCTTATTGGAATTCCCCTTTTATATTCATATTCTATAAGGAAGGTAATTTCCGAGTGCAGTTACACTGGTACTAAAGGACTCTCGACGAAGAGGAAGCAAATCTGTCTCTGCATAAAGTTAATGGTGGCCTCTTGGCCCCTGGTTTAAGGGTTCGTCCCGTATTGGGCTCCAGTTTGTATGTCCTGGAAGAGACCCAAGCAGAGAAATATATTTGAATAATTATCTTATCTGATGCAAACTACTGTAGCCAGACTTCATGACGTAGTGGTTACAACACACTTCGTTTTCGCGAGGTCCTTACATCGACTGTCATGGACAGCAAACAGATATTTTTGGATTTGTGGAGACAGTACAGCCTACTGCAATGTATTCCACTTTTTGGAGATTGAAGTCATCTGGGATGTTAGGCCGTGCCGACTGGTAAATAGCTACTGACTGCTTGAAGAAGGCATTGCGATCTTTCGAAATGTCGGTAGCTATTTACCAGTCGACACGGTCTAACTTCCCAGATAACTGAACTGTTAGCAATACCGCTGAGAAAACCTGATGTATGGGGTAATCTGCTTCTTGTTAACAGTTTTAAAGTTGGCGGCTGTATGTATCTGTCTTCATAATATTTACCACTTTATGACGTCACCATGAATGTCGCTTTTGAGTAGTTATCATTGCTGCTTCATGTCCGGAAGGTCCTGGGTTGCAGTTTCGGGAAGGAGCCAGGAAGTCCTGAGTGAGGTGTTTTCTGTTTTACTCAGTATCTCCGGGCATATTTATGTGATGGCATCTTAAAATAGGTCACGACTGTTTAGTTCCCAATTCGTCATTCCTAATCATCCCACCATATGAAATAGCGGAATTTGAAACGATCATCATATCAACATTTTGCAAGGTTCCTTTGGTTGCGTGTTTGTGATTGTGTTACACTACTGTATTAAATGCAGTGGGTATGACGCATAAAATGAGAATTTGGCACGTTGGTTATGGAAGGTACTGAGAGGAAGCGGCGACCGTAATTTATTCAAGTGCTCATTGTGCGCCTTCAGACGTTACCGAAGCAACTGAACAGAGACCCTAGTATACACTTTTAATTATAACTAAGCACAAATTGGAGAGTAATATATAAAAATTTAATTGTATCTAAACGCAAAGTAGGCGCTAGTACATGCATTTATGTATAACCAAACGCAAATTAGACAATAATATATAATGTAATAAAACGTTTGAAAATTCAGGTAAGTTCAGTTACCTCAGAAATGACGTTAAGGAATGAAAAGTAGATTTACGAAGAAATTAAAGTACAGATTAAATTCAGGAATTTATGCCTACCGTTCCGTTTAGAATCTTGTACGTTCCCTTGTCCTACATACTGTAAGTAGGCCAGACCAGAACAAAAGCAGTTTCAATTTTAATCGTTGATCTGTATCGTCTGGCAATTGAACAGGCCTACACATGAAACTTCTCCTCACTCTGAGAGGAGACTATAAACCCAGGACCTGTACGTGTTAGTGTGTGGCTGTTGGCTCATTACAGCGTTCCCACTGACCAGCATCACACTGTCGACAATCCCTTGACAAGCCTTCTGGCACTCCATGCAGAAGTGCAGCTGTTTCCTCATCGTGTGCATTACCTCATCCACTTACCACCAAATACGGCAAGCATTTTGCTTTTATATAATAATAACTCCCTCCTCAATTCTTGTGTGTCAGTTGCATTGAACACAAGATTTACTGTGACGCAGTTCCCACACCCTTTTTTTCTCCTATTCATTTCTACGTGTTTTGAAAGTGACAAGACCCAAGTTGACAGGATGAATTTGCGTCAGCATGTACCACTCCCTGTTGGTGATTACAGTTTCTGCGTTAAGGAAACATGGAGAACTTTTCATGAATCTCAACAAACGTCACGGTGTAGTGGCCACCACTATTGCCTTTCGTTGTGCTCGAATACTGGTACATGTCACATTACACTTCCTTCCTTTCTCCTTCATGCATTTGCGCGGGCTCTAAAATTTCTCCAACAGACGTAAATTTATCATATTTTGTAGTGTACGCTTTATAATGGTGCTAGGGTCGTGATTTTTGAACATTCAAACATTTAGTTGTCAACATCACAATGTTCCCACATCGAAATTTTCTTCAATATACGTAGATTTTTCTTGACAGGAAAACATGGAAATCATATCAATTTTCATAGACAGCATGTGGCATTCAAGTATGCTTCAATACCACTTGACCGTGATATTGATTACTATCTTATGGTTGCGAAACTTAAAAGCTGTCAGTAAGTAGACGAGAAACTCAGAAGTTTCACGTGGAGAGGTTCGAGATGAAGAAGATAAACGGTGATGAAGTCAAAGAACAGTATCCGATTAACTCTCCTGTTACTCTCACGTATCTTCATCCATATATCCGACTCAGCACCCAGTTCTAAAACACCTTCAACCTTGGGTTTTTCTCCTTGGATGAGAGACAAATTTTCACATCCATATAAAGCAACAGGTCAAATAATATGTTTTTGAATCTTCGCATTTTTAGGCAGCAGATGGAAGACAAAGGGATTTTGATCAGACTTGTAACAAGCACCCTGAAATTTCATCTGCTTTAATTTCTTCGTGAGTGTAAGCTTTTATTTGTTACTGTCATTCCCAAGTACTTGAATTATGCCATATTTTCGAAGGATTTGTGGTTTACTTTTATGTTATGGGTTTGTCCTGCTTTCTTGTGACGAGACATGAAAATAAATTTCCGCATTTATTACAGGAAGATACAAGCGTCTAACAGATCTTCTGTGTTTTGGTGGTATTTACAGGCCTGCCGCTCAAAGTTAGGACATGCAAATACGATTCTTCTTAAGACCGAAGCAGCTGCTGACGTATTCGTGGGTCGTAATCTTACTTCTTCGTTAGCTTAGCTCAGCCCAGCCGCCAAATTTAAGCGATTTTACTGTATATTTTTGCCAGATAAATGAAACTGAGTTCCATACACCAGAAGCTGATGTATTCCATTCATTTCCACTACCACCTGATTTTCTGGACCTTCCTAGTAGTTATAAAGCAGAATCGAAAAGCAGCGGTAGTAAAACATCGCCTTGTTTCAAATCAATTGTCATAAATGGCGAGACAAGAAGTTTAAAGGTGAATGCTGTGGACTTTTGTTGGGAGCTGCTGACATCCATTTACACTACGGAAACCCCCTAAATGTTAGTTAATGCGACCAAGTTCGAATCGATTATCTCTTGTTACGGCTATAAGAATATTTTCGTGTTAATGTGGATTTCGGTTATAGACGTTTGTACGCTACATCAAGTAAAGTCCGCTGCGCTACAACGATTTGCGAGTAAGCGTAATTATTTTAGCTGTTGAATGAAACCAGTATCTTCGGATAAGCGGCACAACACATCCTATTTCCTTCCTTATTTATTTATTTGGCACAAGACATTTGTGGCAGCGTAACCTGTTTCCAGGAAGAGTGCTATATTTTCTTATGCTGGGCGTTGAGGAACACGGCAGTTTAAAATTAAATTTCTGTTTGAGGGTGTTCTTTAAGCTATGTGTCGTACGTGGTAGGATCATAAATGCCACGTGGGAAATTACAACATCTGCACGGGCTGAGGAAAACCACGAAGTGTTCCAAATAAATGAGCTCAGCCCCATTAAGTGGCAATCAAAATTACAAATAGGCCTAGCCTGTATTTTGTTTGCCTTCATATTCGCTCATGATAATACACAATAATACGACTAAAGTATTAGTATTACATGAAGTATATATTTATGCAGTTTTTGTCATTCTTAAACTAGTAAAACTTGTTAGTGGAATAAGCCAGTGACTACAGTGACTGACCTAGGCGGGATAACAGATTAGTTTATTGGTAATTTATTCGTTAGTTGTATCGGTTAACCCCAAGATGGACAGTAGGAAGATCTGTAACTAGGGCACAAATGCAGCACAAAAACCGTTTCATAACGCTGGATGATGTCACTTCCTGTCACGTCTGGGGACAAACTGTTTACTCCCGATGTGCTGACGGTCACGAACGGACAGTGACGCAGCTTCATATGTGCAGCTATACAGTTGCTTGGATAGAGCACGCGCACAGGCAACGCGGCAACTTGAAAGCTGAAACTTGTTCCATTTTTACAATGCAACGTAACCGTTGCACGTGACAGTAGAACGCTCATTATTTCGACGTGTCCGCGCGTACCGCACATGAAGTCGCTTCTTCCTGCTTGTAGTGGTGTAATAAACGTTCTCCCCGGTAAGCCTGTTCTAGTACGCCAACGAACTAGCCAAATCCAAGGAGCAGAGTCCTAGAGAAGCTAATAGTTCCTAAGCTAGTTGAGAAATACCCCGAATTTACGGAACTCGAAGGTTCATTAGCGTGTTCACAAGAGCCCGCCACTTGTCCCTATCCCGAGCCGGACGAATCCAGTCCATGCCATCCCTACCTCTTTCTTGAAGATGCATTTTAATATTATCCTCTCATCTGCGCCTAAGTCTTCCAAGTGGCATCTTTCCTTCACGATTACCCTCCAAAAGCCTGTATGCTGCTCTCTCGCTCTTCCATACGTGCCACAAGCCTCTCCCACCTCAACATCTTTTATTGCTATTCAGTTCAAGTCATATTGATCGTCCGAATACAATGTGGCGAAGGGCAAAGTCATGAAGCTCGTCATTATGCATTTTTCTCTGTTCCTTCCTTTCTTTTAGGCTCACTCATTTTCCTCAGCACATTGTTCTCAGACACCCTCAAATTATGCTTTTCCCCCGAATGTAAAAGACCAAGTTTCAAACCCAGTCAAAGCAAAAAATAAAATTATACTGCTGTACTTTGCAGCAGGGAAAATCTTAAATACATAGAGAAACATTAGATTTGTAACAGCACATTTGCATCTGCAGCAAACAAACAAGACAAGCATAATATGTTAAATTGAAGGAATTTCATTTAGAAAATATGACGACTCGACGCGCACGGCACACGTTTCGACTGTTGTTCTTGTGCAGACAGAGACCGACGACGATGAAACAACACGTCTTCTGAACACAGCGGGTGATGAGAGCTACTTCAACTTTTCCGTGGGTAAACAATAATCGTAACGTGCTTGGAAGATGTGGTATCAAGTTTCGGGTGTTATGTGCCGTATTGCACCGAATATATGCGTAGCGTTATGCACGCTTTCCTTTCTACAAATTCTTTCCCAAGGAACGTACTGCACTTACACGTACGTTGAAGCTGATAAAGAAGAAAAAATCAGTACAATATTTCAAAGTATTTTAACAGGTCGATGGCTGGTTAACGTAGTTACAATGTTTTATAGCATTTGCACAAAGCTGATTTAAAAAAAAAAATATTTTCCCTTAACCGAACTTTTCAAAATTATCGTGCCCTTAATACGTATTCACTCATTGCGCCATTGCTTGACACGTGTCTGGTAAAAAAATGGTGCGCAATATCCATACCATAGTTGTGATCTGACCTAGCGCCGGTGAGTTATGACATAGGAGCACAGATTACGATTCTAATGAGTCTCAAGTTTCGTAATTGTCTGGCTCCGTGCTGACAAACTCTTAACTCACTTCCCGGTGCAGGAAGTTCCGTGAAGGTTGATTGTTATTCAGATTATCACGAAATATCCTGCTTGTATGGTACGGGATGATTCATTACCGTGTTTGCAAAAGTCATCCTGTGAGCCCTATTCAGAGCCACTAGAATTCAATGCACAAGGTCACGTTCTGTTTTTTAAGCACCGTTCTGTGTAACCTGATCTGCCGCATTTCCTTTTCCTATAGGCTTATATATATTAGGAATAACTCAGTCAATCCTGGTGGGATAACTGGAGTTCAATTCCCAACAGTAGGAAGAACTTTGCTCTCCCATACCTCGTCAATGCCCAGGCACTGGGGTCAGCCAAGTCAGCTGTCCAATCGGCACTGAAGACCGCCTGGTGTTGAAGGGGCAGGAGCGTGAAGATAATCGCTCACCGCCATCTAGTATCGAAGCTCACTTCGTGGAGCTATAAATTATTCCCCCATATGTCTATGGTGTGGTGTTGCATTACCTAAGCATAAGGAGAACACTACACGCACTCGCACGCACAAACAGCTGTACACAACGTGGCGGTGACGGTTCTGACGAGTACTTGGCAAGACCGCGGTTCAAGTGTCGGTCTGTGTAGTTTGTCCTTCCGGACAAATTCAGTGACAGCACCTCGAAATATACTGCCGCCACTTCCTCGTCATATCAGTTATACTGTCAGCTTACGTAACGAGCCTGTCGTACTATTTACTGAGTAATGGCTCCTATGTTGATAACAGCATTGTTAAATCATTACGAATCTCGGAGACAGAGTAATTACGCGCAAGCTTAATTTTAATTTCCCTTACTTATAGTCTTGCTTTTATCTCTACTTTTTCATAATAAGATTAATCACTGTTTGCATTCTTATTAGGTTTTTATGTCACTAATCTGAAGTGCTGAGAAAAAAATATACCGAATGGTCTTACCAGCTGAAGCCTATTTTATCACATTATAATATATTTACGGTATACGCTTGTCGGCTGTAATGAGCCACCTGCGATTGCGTCGTGCAACAGACGAAGTGCTAAGTACTGGATGTGTTATGCGACATAATGCTTGTCGAAGACATGTGGTACTGCAACGGGCAAAACATAGCTGGAAGTTTGAGGCTTTCTGTGCGATACTTTAATCAAAGCTGTGTGAAGTTAGAGCATCTTTCAGGGTTCTGATCTTCTCATCTTAACAGATTCCACTAAATTTAGCCTCAAATCCATTTGAAATGTTACGTTCACCACTATCTGCGATTCCTTGTGGAGCTTTGTACTGACTCCTTATTGAAAATAAATGGAATCCACAACATTCGATTTAGCAAGAGTTTCGATCTTGTCTTTCTTTTTCTTTTTTTCAGTCATCCAGATCAGCGGTTTCCTATATTTCCTGGTACACGGTTCGCTAAAGAAGTGTGGGGTTTCCGAGGTACGGTTCCCTGTCTGTCTGAAATTGTACACTACCAATAGTGATAATACAGGAAATCTCACTTATTATTCACACGACCGTAAAGATTATTTGCAGTATTAAAAGTTAGTCTTCAAAAGAAAGTAGAGTTGTCCTTGCGCACGCAACGACATCACGTCGGGGAGTTGATGTGTAAGGCCTTGAATTCTTAAACTCGGCTAACTTGACGCCCCGGCTACCTTACCTCTGGGAAAATATCACCCGGTACTTGCTGAATAGGAGGCTGGGTGGGCCCCAGAGCTAGTCTGGACATATTGGAGAAGAGAAAATCTCTTGCATCTACCTGTAATCGAACCACGATACGTCGGTCGTCCAGCCCATAGCCTAGTCGCTAAATCGACTACGCTGTTCCAGTTTCCGTCGTCTTTATGTTGTGTAGTTACAAAAGCAAAGAGACTTCATAGTCACAGATGCTGCATCTGCAGTTAAAAGTTAATAAGCTCGAAAGCGTATGGAATAATATAAGTTTTCGTAAGATGTCAGATGCGTAACACAATTCCACCTCTAAGTTGTTAAGGGGCGATGCCCACAAACCAGAAAATTCATAATCACTTGACCGTAATATCGTTAAACGCTGTAATCTGAAGCGACGAATGCTGTAGTAATAATGTCAAACACAACTGTTCAGTCGCTAGTTGAAAGTATTAGCTTTTCAAACTGTGGTAAGATTTTAATTATGCAAACTGTAATTTGCTGGCCGAAATAAATTAGGCTGCTGTGTGTCCTCAGTGGTTTACGGACCACCAGTTGATCAGTAGTGGTCCAGACTGGTCTGCTCACCACAGACTTTACTGGGGGGGGGGGGGGGGTGTTTACAGATGCTCACAGGCGGACCAGACAGACTTGAAAGTTTGTCAAAAGTGATTTATTGTGGTATATGTCGAAGGTAGCAGATAAGAGTACTGTACGTCGCTAGTGGACCGACCTACAGGCTGGGTTCCAAACACGGTTCGCACATTTGTCGTAGTGGTATAAATTTCATAAGAAGTTTACAGATACGGTCATGACCTGTCAGAGAATCCACTTTTGTGAGACTGCCTTTGAATGTTGCCACTTAGAAGACGTGGTAGAGACGTGATGCTAGGTATAAGATCTTGGAGAAATGCGTTCTGGTGTGTAGACTGGGCTCGGTTGAATTGACCAAGGACAGGATTCACTAAGGAACCCTTGTATTTGCGGTGTTCAGTATTGGAATCATCACTGTAGGAAATTATTTATGCAGGAACAATAATCATTTCGATTGCAAGGATTGTAGCCCTATTTTGGTACATCAAAGTTGCCGAATACGAGGCACTTTTTATATTTGTGTTGCTGCAGTTGGAAAAAACTGACAGGCCTAAAATGATAAGCTGCATACATAATCACGACACATTTCAGCACAAATTCAATGTCACAATGTTTTATTTACATCAAATCAGGGTCGTAATTTGTAAAAAACCTGGCATTTCTCGTATTAGGACAGTATGGCATCCCAATAAGGGACAGTGTCTTATATTTGGTGTCAGTGATTTTGTGTCTGTATTACACTTTGTTTATAACGTCATACAAGAAATTAATTCTGTGGAGCAGAGTCGTCTAATAAGTCGGCTGGTCAAGAAATTCCTCGCACATTATGGTATTCAAAGGTGCATTTCTGTGTGCATGAGAGCTCTATCTTCTCCCTATCGTGAGTCAGATGAATCCAATCCATGCCCTCCGAGCCTATTTCCTTAAGATCCATTTTAATATTACCCCTATGTACGCATGTGTCTTCCAATTGGTCTTTTGCTGCAGATTTACCCACCAAAACGGTATATGCGTTTCTCTTCTCACCCATGATCGTACTAACTAGTAGAAAATAACCGAAATTGGCATTTGATATACTATTCTATACAGAGCACACACTTCCAGTTAACTGTTAAAAGTTATACATTATGAATGGGAATCAATTAAGTGAATGAAAAATATTGTTTTCCTGGTTACAACTTACATAATGCACCGACACATTTCTAGTTCTGTCTTTTGCTAAAGGAAACTGTGGCATGTAGATTGTGTTGTGACATCATCAACTCATTCTTCACGTCCCCAGCGAAAGCATTTTTTGCACAGAGCACGGGTTTCCTTCTGCAACCTCTGAACACATTCGTGTTAAAATATGCATTCGGCATCTCGCTGCACGTAGTCATCCGACTCTTCCACCTCACTTTGCCTAGGTGTTTCCTTCCTTTGTTATTTTGATCTGTTTGCATTGCTTGATAGACAGCCCTTTGATGTTCATGCTGGTGTGTAGGTTTTATTGTGTGGAAATTTTAGCTCTTCCTTGCTGTTTCTCTTTGAACCTTTTTCTCCACAAAATTCTTGCATTGACTAGCCTGAAGTCGGGATGTGTGTGTGGCGAACCAGATGTTAAGACAGCTAAGCCACGTCCTGTTTCGTTTTATTTATGGTTTTCGGCTCCCTTTTTTTTTTTTCAGCGCACGTAATGGACTGAAGTTAGAAGGCTGAACCATAGTTCGTGGATCTGGTTTCTTGAAAGTATTTAGTGAACACCATGCTGCGTCTGTGCGGTCGTCGTCGTCATCATCATCATCATTATCATCATTATCTAGGTGTTGAAGTTTGCTGTTTCATACAGTCCCTACATGAATAATCAGTATCTCCGAAATCATTCCTGTTCACTAGACTCCCTGTCTTCCTAAACACATTCACTGATTATTCCATTTTTGTAAATCTCATGTAAGCTCAGCCCATCAGTTTATTTTTGCAACGGAGTTACACACCACCGTTTATTCTTCAAAAACGTCTTAGCTTCCTGGCTACATTGCGTTGTAAGAGGCCCCATAAAGGCCACATCCAGAGGTATTATTTTTGCAGTAGAGCGGGGATGAAGACACACCACAGCGAAGTGGTTATTCCTAGCCATTGGTTCCCAGTAGACTTATGTGTTCTGTTGTCTAGTAAATGGTTCCCAGAAGACTTCTGTTAGTAATTTGCGTACTTCTGTGGTCGGTAGTCTGGTACTTGATTACCAGTAGACTTCTGTATTCTGGCAGATGGTTCCTAGTAGACTTCTGTGTTCTGTAGTCTAATGGATGGTTCCCAGTAGACTTAAGCATTATGTAGTATGGTACATGGTTCCCAGAATACTTCTGTGTTCTGTAGTTGGTAGTTGGTTCCCAGAAGACTTCTGTTAGTATATTGTGTACTTCTGTGGTTGGTAATCTGGCGGTTGGTTCCCAGTAGACGTCTGTGGTGTATTGTTTGGTTGGTGGTTTCCAGAAGGCTTTTGTTAGAATATTTCCGTGGCAAGTTAAGATTTGTGTTGTTTATTTAGTTATGGCTTCTATATGACGCTATCAGTGGCTAAGATATAGGGTCGAATTTTACTTTTTGTTCACCGTGCATTATGGTAATAGAAATCACTCGTCTACCAACAACTGCACTATTAGTGCAATTGTTGGTAGACGAGTGATTTCTATAGGGTCGAATGTTAAGACGATTAGTGAATAATGAATTGTAAATTATAAAGAACTAATATGAGGCAATATCGTGGCATTTGCCTAAAGGGGAATGAGGAAAAGGACGAAAACTCTCAGACGGGGTGGCCGGTCTCCGGTCTGAGGGTGAATTGAATCCGGCACTTCAAGAATACGGAAAACCTTCAATCTGTTGAGAGAAATGTATGGAGAGGACACCAGAGTTACTTGAAGGACTGTCACGTGGTGACTTCAGGTAATGTTTGGAGGTGTGGAAGGCTCATATGGATGCAAATTACTTTGGAAGAAGGTTACATGTCGATAGAATAATTCAATCAGTAAAGTAATTCCTTGCAACTAGTCTCGTTATTTAACAGCCGCTTAAGTTAGGCGTAACTGTTTATAGAGATGGTGGGAGACACGTCCTCAAACACCGAATAAATTCAGTCACAAGGTTAGCAAAGAATTAAGGAACGTACCGCATGGAGTAGGAGTTCTTGAATCCAGATCGCGGAAATTTGCTGCATCCTGTGATTTGCCCTGGATATCGATCCAGATTGTAAACCAGTTTACGTGAGCAATGTTTGTGCAAGTCCTGTTGGGACTGCGTCAAGCAATTTTTCTTCCTCTTTGCTTAGTGTTTGACTTAGGATTCGGCAGATATTCCAAGAGGTCCCCCAGGTGTCATCTTGGACAGACGTAAGTTGCTGTAACATTTAAGGTCTCGTCTTGTGGGAATTCGGCGCCACTGACAAGGCGTGTAGGATGTGCTGAACTCAGCGTAATGACATTTGTGTTGTGGGAAGAGAGCCAGTAACGACCGCTGGAAGGAGCGAAGTAAAATAGATATAGCAAATAAGGAACTACGGAAGTCAGGAAAAGAGAAAAAAAAAAACGAAAAATTAAGTAAAAGTACGTAAATAGATAATTTGTGCCGTTGTTTAAAAATAAAATAATTTCTGCTTGTGCTGTAAGTGCTAGCTAGGTGTGCAGAAATTGTTTTTATTGTGAATGGGCATAACAAACAATATATTTGGACGTCAAGGAAAGGAAGTAGCGTGAGGATAAAAACAGCATAAAGAAGAGATTCATGATCTGTAATCTTCATGAAATATTAGTATGGTGATGAAATCGAGGAGGTTGAAACAGGTGGGGCATGTGGCCCTTACGGGGCAGAAGAGAAATGCGTATACGGTTTTTGTAGAAAACATAATGGAAAGAGACGGCTTGGAAGACCTAGGGGTACATGGGAGTATAATACTAAAATTGCTTTTATAGAAGTATTATGCGGAAGTGGACTGGATTCATCAGGCTCGAGGGAGAGATCGGTGGCGGACTCTTGTGAACACAGTAATAAAACTTCGGATTCTACAATTTCGGGAATTAATTGAATAGCTGTGGAACTAGCAGCTACTCAAGAAGGACTTTGCTCCAAAAATGTTAGTTAAATGGACACAAAGATAAACTTCATATATAAAATCGATAACAAAGCATACAGAAAACACGTGGACTCCAACGGAACAGACTTCCATCTCTCCACTCTTGTTCACACGGTGTCGGACAGGTTGGATCTTTAACCCCGCATTGAACACCACCCGGACCTCGAAGTGGAGCTCTCCAAATAAAAGCTTCCTGTTCAGAGATTCTCCACTGTGTACAAAACAGCGAAGGTGACAGCCGAACTTGACCGCATCGGTGCAGTGATATATTTCGCGTGCGAGTTAGACAAAAGGACGGAACACTATTTTCGCTACAGAAAGACGTGGAATTAGTTTCTGGCTTTATTTTGTCGTCTTTGTCTTTTGTCCACAGGAAATTCTGTTTACCGTGCTGACGCACTTCCCAGCACAAATCCTTATCACTCTATAGTGAACCGATTACGTTCTCGAAGTTCACGTTGCCGTGCCGTATGAGCCCCTATACGCCGATACAAAGGGAGGCAAGGAGGCTGGAGAACACAATGCAGCAAGCCGTGCTGTTATCGTCCAACTGTCAAATGACGGTCGCCAGGAACAAACAGAACGCCACGCCATAATAGTCCGTTGCATTACACCAGCATGGCTCTGTGCAGCGAAGACTCACCGTTGGAGTACGTTATATATATTTGTTATGTTGCTCTTCCGACTGAGCGTTACTGCCGCAAGACAAATCCAACTGCGTGCAGTATACCACACTGTACCGTATGAACTCTGGAATTATTTTTTCTTGTGTTTAATTAAATGGGCATATTCAGCATATTGGAAAATACATCAATTTAAAAATTTAAATGTTGATGGGCTGTATATTTTTTATTATGTAAATTTGCCCTGGTACAATGGAGTGGAGATAAAGCTCCACTGATGCTTAATCTTGGCATTAGATGTGGGTGAGTGCTCAGCTTCGCACCCCGGCCGCTTTACCCCCGCGGAGGTTTCCACCAGTACTCGTAGAATAGGATACTGGATGGGCCCCAGAGCTGGTCTGGACGCTTTGGAGAAGAGAAAAATGGGCTGTCCATGTGGGGAATCGGTTCGCGACTTCTTGGACGTATTCCCCATCACCTAGTCACTATCCGGATCGCAGTATCCCTGATTCTTATGTTATGCACCAGTTTTAGTAGCGAGAGGGTTGCCTGGAGCTGCAGGAAATGCTAGGTAGCATTCTTTTCGGCCATAAATGATATTGCGAAGTGTGACATGCTCACGGTAGCGGTGATGAATAATAAAGTCTTCTGGGATACGGGGCCGTGTCCATCGTTAAATAGTTACCGAGGTTTCGGAGGAACTTGATGCCGCTATATTCAGGGTCCGAGCAATCTTCTTCGACCGCAGCAAGGTCCTCCGAAGGTTCTGTAACTATTTACCAATCGATGCGTCACCATATCCCAGAAGACTTGAATCTTTATAATTAATATTGTTTCTGAATTTAAAGTAAATTGGTCTATAAGAAACCATGTAAGTCGTATCAACCGCATATTGTAAGTAGTAACAGAAATTACAAACTACGAGTACTGCAGTGGTACAAATGATTTTATTTATAAATGTAAACATTAATACAGTTCTGTCCAGCCATGCCGCACCGGCGAAGGATGAATATTTCTTCGCTGCTCTTGACTTCCAGTGACTTTCATTTTCTCTTGACAATCAAGCAGCTCATTGAATGTGCATACATGCAACGCAAACTCTTTTCACACTCCACTTCAGGCACGCATACCGTTGGTTCGTCATCCCTGCCGTAGACAATACTTACTGTTGGCCATCAGTAGGAAGTTTAATCGAAATCCTTTCAATAGTGTTCGAGATACAGCATGAGGACGCGACCCACTAAGGCGTGTAATTTAGGTACTTCATCAAAAAGAGTATTACACAGCGTCTCGAATTTGAAAGGGGTGACATCGTGGGTCTATTGAAGTACTATTGAGGTCAAAAGGTGCCCTGCGCGTGACCAGCAGTTTTATGAACCGCAAATGCGATTATCAGAGCAACGCGAAAATGCAGGTTACTCAGCAAAACGCAACGAACAGGACTTTTTTTTTTTTTTGCTGGCACGAATAGAATAACTACAAGATGCAGCAGCTTCAGATTCAGTTTTTCAGACTGGGAGAGACGTTGAAAATTTTATTTCAGCAGTTCCAAGTGTAGTAATTCCGTTTTGAAAAAGGAACACTGCATTATGGAAAATTTTAAATTATGTGGATAGGAATTCACAGTGCTCTAGTTTGTAACAAGGTAATCAATAGTCGATGAAAACGGAAATGTGTTCTTTATAATTTTGGACATCTCATTGGCCATGATTTCCATTGATTTCAGTTACGTACTTACTATTGCAACGCAAATAAACAGTTCATGTGATAAGGCGGAGAAGCAATTCGTTGTCGTGCATTTTGTTAAATATGCACCATGTAATGGACATGACAAATTCGTGAGTGTTAATTATAAATATAAATCCAACGTTTCGGAAACTTGTTCCGCTTTCATCATCAGGGAATTATGAATAATGACGACAAACGCAACAAGTTTCTGAATTACTTGCTTTTGCTTCTAGACGACATGGCTGGTCACCTGATAATATTTTATCGTCTTTAGTCGCCGTGAAATTTTCAAACTTTGTGTATTGAAAGTGAGTTGAAATATTTTTCGTAGATTTTAATGAGATATATCTCTCATGTCGTTAGCAGTTTTATGTTCGATTATACACTCTTGTGGAATTTGATGAAGTTCGGTTTGTGCCCCTCTATAGTAGGGACAAACGGCAACTAAAACTGAATTCACCCCACAGTTGTTTAGTAGACTCGTGATAAAAAATTTAATAAAAATGTATTTGGTAGTTTCGGAGAATAGACACGTGAACGGAATCTTGTGTGTTGTCTGTGTTCTAAGAAAGAGAACACTCTTCTTGCCAAATTAACGGGAAATTATTTGAAAGTTCCTGGGACGAGCACAATTTCCGTTCCTCGTACTAAGGAGACTATATGAGAAGCAGTGTTTTTAAGCTTTATGAAGTAAATAAGCTGGTAACACAATCAAGCGGCTTGAGGAACAATGCAAAATTTAATTTTTAAGTTAAAAATTATTTAATATAAAACACTATTTTGCATAACTATGAACTAGATAAACTTCTTTAATATATATGAATATTGGAGTGTTTAGTTTAACTCTATGAGCTACTTTAAGGGTTTAAAGAGTCCGTATTAAATATCCTTTGAAACACGTGGCTTTGACGCAAGCCTATGTATGCATAAACTTATTAGGTGGGAGCGCCGCTAGCGTAACTTCATCTAAAGTCTTGTCATTGTGGGTGGTAATAGGCTTCCGAAAATTATGCACTTTTTATTAAGATAATTTTTTGTAAAATGTGTGATCTTGTAAAAAAATCTTCATTGAGCTTGCAGTTTTGCAAAAATAACATATGGTCTAAAGTGTAAGATTTGTTATGCGTACGTTGTGGTTTAAATTACACTTGTCTGAAGATACAGTAAAAACATTCCTATAAAATTATGTATGAAATATTTTTATAAATCCGTAGTTATTAAAATGGCAGCGGTGAGAAACGCAGAGATTAAGCCGAATATATTCTTTCGATAACAATGATAATCATTAAAGAAGCCGAAAAGGTTTTAAAGTACAAAACCTTACATTACAAATACTACGTATGTGGAATTTAAAAACAAAAGTGGTAGCATTAATAACAGGGGCAACTGGAACCATATCAAAATCATTTAGAAAATATGTGAACAACATACCGGGAAAGCACGACATCAAGGAAGTATATAAACCAGCCATACTGGACACTGCTCACATATATCGAAAAGTACTAATGTAAAAGTACAAGACTCTTATCGTGGGAAATAACATTACATGTACCACGTACTGTAACCGCAGAACAGCTGTAACTTTATATACCCTAGAGACATAGTTCGTTCCAAGTATGTAACTGTAAATATTCTTTATAGAGGCGAAAAATAGTAATAACAGTGGCAATAACAATAAGTCTCATATTTACACATGAAAGCTATAAGCAATTTTAATTCGATTAGGGTTCGATCCTAATACCATTCATATATGAGGCAGGCATTTTCTAGTTTGACTGTGACATACATTACGTACGTAGAGCATTAGAAATGCCACGTCTGTATGACTGAAGTCTGTATATTAACGAAATTAATCTGTAGTTCTGCCATAAATTCCTTCGTTTCGTAATTTCTGATGCCATGTGTGCTTGTTCAACTCCCTACGCATTTACATTTACGCACTGTTGTGTCGGTAGGTCTATGTACATCATCTACCAGAGTGCACTATAGATCGCTCAGGAAATGCCCTGTAACGGCAGGCTATTGTGGGCTCTCTGATAATTATACTGGGCTAGTATTGTCTTCATGTCACTTGCTCGCGTGAGAATGACAAGTATCACACAGAAGGGATCTAATCTAGCTGTTTAATGAACGAAATAATAAACTCGCTAATACGTACGTAAACCTCTGGACATACAGGTAGCGTTTACAGAAGGGATTATAGAACTATATGCATTGCCCACCTCGTGATTAGATGAGAATTTATTCAGGAGCCCAAATGCCTGTACACACACTTTTTGTCTCGTATTTATGTCACTGACATACGCGTTTCAACGTCTACGTGTCCGCAGTTCTTAGTGTGGAGTTATAATTCTTTGACTCACATGTATTAGGCTTAGTTGTCATTTATATTACGTTGTACATCTTTTATCCCTAATCTGTCAGTATTTACAGGCCGATTTTTGTGAATATTACAGGCGAAGATCAGAGTTTTGATCTCGAGCCGTCTTCCGTAATTGCACAATGGCACCAATACTGTGTACGTGTGATGCCTGTGGCCCTAACGGTGCGGCAACAGCTGGCAACTACCGCTCATGAAACGGCAATTTGTAGTAACCGACTGATACATGATTTTACAGGGACAGAAAAAACATGACCGATCCTCCACGGACCAACTCGTAAGCATGTTATATTTTTACGGAAATATAAGGACAAGCAATTTCTTTTCGTGGACACAACATTTTGACAGAATGTGTGTCTGTAATCCAACTGTCCAGTAATGCGGGAATTTCAGTTTGACGAATTGTGTGGGTGACAAATTGCCGTTTCATGAGCGACACGCTACACGTGAACTGTTAGTATGTGCGTGCAGTGTTGCAACGCATTTCTTCTTCTTTTTCTTCTTGTGTGGTGCTTCGGTCCTTTTTCGGGCCATGGCCTCGCCACTGCCGACGTTTCGAGACAGTTGATTTGTCACGACTATGTCCAACCCCCAACCTGCAGGGTAGGGCATCTCCCTTTGTCCGGCTAAATAAGCCTTCGAGAAGGTGGAGAGACCAATGAGGAAATCCAAAGCATTTCGTTCACGACGATTATGGCAGAGTTTGGTTCTTGCCAGCAAGCGTTTCCCTCGACGCTACACAGTGTGACCTACTGACAGCGTCATTAAACTGTGAGTAGAAGGATACATGCGTGTTTCGTATAATTACTGAACTGTCTATTAAATGTGGATTACACGTATATCAAACGATGATGTAAATCATGCCAAAAGTCAGCTACTGGCCATAGGTCATTTCTGTCGATGTCAAAGAGAGCGTGAGTCGTTGATCAGTTTTCTTCTTTACATGAATCATGTTCTTATTTACGTTCTTCGGAATTGAAGCGGCATGTGCTGAGTTGCGGTTCCCCATCTCTACGGAAGATGATTCGACGGTGCAGCCAGGGTGCTCTGACACTGATACCCGTCATACTCTTCCGCATCAGCGGCTGTCCGCGATTTCTTACCGCCTCATACAACAGTATTTCGAGGCGTTGTTGATAAGATGGCCTGCCCTACGTTATAAGAAACCAGAACTGCTGAAAGTGGTGCCATTTTCATCGAGGACAGTGCAGCAGCATGTAGCCATATTGCTACAAGCCCAGGGTTGGCATATGAAGGCACATCCGTTGTATTTTCCGGGCCTATCGCTGTGATCAGGCATATCGTATGTTGTTTTCTGGGGTGAAGCAGTCACTTCGGAGAGATCTATTTTGAATCTTCATGTTCCTTGAAGGCTGCTACAACACGACTACATCGTCCGCGCAAACTACAACAGCACTGCGATTTGTCGTCTGCCTTTCGAAACTCAGAGAAGTGCGTTGATCTTTGTGGTTAGTACGAAGGTTCAGGAAAGAAGTCATGACGTAAACTTTCTCCTTCCGTTGCATTTGCGGGTGTACAGATCACAGAGCTACACGACACTTACGAAATTCCCATCTCGTCACAATACATGATCAGTGAACACGGAGGAACTTCCAGCTCCGAAAACACTACGTGTTTCAAGTAATGGACATTCACCAACATAAGCCTTATTTCTCTGCCTTCCTGGTTCTTTGAGCACGCTGGATAGTGTGGAATATCGCGACTGTGCAGTATCATTTTCTTGACGCCTAAAGGATATTTTAACGTAATCGTTTTGCACTGTTGTGGATTGTGCCTGGCATGGAAAACGAGCGTTTTGTAGTGAGTTTCATGTAACATGCATCCCCTTCCTGTATCTGCGAACGTGCAACAGACTGTACTCTAACGTACGAAATGTGTAACAGCACACAAAGTGATTAGATCTAATATTGTTCATAAGATGCAATGTGTGGCATGTTTTCGGGAAGTTTCATGCAGGCTATCTCTGGAATCTTATCGGTGGTTTGTGCGGCCTGGCCTGTACCAGCATACCAAATTCCTTTGTGGCCCTGGTAAATCCGATATCAGTTCTGATTATATGAGCAGGTTGAGCTGCAGGTGAAAGTTCTTGCAGAAACTGAAGTGACTTTGACGATCGATGAATGGTGGTTCGATTCTCAGGAGGAACAAGAGAGTTTCTCTTCTTCAAAGTGTCCAGACCTGCTCTAGGTTTTACCCAGCATCTTGTTCAATGGGTACCGGGCATTATTTTACCCGAGGGTAAAGTGGCTACTGGAACGTGAAGCTGACCACTCTCCTTCATCTAATACCGAGGTTAGGGATGCGTGGAGTCACAATATCTTCCCCCATACTCCCTCATGGCGTGCACAGGAACAGCTTATCCTTTACTTTGAGATCTTTCCCACGAACAGTACATTCTGTATACTTGTATATATAACCCTGTTGCATAAACTGTACGTGCATTTGGTTATGGCTGTCAATGTGTTTCTGTTCAAAATTATTATACCTTCCATTTCACCATTAATTTCCTACATAAGTTTATTTCTTTGCTCCTTGTAGGTAGACTATTTTCGGAAAGCCAGCCTAGGAGTTCTAATCCGGATGTATTTTATTTACTAAGTGCATAAACGAATCGCATACTGGTGAGGTATATCTGTCCTTGCGCATTTTTTAAATGCGAAATTAACGTTAAAGAAAATATGTGTTGGGTACTATGGGGAGAACTGTTCGACAGGACGGCCATAGACATTGTCTACTTCGTAGGGAAATTCATCCTGCTCAGATTATCGAATATTATATCGCTTTGTGCCAGTTCGTCATTTTTTATCTATATGATTACCGGAAGGATCATAAGCTTTTAGTAATCATCACTTGAAGGCCATGCCATGACTCAGGCGTTTAGTCGCCGGCCTCTCCCAGCGGAGGCCCGGGTTCGATCCCGGGTCGGTCCATGTGGGATTTGTGGTGGACAAAGTGGCACTGGGACAGGTTTTTCTCCGAGTACTTCGGTTTTCCCCTATCAATTTCATTCCACCGGTGCTCCATGAAAATGGAAAAGCAGAAAAAAATCTCATCATCTTCATCACAGGGTTGCACAATAAGCCTTCAAGCCTGCGGTGTGTCCGTAGCATCTGCTGCGGGGCCCTTCCATAAAAAAATCGTCTCTTGAAAGTTTCGTGTTCACCAAATTAAGAAATCATTGACCACCCCACAATATTTTAATCGAATATACTTTAGTTTCTGAACTGTGAGGAAATTTAAAATGTTTTAATACGTTGTTAGAACGTCTGTGAAGTTACGTCTGTACGTATAAGTCAATACCAATACCACACGAAAGCTTTAACTTCCCCACTGTGCTTCTTTATGTATACGTAGCGGACTCTATTCACTCAAACCATTTTCCCTTTTCTTTATCTCGTTCCTTAAGATTGACACAAGACATGAGAAAATAATTGTAAAGGTCGTGCGAACGTAATATTACTAATGGCAAAAATAAAAGTGTAACAAAGTCCTAACCTGCTGGCAAACGTAACTTGCATCGGGCATGGAGCCTCCGTATTTTTCAGGCCTTTTTATTTACCACCATTTCAGTGACTAGGGGTCGCAGGAATCCGATATCAGTGAGGTAATTTGGAATTAAGTAAGGGATAGGATTTGACACAGCACATGGAAATTTACGTTTCCCCGAGTCTCCAGGACAGTAAGTGCATTCCCGATATAATCTAACACACAGTCTATATACCTACTGTGCAATTAATGGGAAACGTTCCCAGAAAGGGGTGTTTCAAAGCAGGCCTGATTGATGTCGTATAGGTCTCGTGCGGCCAGACTGCTGTTGAGGAGCAGTTACTGCTCTACTGAAACTTCTTGGACGTGCAGTCGTTGGCCACTAAAATACTAGATTTGGATGTTCGAATGCTGTTCTAAGCATAATGCAACTATGGCTCCGTTCTTGTTTGTTGTGCGTTTCTGTGTATGGCTTACGAAGGCGCATGGAGGTGTACCGAATCACCATTTCAAGGTTAATTTTCAATCGGAAGGGAAAAGACAGCCCAATACAGAGAATAAGAAGTAGAAGTAGTTTAATTTCTTTATTTTGTTTTAGGTGTGAATACTACATATCAGAACATAAACCTTTGCTATAAAATAAAACTAAGTCCACAGCGCGGATCTCTTATTGAAAAGTTGATAATTACTCCGATCGTCAAGAAATTATCTTGTTGGCGGAATCGGAAATTTATTAGTCGTATCGTGTTCACAGTCACAGTATTGAGCTCTATTAAAACCCAGATAAACCAAGCCTATTCCCCGACATTATGTTTACCTAGGATCTGTTGTAGTATAAAATTCCCATCTCTGCCAAGGTCTCCTAAGTGGTCTCTTTTCTTGTTTTCCGACTAACATATTTGCAGGCTCGATGCCTTGCCATCTCCTCCTCGTTCCTTCAATCACCCTAAAAAGGCACCTATCCTTCGCTTGAAGGTCATTCTCTTTAAGGACTACTTTTTCGCTCCTACGGACAAAGGATCTATAAAGCGGGTCATGCGAACACGTGGATCGGTACACTTGCACTCGCGTTGTAGCGAATTTCGCTGTACGGATTTTTTGTTTTAAGGAGAGTTTTCGGGGAAATAATTAAGTCCGTAAAGCGAGGGACTTTTGTACTAGATGACGAGTACATATTATGGGGGTCCTTATTGCACTTGTGTAATGTTTTACATTGTCGTATTATTTGCTCTATAACTAACAACTTGTAGATATTTGACTAATTGATCTATGGAGCAAAACCATTTTTGACAATCTAGTAGTCGCTCAGTTACATTATTCCCGGATTCTTTAACTGTTCCGATAAAACTCACCTTTTCGTTGCCGCCCAGTTCTTCTTGTACTTAGATTTTTGCGGCAATGAACGTTAAATCTGCCAGAATCGATCTGTCTTGCAGGTCAACCTGGTGCAATGTTCAACATTTGCAGTGCATCACAGAAATCAAACTTGTTCTTTAACTTTGAAGAGCTGACATGAAATCAATCATCTGCTGTCACTTAAGTTTGCAATGGATGTTAATGAAACAGTAGGGGGGGGGGGGGGTTTACAGTTACAAAATCATGCTAATTTGGGTTATCTTCCTAATACACCTGACCTTCTATAGCCATGTTGCATTGCAGATATAATAAACTGAAGCACTCGGCAGGGTTTAAATTCATCAAATCACGCATAGATTTCGTAGTTAAGTTGAAAAGTGAGGATAAAAATTTGGTTGCCTTTTAAATACAGAAATATAGTACCTGAATTATGCGAGCGACTGTTTTAACTGCACTCCAAGTGACTTAGCCTTTACGTGCTAAATTCGTCTTCGGTTCATACCCATAAAAGTACATATTGCATCTGTTACAAAGGTTGGTGTTACCATGCTTCTTCTGAGAAATGAAAGAAACCTAGAAGTATCTTTATATAGGCCATTGGTATCCAACCCGCGGCCCGCGGCCACATTTGTAAATTGTGTATATACTATAAAAATTACACAGTAATCAAGGCGGATAAGTATACCGCTTACTGTTACTTTTCTATGCGCGGCCGGCGAACCAGCTCACAATAACCGGCGTGGCCCTTTGTCATAAGAAAAGTTGGAGACCCATGATATAAGCTATTTCTCAGAGATAAATTTGCAAAGTTATTGAACAACAGAACGCGCAGTACAAAGAGATGTCACCGGGCCTTAAACTGTTACAGTAAAAAAATCAGATGGTTTGTCGTAATTGCCAATTCATTTTCATAACACGTATTTTATTGGTTTGTTCTTCAGTTATGTAATGAGTTCAGTTGCTTAGGTTACGTAACTTTAATGAGATGAAGAGCCATTGAGTAGGGAGAAGTTGATTGTGGCCTATCTCAAGGAACTATCGCAGCGTTCGCCTGAAAAGACTGAGGAAACCCAAGAGAACGTCAGTACAACAGGTAACAGGCTCAAATACCGAATGTTCGCTGCATTAAACTGTCGGTAGGCCTATACCGAGTAGGTTATTGTAGCGGTAACATTCTCGACGTGTGTACAGAAGCACACGATTTTTTTATCGCGTTTTTCATAGTCCCTCCAGACGAAAGCCGGGATAGAATATTCATCTACTCCACGATCACCTTTTCCAGATTTCGCGTATCCATTCTCACATAATCTCCACACGCATTCGACTTTGTGTGACCTCAGCAGCTGAAGCAGTATCGTTACATAACCTAAGATCAAATTCATTCATTCCCCCACTGTATTTGCAGAGCGGGCTGATACCCATGGCGCATCTCACAAGAAGGGGCGGAGCGTCGCGATGCACGCCGCTGTCGTCGCCTGGCCACCGCATTGACTACTGCCCGTCGTAGCAGGTAGGTTTGTTTGCCTGCTCACATGCCTCCGCGTCGGCTGTACTGTCAGCACGCTCGCTGCTAGTGTCAGGCTGTGTTGCCTAACAATGATTCACCAGTAAACACACATTATTCACTTCCTAATACAATGTTGTGTGTGTTTGTTTAACGTAAGCTATGTGCGTACCACCGTCGCACCATTTTCTGTCATTGCAGTTCCAGGCAAGTCGATTAAAGTGACCGCGCTGTCTTTGGCCACCCGAAAACTTGGATCGCAGTTTGGAACCTTCGTCGAAGCATGTTCGCATTTTTCCGTGTTGTGTTGTCCTGTGTAGGTAGAAGCCTTGCGCAGGTTCAGTGCCTCGACTACGATGTCCAACCGTATATCTAAAGGATTCTATGTGACAGAATTAATTTTAACTCTGTGAAAAACACAGTTTCCAGACTTAGAATCAACGATAATATAAAAATAACAAATTTGTTACCGAAACCAACTGATTAATGTAATTAAAACAGAAAAACTAAATTTCGTTTCACTGAACTTTCTTGACTGTAGTACGTGAATTTATTATGCAGTTACATGATTGCAAATGTTTAGTGACCCAGAATATTTTATAATGCTAATTGAGTTAAGATTGCGATTAAAATTTTGAGACACGAGCCTGTAGTATTTTCACACACCACTTTCCATTTTATTGGACGGTGCAGCGCAGTAGGAAGTTTGGGTTTATGTGATGCAAATTAAGTTCTTGTAGGTGGAGAAGTTCCCAGAGACACGTGTATGCTCAGTTGCACTTACCGTAGACTCAGCTTCATTAATTATTCGCTAATGTCAACACATTAAACAAATAAAACCAAAAGTTAAAGTAAACTCTAACTAACTTGACCTGATCTGAAATTTTGGTAATATCATTTCCTCCACACTGTACATTCAGTACTTAAACGTCAAGATATATTTTGTGTAAAAAAAACGAAGTTCACATCAATGCAAAGAATGACTTCAGTTCCATATTCGATTATTTCCGGACTAAAATTTATTTTGACATTCCTGTGCCCAGACGTCAAACTTAGACTTCCACATTTTCGCACAAAAAAAGTCATTAAACTTTAAAAAGTATATTCATTCGTAAATGTTCGTTAGTCATTCTTATATTCCTGTAGTCAGTAACATGGTTTGTCTTTATTTAACATCAGTGATGTGTTTGTCGCTGTGAAATATAAATCTATATCGATTACTGAATTTTTGAGCATTAGAAACTTCTGCTTGCTCAGAAATAACTTTTGTACTTAATTTAATTTGTGCAAATACATATTTCCAGATGTGCTATGAGTTACTTTTTTACGTTGCAAGAATTTTATATTGACTGGTTACACATCGGCATAGTATAACACTGGACCAGTAACCAATATATCTGTAGCATTTAATTGACACCAAGCATGTTCTAACCACCGATTCTTAAGTTTTAGGCGTTGGATGAAGTATGTTGTAATTCGAATGCTGTAGTCCTGCTGTCAGATCTAAATTAAGACGTGTCTTTGGAAGATATTTGATCATGATAGACGTGATGTTCGTTCGGTTCCCAGGCGTCTGTAGGTGTTGTTGGTTGTAACGACGCCGCGGCGCGAGACTCAATGTAGCGTCGCTTCACATGGCTCAGTGTGGGGAAGGCTGCAACACCATGAAGGACAAAGACAGGATCGCTGCTGTGGGTCTGCCCCAACCAACTTCACCATCCCACAGGAAGCCTATGAAACTGAGGAACCTGTGCACAAGGGCAGAGGCCTATGATTGCTTGCATTTCAAGGTGGCAGAGGTAAGTAGCATGGTGACTCAGACTTCTTAGATCTAAGTTTTTGTGTAGAAAGCTTACCTGAAACAAACGCATTGTTATTCACATTTGTATCCTCAGGCAACGTCACTTCACTGTAAAAAGAGAAGGTAGTTGTATGTGTTTTTATTGTGGTGAAGGGCCCCGCAGCAGATGCTACGGACGCACCGCAGCCTTGAGGCTTATTGTGCAACCCTGTGATGAGATGATTATTTTTTTCGTTTTTCGGTGTAATGGAGCACCTTTGGTATGAAATTGACAGGCGAAAACCGAAGTACTCGGGGAAAAACGTGTCCCAGTACAACTTTGTCCACCACAAATCCCACATTGACTTACCCGGGATCGAACCCGTGCCCCCGCGGTGAGAGGCCGGCGACTGACCGTCTGAGCCATGGCACGGCCTTAGTTGTATGTTAAAAATGAACGTTATTTATATACGAATATGTACATCTGAAATCAATAACTTGAGCTCGTGGTGTGTTGGTCTGTCGTAGTTAACAGTAAAACACAGCATTAAAATATGAATTCTGAGTCTTTGTCTGGAAACACGACACTTTTCGGGGTTGAAAATACGGGATTAACATCCCCGAAATTTTGCGGCAGAGAAGTGCATTTATTAGATCATTTATACTCGTAGTGTGTGCATCTGGGTATGTTTGTTGTTGTTTCGAGGACTGCGGAGCAAATTAAGATTTGTCGGCTCTTGGGTTAGTTAATTACCCAGCTTCAGTTGCAGAGGTTACGTGGGAGGAGCAGCGGATTATGTACAATCACGAATGGATTAAATTGATGGCAAGGAGGCGGTTGTGCCATATATAAAGGTACTATTGCAAAAGTAACTTGGAGAAACTGAAGAGAGTTACGAAAACCATAAGTAACAAGTAACACAAGGAATAGTAACTTATTGCATTGTGTAGCGCCATGTCTGTAGTGGGATTAGCTTTGCCGTTGTAGATTAGCTTGCAGTATGTCAACATCAAGGCTGGTGAGGTGTTAAAAATTCTCACACAATGCTGTGTGTAGTCAATTGGATAACAGTTTTCATTTCTTCTTCTTAAATTCCATCGTTACAGTCACTTTCACGCATATTTCAAAGTCACGTTTTAGATATTTTACTAGAATGCTGGTTAGCCTAGAAACATAGTCCTTTTCCAGAACTCAGTTGGGCACTGCAGTCTGAGCTATCTGTTTCATGCTTTCCCGTTATGAACGACGAGATGTTTGGCGAGACTGCTGGAATATTGCTGTCAAATAGTGTAGGATTAATTCTTTAGCACATGCGTCTCCAACCCGCGGCCCGCCAGGGTGTACTCGTAATATGCGTCCCACGTCCCACATTTGTAAATTATACATACCTAATACAAAATAAAAATTATACAATAATTTACGCTGTTAAGTATACCACTTATTCTTATTTTCCACGTGCTGCCCGCGAACCAGCCCAAAATAACGGGTGTGGCCCTTTGTCATGAAAAGTTTGGATGTCCATGCTTTAGCACTTTCTTCCTTGTTGTTACGAAGGGCCTGTGTCGCAGCTTTCAAAGTTTTGTCAGATGCTCGTGAAAATAGAAGTAAAAGGATTAAAGTTAACTAAGTGCGATTGTGGCGCGAAGTTCGAGTCCGCGACGTGCTTGTGAGGTATTTGGTGAGACGTGCCTTCATGTATTAAGGACATTTATCCCGCTGGGTTGTGAACTTTAAAACCAACTATTGTACCTGTCGAAAGTTGTGGTTGAGTTGTGGTTGTGTTCGACGGATATAGTAGTTTGTTATAGTGCCTTCATACGTTTGACTTGGAGTCCTTCGTAATTGTTGTTTCAACCGCATACGTTATATGGCCTCGAATGTGGCTGGAGAATGTTCATGACTGAGGAGTAAGGATTTTGAAGAATGCAGCCACGACCAATTGGAAGGCACTGGCCTAGAATGCTCCAGGACACTGCCGAAGAGACAGAAAAGTTGTGACAAACCGGGGGGACGTAACTGTTCTGTCTCTGTGCTTCTCGAGTAGGCCTCTATGCCTAGTCGTATTATGGAACACGCAACCACACAACACAAGCGATCTCACTCTCAAGCAGTTCAATCGAGTAGTGCACTTCTAGAGTCTTCCATTTCCTGCGCTTTGGTCTCTCTTCATTTCAAAATCCTTTGTCTTTGCATCGTGTGTCTATGAATGTAAAGATTAAATTATAGAGAGTATGGTATTGCTTATTTGGCATGGTTGTGAAGTTACGTCTCTCACAGTAATGTATCTCACCTGGATGCGTTTTTAAGTTTTAGCTCTTTCTTTATATGAAAGTGAGTATTATTTGAACAAAAAGGGTAAAATTATGAAACGGA
The DNA here is from genome assembly GCA_021186555.1 of Reticulitermes speratus. Taxonomy (NCBI): domain Eukaryota; kingdom Metazoa; phylum Arthropoda; class Insecta; order Blattodea; family Rhinotermitidae; genus Reticulitermes; species Reticulitermes speratus. The sequence continues at coordinate 17,162,154 of JAJKFL010000002.1, forward strand.
TTACATTTTTTGGAAAATTAAACGGGGATTGGGCAGCATGTCTTAAAAATGCAGTAAGTGTCCTTGTTGCCTAAACATTTAAAATCAATTTATGTGGGCGTTTTCATTCGTGTGTCATAAGTATAATACGCACTTAGGGTAAAGAATGTGGTAAGAACAGTGGCTGAAGACATTGAGAACAGGACGCGGAGAAGAATGGAAGTAAGGGTGAGGGCGGAACGGGAGGCTGGAGAAAATTGACGAATGAGGAAGTTCGTCAGTTGTACTCCTAGTCAGATATTGTTAGGATGATCAGATTAAGAAAGATTAGTTGTGTAGGATATATATATATATATTATATATATATATATATATGTCACGCGTGAAAGAGGTGCATGTGAAAGTGTATGCAAAGTTTAGGTCGGAAAACCGGAAGGGAATTGCGCACTTTCAAGACTGTGGCGTAGACTGAAGAATAATTCCGCTGTAGACCTTAAAGAAGTAGAATTGGGAGGTGCATTCTGGATTCATGTGGCTCAGGATAGGGACTAGTAGCGGCCTCATGTGAACACGGCAAACACTATTCGTGTTTCTTAAGTGGCGGCGAGTTTCTGGTTTGCTCGTAGCTGTGTCTTATGAGGGCCTCTACTCAGTGGAGCTTATTCATTCACGTATCTGGGGTGTGAATTGTCGCACGAAGAGGAAATGGCCAAAAGTTAAAAAACAAGCCAAATTTTGTAACGTTTTTAAATTTTTAACAATGTTATGAAAACAACAAACAATTCAGAGACAGTCTCGAGTGAAATTGTATTATATATCGCATGAGATCGTCTGTCAGTTTGAGGTCATTCAGTTTCAAAATTTGGGTGCTGAAAAAAAAGGGATAAAAGAAAACTCAAATCAGCAGAGATGAAATTAAAGAGACTCACCGTAGGATACAAGTATTACTTTGACCTTTATATGAAACGCACGAAAGGCTCCGTAACAAAGTTGAGACTTGTCTTCAGAATATAAATAAAACAATAAAACAGCTTATTATCACGTCAGAAGAGGGCATAACAAGTAATGCAGAAAACTACACTTTGTCCTGTTATGCGCAAAAAACATTATGCTGAGGTCGTTGTCGCAATGAAAGTAATAGCATAAAAGGAATATGTATGTAGGTCAACATATCCACTTTTTATACTTTAAGAAATGCTATGCACATGTTTTTTTCCCAATGTCTCGACAGCCGCTTGGGGGCCTAGGCCGCCTCATTTTTCGAGGCTTCACGATCACACACTTTAGACACACCACAGTCGGTAGGACTCTTCTGGACGAGGGATCAGCCCGTCGCAGAGACCTCTACCTGACAACACACAACACTCACAAGAGACAGACATCCATGCCCCCGGTGGGATTCGAACCCACAATCCTAGTAAGCGAGCGGCCGTAGACCCACGCCGTAGACCGCACGGCCACTGGGATCGGCATGCAAATGTAAGAGACTAAATTAAATTCAGTATGGCACAATTCATATGTAGAACGACTTAATTCCCCTTTTTAAATTACGCAAAATTAGAAATTCTTTAAAAAATGCTTTTATAATAACAAAACTACATATGTAAGATGTGTTTATAGTGCATATATAAATTAGGTCATGTTAGATGGATTTTTATACAGCATTACAAATCGTGATAACGAAACTTTTGTAAGGAAGACATCCCTTTCACGAAAACTTCTCTTTGCCTTCCTTTTATGTCTTGCATAATTTTCACCTTGTGATGATCTCGTAGGTTGAAATATTTAGCGAATTATAAAAACACATTGTTTTTATAATAAAGTATATTTGTGTTGACTGAATTATTCTTTCATATATTATCTTAGATGTCGCTTCTGACAAACGTAAGGACGTCGAACTCGGTATTGCAGAGATTATATACAGACGTTTATTCCCTTTCAGAACCTCTCGCATTTATTCCTATTATAATTATTATCACAAATGTTTACATTCGAAAATTGGTGGGGGTGGGGGCAGCAACTCGTAATCTTAACGACTACTCACTGCTCTGAGAGCTTGAAATCTCACAGCGTCTTCTTATTGGTTAGAGCACTCCAAAATTCGTTAATGGGAATCGTATCTGGCAACCCATTTGGTATCCCTTTGCTTAGATAAATTAGTTTCCTCTCTGTGGTTGAAATGCGCGCGCAAGTTACGGTAAATATATTATTCTACGTTGTGAGTTATCGGACTGAACACAGAGCCGATATAAATTGGGATTCCGAGCGTTAGCAATAAACTGTAGCTCAGGTTTATAGATTAAGTCAGGTTACCTCAGGAAAAGTATCCTTTGACCCGAGACTGGGCTTTTGAACTTATGAGCCGTAACGTTCACTGAACTTTGTGGCGCACGTTGCTTGGTGTCAAGAAAGTAATATGCCTAATTCTGAATGTCTAGGTACGCAATTCCGATATTCGTACTCTTTATTTTTCACTTCTTTATGCGTTCTCTTCCAAATGCTAGCATCTAAAGACAGAATAAGACAGACTGTGCGGCGTTATTTGAAAAGCTACTGTAATTGGTGGCTATTTCGATTCCATGCTGAGACGTTTCAGCCTACTCCGCATTTTTGCACCCTATTTAAGAATAATTTTAATATTATTCCCCCTTCCCTGTATGCTTTGGTCCCTAGGTGGTCTCTTCCTCGCAGTTTCGGCCAAACATTTACACATCTGCTCACCACTTCTACACGTGCAGCATGCTATCATCCTCAAGCTATGATGTTCTCAGTGCTGTTTTCTCCTCGTACTTCACCGCCAAGCCTAAAGTCCTTTGGGGCTTCCACAGTCACTTCAAGGCAGTGCCAGAACAGTGTCTGAAATAGGCCCACGATTTCTTGCTTCTACCTCCTTTCCAATTCGTAATTCGCTATCCAATCATTAGGCGTGATATAGTTGAGGTTTACTGATAGCGTCGTTAAACAAGCTACACCTGTGCCTTTAATCTTCCTTCTTCATTCGTAGTGAGAGCCCAAAGTACACCACTCTACATCGAAAGGAGGTGTGAAAAACATGAATGATTAAATGTTGATATTTCGCATGTGCAGTTACTGGACGGCACAGGAGTGATATTTATTTGCAAGAAGAACTGCACGGATTTAGTTTGTGGAGGTAGAGCAAAGTCAGTCTGAGCCCTCTGGACATTTTTATGACATTTAAAATAAAGTTAGAGATGTTCTGACAGTGGCACATATTAGCGTGTTATGGTACGCACGCTTTTATTAGTGAAGAACGGTGTAATATTTAAGTACGACTGTGTAGTGGTTCAATTTAGTATGTCTGTGTGAAGAGCAGTTTATGATATGTAATTAGAAACAGGTGAAGAGACAGAGGTGTTTTGTTTGGCAACGCTGTCAGTTGGTGGCTTTGTACAGCGTTGGTGGTAGTTGAATGAAATATGAGTATATGGTGAGTATGGATGGAATGACATTGACAAGGACAAACCGAAGTACTCGGAGAAAAACCTGTCCTTGTGCCACTTTGTCTAACCACAAATCCCACATGGACTAACGTGGGATTGAATCCGGGCATTCGCGGTGAGAGGCCGGTGCCTGAGACATGGTACGGCCTAACGACAAACATCCTATTGATGCTGTGCAGATTGCCTAATGTTGTTAGAACACTAAAACATGCGACTAGGGTTAGGAAAAAGCAGTGCGTTTTTTGGGGACATGTCTCGGAGGAGGTCAACTTGGGAGACCAAGACAGAGATAGGAGAATAATATGAAACCTGACAAAGAAATGTTGGGTGATGGAGGGTAGGGAACAAGTGATGATTGTGTCCAGTGGCGGCCTAGCTATTAGCCGTGTTGTTCCTCTTGGATCTGTCATCAGAGAAAGAGAGAGAGAGACAGTTAACCCTATGACTGTAGAAAAGAGCAGATCGTAGACAGAATGCGGTTTAGTTATTTGTGCGTACATTGTAAGAAGATTTCCCAGAGTAACGTTTAATCACAAGTCGTTCACTGAGAAGGTGAATTGTAATTTTATTAAGTTAGTAAATTGGCAGTCTGTGCATAGTAACCACTGGTTATATCTCAGGTCACCTTAGTACAGTCTGATAGAAAATCTAATACAATATCAGGGAAATGTAAAGGCGCTAAATATTTCTGCAAATTAAACGACTTTGTAAAACAAAATGGCCCCCTGGTGAAAATTAAGTACCGGCTACCAACGTAGAAATCGTAGGTATAGGCTACTACTATCGCGCGGGAATATGCTCCAGTTTATATTCGCAATTCACTCGTGAATTCGCACGGAATGTGAAGGCACATTTGTTGGAGTGCTACTCAAGAAATGTTATTCAAAGACTAAATGGTAAATGAAAACAATTTTAACCGTCTTCTGTTTTATACAGTAGCGCTGGTGTTTACGTTATATAACTGGCAATATCAGTCTTGTGTAGATATCCTCTGTCCGCATTAATTGGACGTGTTATTATTATTATTAACTGATTTTAAGCATAAACGGCGTTCTTTATTAATTTTGTTCCCGTTCTTTATTCTTGCATCACGTTGCTGAAGTTTTTGAGGACATACTGCGTCCATCTTTACGGTAAAACTGAGTAACAACCCAGCTAACTAAAAAGCTAATAAAGTGTGAATACTTTTGTCAAGCACACGTAGTCGTCCCTGTGTACGAAACACGTAGCAGTAATGTGCAGACATTACCTTATACATACACTGTAACAGGGGGTGAACTTGGGCTGACGGGTGTGGACGTTTTCGCCGAAGGCCTTAAACGTGATCGTAGTAAGGATTATTCATATTGGCTGGAGGAGGCTTCTATCTGGCATTTAGTCCTCCAGGAAGAAAACTCTGGTTTGATGAACGTCTGGATATTGAATCCGGAAGGGTTGGGAACGCACTAATTAGAACGCTGTTCTACTGAGGGGGAATCACGTCGAATGAGGGCTGTCCGCTGTACGACCCGCATCGCCGTTGTAGATGGCGCCTGTAGACCCTCGGAGCTTTACACTCACGCAATACATAACCAAACTGAGCAGGCTGCTTATCATGGCCACTGGGCGATATAAACTTTTTATATTGTGCCGCGCAGGTGGCATATAGGCCGTGCTGATGGATTTGTGCTTGGGTGCCGTCTTACCGAGTCTTACTCGTACACGGGGCGGAATTCCTCTTGAATTTGCCGTTTAGAATATCCATTCTCCTCGGTAGTTCTTTTGAGACGAGCTAGTTTACTTTGTTTCTGCGGTTAATACAAGTTAACACTGAAGACTGTGCTATTATTTAAAATTGAATCCGAATATCTCTTTAGAGAAGATAAGATAATACTCATTACAGCCGAACTCCATCCTCCGAGTCGTTTCCCGAATGCGGCTTTTAAATACAACTTCCCGATCTCTGTCTTAGGTCAGTGCGGTCGATAGATTATATCGCGATAACAGGGGCTTATGAATTCATTAACACTTGGGAGGGAATGATCAGGCCCTACTTATATTATCTGGAATATCGCCTGGTCTTTCCACTTGAATTCACGTCGGCAGTATCATTACTCAGTTGCTTCTCAAGGCACAGTTTGTTCTAAAAGGCGCATTGAAACTCGAAGTTGGCCGTATCTAATTTTCCGTTAATATCGCACTGTATATGGCAGTTCTACAATGTAGAGAGAGCAATCGAGGGACTTGGAGCTGCTTCCACCGATGCATATGGACTTACTGAACTAGCATTCTGCTACAGTTCGTACTGTTTGCTGCGTGATACAGTCCGGCTTAAAGTTTTATACATAATTCTTCACCTTTGCTTCTAAGAACGAGCGAATAAAGCATGGAAGCCTTGTAATAGAGTGACGCTCTGCCCTCACCAAATAAACACAATTGTAATGAGAAGTACTGGATAAAAATAAGACTAGCTTTAATCAATGTTAACTAATTGAATTGCATGAGAATAGGCCTGCCTACAAGAGGGAACCGCTTATACAAATATGAAAAGTGTCACGTGGAGACCGCGGTATGGCGATAATGCATGGACCATTGAAGAGAAGCAGCAGACATAAAACTTCACGTACCGGTAACGCTGTACTGTAGCCATAAGAGAAGAACTTTGTTAGAAACCACCGGCGGCATGTGACAATATGATAGCCTACACACCAAACCATGAATTACTCCGCGAAGATATATCAGTCACTGATTTGCTCGAGAAATGTCCTGATGTTATGGAAAGCAAATGTTCATTACCGACTCAACAGAACCCCGCCATTGGACTCTACCTTAAGACACATCAATCCAGTTCACAATTTATTTAATTAATATTTATCTCAACACTTCCCATTCATGCGTTCGTCTCTGAAGTAGTTTATTCCCAACCAGATTTGTAATCAGTGTTGCTTTACCTGCTGCATGTCTCTCACATCGCATCCTTTTTTATGTTGCTTTAAAATGGAAATTAGTTTTTTAAGATATAATTTTAAATTCACGTTTCAGGGCATTTATAGGAACCATGTTACTTGGTTAAGATGTTTGCGGGTGAGAAATAATGTTTTTCTCTCCGTGTACTGTTGGTGCCGTATTGGTGGTGAGTGTGTCACAGTGTCACCTTCCCAGCACAGTATGAAGTAAACGTCTATGAATACGTCGGTCGACACGAAGCGTCACACAGTTCGCACAAAACAATAAACTGCCGCAAGCAGCAACAGACAATGCACTAAAGCAGCCATTGAAAATTTCGCAATTTACTTACCGATTTCAGCAAAACAAAGCTTCTGTCGACACTTTTTTTTTTTTAGAAATGGCTACTGTAAAGCTGCATTTCTTTTGTGATCTGTCAGACATTAAGTGCTGACAGGTTGTAAGAGAACGAACCGAGGCCGTCGAGGAAAATGCATGCGCATACCTTTTGCTGATGATGTCACTCATGAAGAAATTCTTCGTGTTGTGGTTGGGAGCTTTGTGTAATGTAATGTACAAAAATATATTGTTATTTTTGTTGCTGTTGCTTATACGTTCTGTTATCTAACCGCTTATATAGGTGAAGTTAGGAATTCACATAGCGAAATTTCCATTTTAACCTCTCCCCCCCACCCTCCTTGCCCGGGTATGATGGTAGGGAAGATGCTGGCCAGTAGATGGAACCTATAGTTTAACCGGCATCTCATGTTCGTAACACAATTTGTCCAAACCGAGGGTACAGAAATTCATATACGTATGCCAACATATCAGTGCCTGGTGAAAGAAGGTATTGCTTGACGGTTAAATCTGTTTTCCTCCAAGGTAAAACATAGCACATATTATTTTATGTCCACTACTCAGGTTAGCCACCGAGATGATCTAGTAGATGTAAGGTATTACATTTTTGCATAGGTTGTCCGTATTGGATTTGAAATTATTACTGCGTGTGATTTCTTACAGTATTACGTGTAGGGTTAGTAGTGTGAAGGGGTACGCGGTGGCACAATTGGTTGAGACACTGCGCTACGAGCCTGAAGTTCGCGATTCGATTCCCGATGGAGTTATTGGAATTTTTCATTGACTTAATCCTTGTAACCGCACTATGGCCCTGGAGTCGACTCACCCTCCAACAGAAATGAGTACCAGGAATACATCATGGGGTAAAGGCGGCCGGTGCGTAGGGCTGACAACCTTACCACCTTCATGTGCCGATTATCTGGAAATCTGGGAGCTTCAGATCCTGGAATCCTAGGGGCCTGTATACGGATGGCTTTACGTTTACCTTTAGCAATGTGAAGCAAATGAAAAACTAGAAGTTCTTGCATATTACCAATAATCTCGGAGTATTGTTATCTTCTCATCTTCTTTCTATAAACCCAGAGATAAAAACCCTATTACATTGTAACGAGACAGATACTGATGTTTCTGACTCGCTTTGAGAATTGTTATACGGAAAATTCATAAAGGACCTGAACACTTCAGTACTTACTAATATCTGAAAAGGACGCGAAAAAAAGATACAGTTTTGTTGTACTGTATAAACCAGTAATTCGAACATCGGTATATATTCCAGTTTAATAAGATATCAATGCTGGAACCCGAAAGCAGGAGATGGAATCTATTCTGGATTTCTTGCCCTGATCGACCAAGCCTGTAGTATGGACCGTTTGCTGCAATTACTATGTTTGGTAGCTCTTAGATACTCTAAACCTTCATCTCGTAAGCTACATCATTATAAACCCGCCTTTCCCAAAGAATAAGATACGTGGTCGTAGTGGGTCGTTGTGTCCAAGAGGAAGGACCATCACCGCCAATTTTTCTTCCTGCAAAATGCCGATTAAGGGCGCCAGGCACCATGAAGTATTGGAGAACCCCGTGTAGTTTCATAACACAAACCTCCCCGGCACAACCAGACAATTATAATAGTTCATCTTCCTTTTAGAAGAATAAAGGATCAAGTACACCACACATGAACTTCCAAGGACCTGAACTTCATGCGTGTTCACTGTCAATGAGACATGGAAGGTAGTCATCTGTGAACATGACGTATTTGATGAGAAACCCTTCATCAGCATCACTGCGGGCTGCTTCAAGCGCCAACACCAGCTGCGCCTTGTAGGTGTACAAGCGCAGTCTGATGTACAGTCGTGGGCGGAATTCTTAACCCTCTGATCGATTTTTTGAGGTTGTGTTAAAATGACTGATGCACGCGCACGCCAGCTTCATCCACAACACTGCTTGTGCAGGAAATTTCCTTTTTCCACGACTTTTCTCTGCCACGTTCAGACTACATGCCTTCTGCACTCGTATATTATCCGGGATGCCCTCTTGGTTTGGATATACGTTTTTGTCTTATAGATCACGAAACACCTTGGGCCTTTTCTTGCAGAGTTGTCATTCTTTCTTATGTAATAATGTTTACTGTTTTGCCTTATAGTAGGTGGCGCATTGCATCGACCGTATTTTATGATATACAACGCCTGACGCTCGAGCTATAGTGCTAAACATGTACAGTGTAGCGTGCATACGTTAGTGTGAATATCCACAAAGGTAGTTGTGTTAGGACTAAACATGTACAATGTAGCGTGCATACGTTAGTGTGAATATCCACAAAGGTAGTTGTGTTAGGACTAAACATGTACAGTGTAGCGTGCATACGTTAGTGTGAATATCCACAAAGGTAGTTGTGTTAGGACTAAACATGTACAGTGTAGCGTGCATACGTTAGTGTGAATATCCACAAAGGTAGTTGTGTTAGGACTAAACATGTACAGTGTAGCGTGCATACGTTAGTGTGAATACCCACAAAGGTAGTTGTGTTAGGACTAAACATGTACAGTGTAGCGTGCATACGTTAGTGTGAATATCCACAAAGGTAGTTGTGTTAGGACTAAACATGTACAGTGTAGCGTGCATACGTTAGTGTGAATATCCACAAAGGTAGTTGTGTTAGGACTAAACATGTACAGTGTAGCGTGCATACGTTAGTGTGAATACCCACAAAGGTAGTTGTGTTAGGACTAAACATGTACAGTGTAGCGTGCTTACGTTAGTGTGAATATCCACAAAGGTAGTTGTGTTAGGACTAAACATGTACAGTGTAGCGTGCATACGTTAGTGTGAATATCCACAAAGGTAGTTGTGTTAGGACTAAACATGTACAGTGTAGCGTGCATACGTTAGTGTGAATATCCACAAAGGTAGTTGTGTTAGGACTAAACATGTACAGTGTAGCGTGCATACGTTAGTGTGAATATCCACAAAGGTAGTTGTGTTAGGACTAAACATGTACAGTGTAGCGTGCATACGTTAGTGTGAATATCCACAAAGGTAGTTGTGTTAGGACTAAACATGTACAGTGTAGCGTGCATACGTTAGTGTGAATACCCACACAGGTAGTTGTGTTAGGACTAAACATGTACAGTGTAGCGTGCATACGTTAGTGTGAATATCCACAAAGGTAGTTGTGTTAGGACTAAACATGTACAGTGTAGCGTGCATACGTTAGTGTGAATATCCACAAAGGTAGTTGTGTTAGGACTAAACATGTACAGTGTAGCGTGCATACGTTAGTGTGAATACCACAAAGGTAGTTGTGTTAGGACTAAACATGTACAGTGTAGCGTGCATACGTTAGTGTGAATATCCACACAGGTAGTTGTGTTAGGACTAAACATGTACAGTGTAGCGTGCATACGTTAGTGTGAATATCCACAAAGGTAGTTGTGTTAGGACTAAACATGTACAGTGTAGCGTGCATACGTTAGTGTGAATATCCACAAAGGTAGTTATGTTAGGACTAAACATGTACAGTGTAGCGTGCATACGTTAGTGTGAATATCCACAAAGGTAGTTGTGTTAGGACTAAACATGTACAGTGTAGCGTGCATACGTTAGTGTGAATATCCACAAAGGTAGTTGTGTTAGGACTAAACATGTACAGTGTAGCGTGCATACGTTAGTGTGAATATCCACAAAGGTAGTTGTGTTAGGACTAAAGATTCGTTCTAATGTAATAATCATAACAGCATGGCGCAAACATGCGTAACGGTAAAGAAATTTTCTACTTCCAGAAGCTTATAGGTGCTTGACTAGCTGATTATCGATCACATCTTAATGAAGACTTTGTGCTACTAGTTAGTATCCTGGAGTCCTACGTATGTGTATATTGGGGAGTGTTAACAGATAGGATTTTGTTAGTAGCAACAACACAGCATATTGAACTTTCATGTTAAATCCAAGTCGTTGTGTTAATTTTAACAAAAAAGTTTACAAGTTTTTACGGCATTTTTTGATCAAATGATGGGCTTTTGGGTTTCAGCGCCCTGTAGTGCTTACGATGTCAGACCTTCCTGAGGAGCGTATTGACTCCATGCCCAAGGTGACTGAGGGTGTGCTGAAGTGATATGGAGGAAGGAAATGTGTCGGTTTTAGAGGAAAGTTTGAGAGAGTTTGGCTAGTCACAGCTGTGGAAGGCGAGAAGAAAGGCAGAATTTTCCCTAGCCAATAGGAACTAAGATTTCAAAGAACGGGACTTTTTTTTTTCGGACTCCAGAAGTGGAAGATTTGAAAGCAACGTGGACTGTGACTGTGGCCCGATTTCTGCCCGCTCTTAAACTGTGTTTAGCAAATTTGTTGACGGCAGTATTGTATGTAATGCTCAATGTGAGCACGGTTAGGCGCTTTCCGTCACGTAAATACTGTGCCTATTCCGCCCTAACTTCTCCAGAAGGAGGAAATGTGATGTCATCACTAAAACAATTTCTTGACATACACGAACGTGTCATTATCAGTAAAGGAGTTTATTGCGCAATAACAATTATATCGATGCATTTTGTTGCCTACTGTGCTGAGTTGCGAAGGCGTGTGTGTTGTCGCAGGTTTTCCATTACTTTTATGGTATTCGTAATCACGCCTGGTTCTCTGCATACTGCTGATTGTAGCGGATTGCAAGAAAAAGACGCACTCACAAAACCCCCCTGCAGAGCGCCATTTTGAAAAGTGCAACTGTCCTCGAGTAATTAAAATTCTTGTAGATTCTGTTTTCTTCACACAACTTTCTTCTCTTCACATCTTTATCAGTATAGTCACATTCATTTCATGAACCCGGGAAGACTATTCTGAATTAGGCGTATTCTGTATTTATGATAACGTGGAATGTATACAAGGAAATCAAAGTACTTTTTTCTTATAAACATTCATAATAGCACGCTTTAAACGAGAAAAAAGAATATAGGGAGTTACACAAGCGTTCAAGTATAAAAATTACTTCAAGGCTCATATACAAATAAAAGCTAAGTCAATGCAGTTGCAAACTTGCCTGAAGTGCAGGCAGTCTTGGGTTTTTATTTCTTTGTGCGATTACGTCATGAATACATTCAAAAACTCGTAAAAACAATCACAAAATTTAGTCATTATAAACGAGAAGTTTATTGCTAAAACACATTATGTTATAATCATTATTGTCTTATTTACATATTTATTAAATATTTCTTCCTTCTTCCCGTCTTTGCTAGCCAAACGGTTATAGTTACGTAATCTGACGAGTGCAAGGCCTGAAACTGGTATAATATTGAGACACAAAAAGGCGGATAGGCTGTAGAAAAGACAAAATTTACAGGCTTGAAACAAACAGCAAGAACGAAATTACTTGCCTATACCCAAGCAAAAATTTATTTAAGGGACGGACACCGAATTTTGAATTAGTGGCACTATGCCTCCACTACCTTTGTATGCCTTAATGCCGTGGACAGGGAAAACTTTACATCTACTATTAGGTAACAATCATGACGAATGACCTTTATGAAAAAGGAAGTGATGATGAAGAACTAACTTTCTGAATAATAAACTGATAACAGTGATAAATTAACTTCATAAAGGATTAATTAATGATAAATAATTAATTTTAATAAAACTTTCTGTGGATAAGCTGTCATATTTTTCTCTCATGTAGGACTAACTTTGTGACGGTAAAATCGCTAATTAAAAGCTGAACATTTATGCACCTATTATTAGGAACAACTGAAAAACAGAATTGGCTTAAGGGAGGTAGAAGATATAATATTTTAATACCCATAAACGTATTCGTTATCTTTTGAAGAGGGAAGAATTGTCGCAACTTTTGGAAGAATTTCTCACTGCATCTGTTTGTAAACGCGGTAACAAGGCAGGCTGTAATAATTAACGCTCTTATAAACTTTATACAAAAGTTGTCCAATATTCTCCTATCAATGCTGACTATGTACGTAGAAGATATAATTGGAGGCCATTACGGTGGATGTCGACGTAAGCGATACAGATTAGGTATTCTGCCTACTTTCCGACACTGCAGACGTTTTTTGCTCTTAATATTTTGTTCGGATGATACAAGATTGTGTCCAGCAATACAAAACAATTTGACTCAGGGGTCATGTACTGAGCTGTGGACAGATGGCCATAGGATAGAAGTATTTTCGAGTCAGTAATTTTATTAAAATTCTGTAGGATTCTGACGAATGTGTGTCACGTTTGGAATCATTTACTTCACGAACTTTTTCTATCGTCCCGTGTGAATAGTAAAACACTACGTTTCGGGGAGAGAATAACTTTAACTATCAGATTCAAGTGCGTAGGTTTTAACTTTATTTTTGTCCCGAGGGCGGCGATGATGGACAAAATACATAAGTGAATGATTCCTAAAGTCTTTATTTCTTAACCGTTGTAAAATGCTAGTGTTTATTATTATTATTATTATTATGCTATCAAGTTCGATAGATCTAGATGGCTCAAATCTATTGACGAAAGTTTAAAAAACAATCCTAGGAAATTTTGGAATTACGTGTCTAATTTTAGGAAAAATAAATCAAATTCTCTTCAACTCGAGGTGGATGGCACACACTTAGTGGAACCGCACCAAGTCGCTGCAGCCTTTGCTAATCATTTTAAATTGGTGTATGATAACACTGCTTTTAAAGTTCCGTCTAATATTAAAACTTCTTTTGATGATATTTCTACAGACAATTTATCTGTTTTTTCGGTTACTGACTCTGATGTACGTAAAGCTATTAAGCGGCTAAAGCCATCTAAATCTGCTGGGCTTGATGGTATTCCAGGCTTTATTATTAAGGGCTGTACTGATATTTTGGTACCATTATTGAAGCATATTTTTAATCTCAGTTTGTCTCAGCAGTTGTTTCCTTCTTTTTGGAAAAAAGCTGCTATTGTACCTATTCTTAAAAAGGCAACAGTACTAAAATTGCCAATTATCGCCCTATTTCAATTTTAAATAATTTTTCTAAAATTTTTGAAATAGTTATATATAATCACGTTTCATATTACCTTCAGCCTAAACTTAATTGCTGTCAACACGGTTTTATAAAATCAAGGTCTACCACCTCTAATTTGGTAAATTATCTTGATTATATAACCCCGTTAGTCAGGTCTCAGCGTCAAGTTGATGCTATATATTTTGATTTTAGCAGTGCTTTTGATCTTGTGTCACATACTTTACTTTTAAACAAACTTAGTTCCTTTGGACTCTCAAGTGCTTATGTTAGCTGGTTTTGTAGCTATTTATCTGGTAGATTTTCGTGTGTGAAAATTTCTGGTATTTTTTCGACGCCTTTTAGAATACTTGCGGGTGTTCCTCAAGGCTCTGTTTTAGGGCCTTTGCTATTTAATGTATTTATAGACGATATATGTAAAGTAATAACACATTCAAAATTTCTTCTTTTTGCAGATGATATAAAAATTTGTCGTGCTATTACATCACCTAATGATTTTATTCAGTTGCAATCAGATATTGATTCCATACAACGTTGGTGCACTGATAATTTTATGATTCTAAATACTGGCAAAACTCGAGCTATTACCTTTTCTAGCAAAACAAATACCCTTTTTTTGAAATATAAACTTGGGGATTCTTATATTACACGTACGGATTGTATTAAGGATTTAGGAGTCTTTATTGATTCCAAATTATATTTTCATCCCCATGTTGATTACATTTTTTCTCAATCCATCAAGCTTTTGGGTCTTATTCGTAATATTACCTTTTCATTTTCGACTCTTGATTGTTTATTGACTTTATATTTTTCACTTGTTAGACCCAAATTAGAGTACGCATCTGTTGTATGGAATTCAATTACTTCTACCGATGCAAAAAAGCTTGAGCTTATTCAAAGGAAGTTTGTAGCTCTATGTTATAATCGATTCCTTTCCCGCGACAGCAATGGTTATAGTTATGCCAATGCACTTCAAGTACTTAATTTACGTACTTTACATGACAGAAGACATCAGCTTGATGCAATTTTTGTCATTAATGTTTTATTAGATTCTAAATCCTGTCCGTCTACCTTAGACATTATTGGTCTACGAGTTCCCACTCGAAACCTCCGAGACTTTTCTTTGTTTTATGTTAGCTCATATTATAAAAACTGTCCCTCCGGCCGGTGTGTTATCGCGACAAATTCTATTTGTAATCATATGGATGTTTTTAGAAGAGAATTTGTTACACTTAGTGAGATGTAATATTTTATTACATTATTTTAAGTTGTTCTTATTAATTCTTTCAGTAAGTTATTGTTTGCTTATTTATCTGTTTTGTTGTGTTTGTTTATTTTATTTTGTTCCTTGTCCATTGTTATTTGTGTCTGTATGTTGTGCTGTTTCTGTAATTGGCCATCTGGCTGTTGACTCGGCACATTAATAAACCAGAATTGAATTGAATTATTATTTTAGGCGTCGCAGGCTGTGAATAGGTAGGGCAGTGTTCTTATAGCTGTGACACCATGTAGCCTAGTTCGGCAGATGCGTACCAACGTCCAGAGGAACGTACTGCCCTCAGTTTCAGGGCAGAGACCATGTAGACTGTACCAATCTCCTGAACTACATGGCAGAAGACTGTAATCCTCATGTTTCATTTGGTCAAAAGTTGAGAGTAAGGGACAAACACAGAGACGGTAGAGTGACCTCTAATCCTGCTTTGTTATTCCTTCGGGAAAGAAATAGAAGCTACAAATTCAGGTAAAATGGGATTGAACTTGTAATGTTTACAATCTAGAAGGAAGCCCATAACGGATTCAGGAAGGAAGTAATTAACAGCATTCTCACTCAGTTATGCATAACCACTCAACTGTTTCTACTAATAATATATTAAACAAAACGTATGATAATGGCGGTGTTGACAGCTACTTGCCTTATTCGCTTCGAACAGCTTCGAATGGTGTGAAACAAGGATGGGCCTCCAGCATTGCGGCTTATGCTCTTCGAATTTGCTTTATAAATGGACAATTAGGAAGGTCCAAGGAAAACAGTAGGGTTCGCAACTGAATCAAAGACATCATATTCTGGTCTGTGCTGACGACCTTAATTTAAGTATAAAAGCGAAAATATCATAAGAAATTCACAGAAGCCCTATTGGTTGCTAGTAAGAAGATTGAACAGGAATAAGCGCAAAGAAAAGTTAAGTATGCATCCTCATCTTGTCATAAAATTGCAGACAGTGTGTCAGTAGAAACATGGCTGGAGAAAATGGCTTAATGAGGAGCTGCATAATTTGCAGTTTACCAAACACTGTTGGCGATTAGGTCGAGGCGGATAAGTTATGTACAGTACCTTACAAAATTGTAGTTGGAACATGAGAAGGGCAGATACCACTTGGTTGATCTAAGCGCAGAGGACAGAATAATATTAAATTTGAACTTAAAGAACGAAGGCGTAAAGATGTTTTCCAATGGCGGGATTTTGTGAGCACGGTGTTGAACTTTCAGTTCCTAGAATATTCGGGGAATTTCAGCCTCTGAAGAAGAGCTGTGTTTTGTGGAATTAGATACCACTTCGTTCTTTGATATGTGCTTTCCATCCTTCCATCTTTGTTACTTTGGTTTTTATATAATTTTATTTTCTAGTAAGATTGATTTTCGAGCAACAAAGTGGTTTACTCATTAACATACATGCACATTATAATGAAACATTTGGTAGAGGAAAGGTATAGGGTAGACCCTACGTATTTTGGTGTAGGAATAGAAATTATACTAAATAGATGTGGCAAAGTCGAGAACTGATAATTTTAAAACAACCAACACTAAATATTAAAGTTATAACTTAACTGACTACACTAAACTGCCTTCTTCTTTCAATGGCTCACCAGCCCCTTGGGGGCCTAGGCCGCCTCATTTTTCGAGGCTTCACGATCACACACTTCTTAGACACACCACACTTAGTAGGACTCCTCTGGACAAGGGACCAGCTCGTCGCAGAGACCTCTACCTGATAACACACAACACTCACAAGAGACAGACATCCATGCCCCCGGTAGGATTCGAACCCACAATCCTAGTAAGCGAGCGGCCGCAGACCCACGCCTTAGACCGCACGGCCACTGGGATCGGCACTGAACTGCCTTCAGGTAATGGAATTTCCATCGCACTTACTGTGCTGATGTGTCTCCGTCGCAAGGAATGGCTTTAGATAGTGACATTACCACTATACTCGTGCCAAATATAGGTATTACATAATATAATAATTCTTCCCAGAACGTTTTGCTTGGTACATTTTCCTCCTCTGTAGTGACATTTGCTGTCTGAAGTCAACGTGAACGTGGAACTGTTCTGTATTAATGTTACCATTAAAGCTGCACGCGAGCCTGTCACTCATGCAAAGTGGCTAGTGGTCTCATACAGCACGAAGATTATAATTTTATTGTAAAGCTTGAATTATTAGTGGACATTAGCTTTGTTAAATCTGTGGCCCTCAGGGTACCTCACAGACACAAACACACGGACAAATGCTGCTGGACAAACGATTTAATTTCGTATATAACTGGATTTTTTGACATTAACGTGATTTACGTAGGTGCAAGTCAGAGAGGACAGCCCTCTCATGGTCTGTTTTGATTGTGGCATCAAACTGAATCACCAGACTGGTCTCGCTAACTGGCCCCACTTTTTGATATCGATCCCAAGTTTCCCTGTTCCTCCTTACAGCCAGGAGTCTACAGGGCGTTTAAAATATAATTTACATTAAACCATCCAAAGCGTGCACCAGTAGGTCATCTGATCGCTTGGGAGTTTCCGTACTTGACCAGTGTTTTATGACACTGTCTCAACTACTTGAGTGACTTTTCCATTTATGTGTCATGTGCGTAAACGGATAGAATATAGTATGTATGATGCAAAGGTTTATGATTCCTGCCAGCCTGTCTGCATGTTTCATCTCCGAAACTACTTGACCGATTCAGATTGAATTTCAAACAGGGACTCTACAAGAATGATTATCGATATTCTTGGCAACGGACTGGTTACAATAAAATTGTTTAAATGACGGGAAATGTATACCTCCACTATAAGAAGCACAACTATCAACTTATGTAACACCCTTGCATGAGTCACTGTTTGAGGGTGTGAGTGACTTGAGTCACGCTTGGTTTGCCGTTGTTACTAGTGCTCTTACGGTGTGCTGTGTTTACCAGTGATGTCACCCGTGTTGTCGTGGTGACGATAGAAGAGAGATTGTGTACTCTGTGAGGTACGCGCTGAGGCCGAAGGAACCCTTTTCATAATTGGGTGTCTTCTTTGTAACGTATGATCTGAGGCTGCCAAAACAGTTGAACATCGAGCATATAATACAGCGTAGCACAACCAAGTGGCAGCACTCAGATTAAGTTAACGCTACGTTTGATCTAAGAATACGGAAACGATGGATAAAAAAAGGTCGTGGAGTTAGCGCGTGAATATTTTGGCAGCGCGCCCCGCAACCTGCTAGATATGTACAAAGGGAGAGTGGTTGCATAGTTTCACTGATTCTTACCCTCTGACCCAGACGGAAGTGCTCATCTTTACGCTCCACGTTCCTTTATACGTGAGGAAATGTTGTACATTCGCTGTTGGACAGGAGATTGGGCGAATGCCACAATTAGTCCGGACTTGGTACCGAAAAGGAAGTTCTGCCCACGCCGCAGATCGAGCCGCGTACATCGATTTTGTATTGTGACATTAAGAAGCCTGTGCCGACTCACCAAAGTACTGGCCGTTTGAAGACTAAAATTAGTCCGTATTATCTATAAATATTGAGTTCATACTTTACAGGTAACACAGTGTACTTCCATTAGAAAGGAGTATCGGTGACGGTTGTTAAGGGAAATACGAGTAATCGATGTTTATTGTACAATTACACAAAACGCATAAATACACTGTGTGGTAAAAATATAAGGTTTATTTTCATGTTAAACCCGGTGGCATCACTGGGCTTTCATTGTTTAATGTAGTGGATTTTTTGTGGGAATGTCATGAGCTACCAAACGGAGTCGAAGATTTTCCAGCCGGAGACGCTTGTTCACTAATATTTCTTAATGTCACACTCCCGTGGCAACGAAAATTTCACATTTCATGACCATTCTGTACATAACTCAGTCCGTGTCTGCGTTACGGGCATCAGTTGCAGTAGTAGTATGCCAGAGAGAAACTGGGAGGCACGACGCAAGGCGAGTTGTTAGCACAACGTACATCTGCTGAAATTGTTCTTCACGAAATTAGCATAACCCAATATCACGCAGAGCATGCAGCTGCGTGTGCCTCTTAGTGCAGATTAGCAGTCCACTCCTAGCATAACAACACTGTGTAACCAGAGACATACAAGCACTCACTCTTATTTGAAACGTTTATTAAGTTAAGCAGACCGACTGACGGTCTGAATTTAATATCGGAACATGCTGTACCGAAAAAATGGTTGAATAAAGTCGTCTGCTGTAGAGGATTTTAATTATTTTTGGGAATCGGAAAGGGAGAATATACCATCTCTTGCGAGCTTAACCTTTAAAATATGGGTTATTAACCGTCGAATCACGACGCAAAAATGGTTCAACTGCTGTGTAGGGTGGGTCCCCATGATCCTGTGTAATAAACTGAAATTTTCTCTTACAAAGTGTATTTTATAGCACGAGGTGTTACGGAATTATGCTGATTCGAAAGCTGACATGATGAACGATGCACAGTACATTTCATATACACGCTGTCCACAGTTAACAGACATTGAAGAAGAGATTTTGCTTTTGCCGGCCACTACAAGAGGGAAAGAAGTGGACTTTGTTTTTTTCAAAGTATGAGGTAAAACATGAAGTAAGCGTTTCAGTTTGTGTACTGATCGTGTAGCAGCAATATTTGGAGCACGCCAAAGCTTTTGCACGAGAACGAAAATGTTAATCTGCAGATGAAGATTTTCATTGCCTCCAGCACAGGGAGCATCTTACTTCCAGGAGGTTGTCGGAGGAGTTGGATACTGTGTTGATCGAGATCTTTCGGATTCTGGATTTTGTAAAATCGAAGCCTTGAAAAACACGATTATTAGACGTCCTCAGATACTGGCTTCACTTCGCGCATGTGATTTATTACGCTGAGGTCAGGTGGTCATCACGAGGAAACGCCTTTTAACGAGTTGTGGCATTAACCAATAAAGTCGAAAACGTTTTGACAGAAAAAGGAAGCATCCACTGGCTGCAGGGTTCTCGAATTAAATGAGGATGATACAACGACCCTGTCTTTCATATACATTTGCCGAAATCAGTGAGTTGAGTATCTCATTGCAAGGCCGTGATCTGACAGTGCGTAGGATAACAGACGAGGCTACAGATTTGAAATGAAATTTGAAATTACGGAAGAGAAGAATCCGAGAAAACAGTATTGCTGCTTCCCTGACACCAAACCTGTCTCATGAAGATGAAAGTTTTACATTTACTTCGACAATATTTGCCCGATTACGTGTGAAGCATTGCTAGCGTTCAAGTGCAGCTTGTCGAGATGCAAAACGATGAGACACTGCAACAGAGTCGCTGAGAGCGTTCTGGATCAAAGTGTAAAAGTAAAACCAATTCGGGGAAGTGAGTCTCTAAAGGGTTTTACCAACATTTTCTACGACTTGCTTGTGTGAAACAGATTTGTGCCACTTTCCAACACAGTAACTGAGCTCTGAAGACTAATTCATCCACAGCATGACATAAGATGCAGCCTTTGAAATACACGACCACGATTCGAAGAAATTTCAAAGCTTTTTTAAAATTAAGGTTCATATTAATATACTGATAACTGTACTAGTTTTGTGTTCCTGTTCTAATATTTGTGGTTTTGCAAATCTGTTGTGTACTACCAATAAATAAATTTATTATTATTCATATGTTAATATTATTTTGTAAAATTGCGTAGTTTCCTAAGTATATTTTGTGTTTTGATAACTACACTATTATTATTTTGTCGCTGGCAGTAAAGTAATTAAAACACAAGATATTTTTATTAAAAACTGAGCTGTGGGTCGCGAAGCCTGCTGCCAAACGTAATCTCCGTCTCGGCCGAATGAGGTTAAGAACACCTGCTCTGAAGCCTAGTGGCTACTATTCAGTATATTCCGCCAGTTTTAACACTATAAAGTCTACACTTTGCCCACAGAGTGTATTTATGTGTCCCTTATGATGCTCAAAACAAACGACCGTTATTTCGCTATACACACTATTTCGATTGGTATTTTTAATGTAAGCTCACTTTGTTCTCCGTGAAGTAGGAACCGAATATATATACAGTTTCCCAAAAGTAGTTAACCGGTCAGTAAAATGTACACTGAAACGTGGTAACGAAGTGACTTTGGGGCTATTCTAAATATATAAAGTAGATTAATTTTAGACTTAAATCCATGCAGAGGCGCAGGTGGTTAGTAGCCGGACTTTCACCTTAGGGATTTCCGCATATAGCCATCTATGCTAACGCGCCTGTAAATCCACTCAGAGTTATGGGTTCTATCCCAGGCCAGTGCGTGTGAAGTTTCTGCTGGACAGAGTGGCACTAGGGCAGATTTTTCTCCGAGTGCTTCGGATTTTCCTTGCTGTTATTGTTCCTCCAATGCTCCATACCCATCTTCATATTAATACCATTCTTATCAGAAGGACACGCGGGTAAAGCCTGGGAGGCTTAGAACAAGGCAATGCTTTATGTCATATCGGGGAGCATAGGACCGAGACTTATCTCTGTTGTTGTAGTCTTCAAACGACTGTCTTCGTCCATGTAAGTTAGATTTTATGTATTGAAGCATTTTACGACACTGAATGAAATTAAGATACTGGTGTATTCCTAAGGGTATCTAATTTCAGCCTTCCCTTAATTTTTTACACTGTTCGGCACTTCTCTGCGCTGCTGCTGCAAGCTTCCTGGAAGAGTTTAACGGGCAAAAATCTGTTCTTGCACGAGATACTCTGTAGGTACTAGAAAATTAAATTAGACTTTTAGCCTGTTATTTGTATTTATATCTGACGAATGACTCTACACCATGGAGATGACAATGAAACAGAGGTGCGTTACCGGTCCGTTGATCAAAAGACTAAATGCGGACATTAATTTTCCTGTCCCTCTTGAACATTAGCGTAAACGTCATGCCAGTGGAAGGTAATCCATTTTTAGTATTCTGTCATCAAGAATAGTAATGTATTTTTATTTGCATAATAATATACCTATCAAAATGGCAACAGCATGCAAATAAGTGAGGACGTTCTCGAGATTTATCTTCAGACAACAGTGCTAGGCGAGTCCGAGCCCGATTTGTGTCCGATTAATTTCGCGGATCTTCAGAAACCAATTTGTATTTAGCGTCCATTATAGTGGGAGGTTCTTTAAGGAACTGTATTGAAGATCCTTAGAAGACGAAGACTGTGTATTAAAATTTTTCCATCACGCGAGGGCATTCCTCAGTACCAGCAGACGGTATACTCTCGCGTCACCTTTGCTCCTGTCAGAGTCAGTTTCCATTCATCTTCTACGGTGTGACCTCTGTTATCGTTCCGCATCCATCTTGGCATGCATTCAGGCGTTTATAAGAAACCAACATGTTGCTCTATTATGCAGAAACCCAGAAGGAAAATTATGAAATAGCGTTCTGAAGCACTTTTCCTTCCACGGACTTTGTCCATTCTCTGCTTTATATTTAAAGTACAGTGGTGCCTCACAATTCAACACTAATCCGTCGCCGAAGTAATGTCGAAATGCGAAACTGTCGAATTGCGGGACAATATTTCCCATATACGTCTATTGAAAATAGATTAATTCGTTGTCGGACCCCCCAAGGGGGAGAGAAATACACCATAATGGATTATATACTTTACTATACTAACACACTAAATTACGAAATACACTATTATAGTCACAACACAACAGTTTATTGAGCCTTAGATTTTGGAAGGGGGTCTTCTTTATCCTGTTCTACCTCTTCTCGTCTCCTCTTTGCTTGAACAGGGATGACGAACTGATCAAGGGTGGATTGTCTCTCCCTCTTCTTCAAGATGGTTTTCAAGTGATGCAAGATCTATTCTTGTCAGAAATCTTCATTGCTCCAACAGACACCCTAGCACTCATAATCTTCTCTCTCTGTTGCCAAAAAGTTGCCACAGTTGACCTAGGAACGCCATACTCTGAGCTGCACTTGTAATTGTGCTACCTTTTTGCACTTTATCTACAATTTCTTTCTTCTCTATGCTCAACCAAGTGTGTATTTTCTGTTCACTTCTGTTTTTACTCATTCTTAATGGTGTAGGGTATGAAAAATGCAGAATTGAAAATTAGCACAAACAACACGAGCAAACACCAACGCACTTCAATAAGAACTGAAAATAACAAATTACAATGCACAATTCTATGCACGCGCATGCGCCGGCTAGCGCAACTCAACTGTCGAATTGCGAAACTGTCGAATTGCGAGGCACCACTGTACTACTTTTCAGAAGCCGACTCTGCTTCCGTCCTCGTGTAAAACCTGCTGATGTACCCCTTACATAGAGCTATTCTCAGGCACTGGGCTTAATTATGCAATAATTAGTTATGTAAGTGTATAATAGATGATGGGCAAAGTCCCAAGAAAGGAGGGTTCTTCTTAATGTGATGACTATCGTCAGAGCCCAATAGAACTGAGTGGAAATGTGTGTTTGATCTTGTTCTTCAATTCTATTAATGTTCGTCAATTTCCTTCATTGTGGAAAATTGCTTGTGAATATTATACCAAATTCCAAAACGAATGGTGTGTCCATAGGTCTGTTCGTTCTGCTATGTATGTGAATGCTCTGCACTTTGCGCAGATGGTGAGTAAACGCACTACATATGCCGACACACGTGATATGGCAGCAGTGACTGTAAAGAATGATGTAGGACGCATTTTGTGCCAGCTGGTAAAATTTCCGAAAAGCGACTGTTTGCATTCTTTTGCCTGTCCTTCTGTCCTCATGGAAAAACTCTGCTTCCACTGGACGGAGTTTTGTGCTGTTTTATACTCGGGATTTTCTTTTACTACGTGCATTCTTCACGCCAAATTCAAGTTTCGTTGAAACTAGATAACATAACACATACTTAAAGTGAAGACCTGTACACGTTTGTGATTATACCTTGCTGTTAACGATATAAATATGCGAAATACAGCTGATGTAAATATTTCCTACACATAACATGGAACCATATAGATGCGATTTGTATGAGAGGTAAGTGGGCCAAATACAAACACAGCTATAACACTTATTTTGTTACTGTTTCCTACTTGATTATATTTCTGTAATATGGCGCGACATACATGCGATTTGTTGTGGTGTGACGTGACATTCCAATGACGAATCTTCGTATTATGTCACATTCCTGTGCAACTACTGATTTTGTCAGGTGATTTACGTGACGCATAATTCTGACAAATATAAGCGTGCAGATGTAATATTCAGTATTCATTGACTATATCTTGGAACAGGACTTTTGGTATGTAGATGGATGATGAATATACCTATAAATTATGTACAAAGTATTGTAAGTTAGAATTGCCGAAATAATTCTGCAGAGTGAGGCTTGAGGTTTGGAGTTCTGACGGCGATGGTTTGAAGACAACCGTCTTACATTTTACGGCTCCGTGTAGTGTGGGAAATATATGCCGACGTTTCAGAAGAACCTCCTGATGGAAGCAGAAGGTTTCTCTGGAACGTCGATGCACATTTATCACAGTACACGGCATCTTATCCCAGAAGACAGTTATCGTGCATTATTCTTCATCTATTCTATTTTCCGACATGTCGTCGGTAGAATGTTTGTGAGAACAATATTGAAGCAGCCTGTAGTTTCTTAGAATCAACATATTTTCCGTCTTCTTCTTACGGTTTGAAAACTTTTCTTGTGTACATATGTTTGAGGCAGTCTGCAACTAGTAAACAAGTCACTTGCATATTTTTTAGAAATTTATGATACAATAAGAGGTATATAATTCTCTTTGTCTTTCACGGCTTATCAGATACATCTTGTGAAATTTATAAATGGCAATTCCAGTTATCAAAGGCCCTGAAACGAGAATTGTAGGCTCCACCAAAACGTTGGTAACTATTTACCAGTCGGCATGGTACCATATCCGAGGGGACTTTAATTATAATTTTTATTCTGTTCTGCAAAATATTTTCCCAGATTTAGACTATGATTTAGGATATAACTTTGTCTTGGGCATGTTTAAAATATTATCACATTTGGAAACCTCACGATCAGTTTTTGAGCAATATGTGACAGTACTGGCAGCATGTGTACTCGTGCGTTGAAGTACTCACAGTCAGCAGTACTCGTAGTAGAGGCAACAGCTATCATTTCAATACATTTTTGTATTTTTAACTGTTATCACTAGAAAGGGAATAACGTATTTATTCTAAATAAAAAAATTATGAATAATACAAATAACTGGACACTCCATGTAGAAAGCATGGGACCACGTCGTAAAGGCGAAATTTTTGTTGTTGTGAAGGGCCCCGCAGCACATGCTACGGGCGCACTGCAGCCTTGAGGCCTATTGTGCAACCCTGTGATGAAGATGATTAGTTTTTTCGTTTTTCCCTGTAATGGAGCAAGGGTGGAATGAAATTGAGAGGAGAAAACCGAAGTATTCGGGGAAAACCCTGTCCCAGTGCCACTTTGTCCACAATAAATCCCACGTGGACTGACCCGGGATCGAACTCTGGCCTCCGCGGTGAAAGGCCGGCGACTAACCGCCTGAGCCATGGCACGGCCTAAAGGCGCACTTAGAAAAATAATTAATTGTACACCAGGAGAAACAGGACACTTTGTTCACCCGAAATTAGGATGGAGGGGAATCATGCATGATGACACAAAATTGACGTGATCATGACGATAGTGATGACTTTTGAGAACTTTATGTAGAATCAGTTCTTACTATCCACAAAAGAACTGCACATCGTGATGACTTCTTTCCTGGATGGTGCCCTTGACAGTAAACAATACAGCAAAAAGAGTCCTCTAACTGCACACATGAATCACGTGCAGCATGTTTTTGTCGCCCACATAGTGGATCCGGGTTCAAGACCCAGGATCTGTGGTGTCGAACTGTGTTCGAAAACCCTTTCTCGGGTATCTAACGATTCGTTTGTCATGTCATATAAAGTAATATCATGTCGCCCCTGTTTTGTAAAAAAGGCGCTAATTCCCTATTTGATATAGAGTGGGTTTTCCCCTTTTTACAAAATGGGGGCGATGTCTTGTAACACCAGGCATTGTATGCCTTAAGCAAAAAATAAAGCTGATACTTGACACGCTTATGACATGTTAGTGTAGTGGGTCGCGGTACTTCTTGGTGATGTAGATATTATTTATATACTTTAAGCTGAGATGTTTTAGTTCCTTAAAGCTTAGACCTTCATTTGAACTTGTAATGTTAATCTGGAAGGTTCCGTTATACGGGATTTGTAAGCTCGGGTAAGATAAGTAAGAAAAGCGCGGTGAAATTTTATGATAAATCATTGTGTGGGTGTGTCATTTGGAAAAAGAGAAAGATGGAAATCTGATAACCCTTTAAAGCCTGGTGGTTAGTATGTTTACCGCCTGATTTAACACTAAAACCTCCGCATTTTGTCCACACAATGTATTTATGTGTACAGTGTGATTCTTACAGTAACCAACAGTACTTCCCTATATAACATTCACGGATTTATCTTTTTTAATGGACGCAGACTCTGTTGCCAGTGAGGTTTGAACTGAATGTTTATATGTAAAGTGGATTAATTGTGGTCTGCAAGGTGTTCAGCCTGAGCTCAGGTAAAATCTTGAATGCCCGATAGCTTTAAGATTGGTAGACAGGTGAAACTGACTTCTAATGATGTCCTGTAAGCCACTTGGGTGTTAGCGGTATTCAGACTTCGGAATCTACTCCCCAGTTATGTATGTCATTGTTTTTTATGATTTCTGTAGTTTTACTCAGTCTTTTGTCACTACTGCCGTGATATTACCAAGAAGCATAACACGAGTGCTTCCTCCCTGTGTCTTCGTAACACAATTCATAACGATCATGCCATTTCTTATTCATTGTGCGCAACCGAAGCACTTGACACAGTGACGGTAGACCAACGGAGAGGAACGTTGGGGGGGGGGGGGGGATCACTGAGGACGCTATACGGATATGTTTTATGTATCAGATTTTATGACTTCCTGCTGTGTGAGAACAAGGAGTAATGAGTTGTGACCTGAACACATGTGCGTCATGTCTAAATTCAGAAAAAGGAAAATAATGATGTGAGGCAAATCAATAGCCATTTGACTATTGGTAACTGCGTAATTATTATGATATTAAACTGAGTCACAATACTATTATTTGTCACTTCCTTGTCTCCCTAAATCTATCCGTCAATCCGTCCTTCCGTCTGTCCAGCCATCCATGTCTACCTACCTACCTACATACCTACTACCTATGTACCTCTTGTTTCACCCATTATTACTTTTTTCTCCATCATTGTACCACCATTATTCTTGTTCTCTGTTGTTTAATCCTCCCTTACAAACCTACTTACTTTCACTCAATCATAATTGAAAACATATTCTGTAATAAAACACATGGAACGTTTTAATTTCGCTCGCAGTGAACAATGTGACATACCACATTATGTGAAACCTAAATACATTTTTAAAGATATATTTCGATAAATGTTTCGGGTAAGTGTTGTAGCCTTTAACCGTAATGGGTTCTCGTATTATGTAACACAGCGATAAGAAAAATGAGGCCCGCGGTTGCATGCCGCCCTTCTAATGTACATTGCGGCCAGCAATCTAATTTCAGAAACACGAAACGAAAAGATGTGAAATTCGATGAATAATAATTTTATCCGCATTCGTACAAAAACATTATTTGTACATACGTTGTGTTATTGACAGTGCAACGTACTTTGATACCAAAACATAAACAGAAGTTCCATCTCACATAAAAGTAACCGTCACACTACTTGGCTTCGTTGGTTATAGGCTTAGGAGCCGGAAAGTGAAGTGGTGATTGAATGCAAGCACTTGACAACACAACGTATGTCTCGAAGTGCTACTGTCATAGAAGTCTCTATCTCTTTCATTGCTGTTGTTTTCTCAGTCACAGTCAACGACTGAATGGGAAAGGTCGGTGACAGCAGAGATACATGTAAGGACTTATTAGGTAGGGTTAGTTTCGTATTTTTTACGTTTAATTCAACGTTTTGAAGATTACTTTCAAATAAGTTTGACCGCCCCAGTATTGGCACTATTGACGATAGAGTTTTATCATTAATGGTACTTAGCCAACAAAATATAGGTGTTATTTATAATGTGGTCCGCATATATTTTTTCTCGTGATTTGGCCCTTGTATCCAGAAGGTTGCTCGCCACTGTCACAGCTGCCCATCAGTTACTAACAAGTACTATGTATATAAATGGTTATGTTGTAACGATATAAGATGTAATAGTCGTAACCTATTTTAAGCCACTGATCCAGCATTTTGTGGGAGGAATTTCGAAGAAATATAAACGTCCTTAATTTGATTTTCCGGTGCGTGGGCCGAATCGAACGCAGTACATCCCAGACATGCAGGAGGAATGCTAACCACTGTATAAGGATATTCGGCGGTCAGGAAGCTTTCCATGATGTCAGTCTGGCGTTCATATGGCACGTGTTTGGCCAGCTTTCCTTCCTTAAGAAAAGAAAACAGGCTTACTTGCTCATCTCGTTGTTTGTTTGTTTGTTCGTCGGTTTCAATTTTTGAATCAGTTTCACGAAACTTATTATGAACTTTGAGACATTACAGGCCGTTTCAACGCCATGCGTTAAAGTTGCTGCCATCATGACTAGAATATGAGCAGCACAATCGAGAAAACAGGGTTTGATACCCGGCATAGGCAAAACACTTTTTTTCTTTTCCCACAACGTCCACACCGGCTCTGAGGCTCACTCAGCCTCCTGTGTAATCATTGCCGGGGACTATGGCATTATGTGGCCGGAGCATGAAGTTGACGACTTGTCTCTATTTAGTACCAAGGTTAAGAATTCTTGGAACTATTCTTCCAATCCATACGTCTTCATGGCACGGTATTTAATTAAGTACATGGACTAGTTTACCTTTACACTTTACCTTTAGTAATAATAACATGGCGAACGTGCGAACTTCTAAAGCGACTCTGAATATGTAGGGTCGTTATTTTATGTGACAACTAGAGGCTGTCACTTCGTGTCGGCTCTTTATCGTATTAACGTAGCCCGTACACCCGACCGCCACTCGCGCGGCAGAGTAGCGGCGGGAAGTGACAGACGATATTTTTGAGATAAAATAATGATCCTGTATTATTCTGACGTGCTGTGTGCAATACATATTGGAAAAGTATGGAACTTTATTAACGTAAATTTTAGGAATGCTGGAACTAGGTTAGTGAAATCTGATATGTCGATAGGCTATAAACGTAAAAGGTAAAGGTAAAGGTCACCCTAGAACAGGCCATGAAGGCCCAGAGGGGGAGTAGAGGTATAGCTCTACTCTTTCTTTAACCTCGGTACTAGATGGGGGTGGGTGGTCAGCGCCACGCCCGGCCGCTTTACCCCGGGAAAGAGACCCGGTATCCATTTTATAGTAGGCTGGGTGGACCCCAGGGCCAGTCTGGACGGGTGCGGAAAATCTCGCCCCCACGGGGGATCCCCGGACCGTCCAGCCCGTAGCGAGTCGCTATACCGACTGCGCTATCCCGGCTCACAGGCTATAAACGTACCTACACAATTTGTATGAAGGCTGTTTAGATATCACGAATTAAAAATATGGCGACAATGCGGAACTCTGTGCTAATGTCCAACACAATATAACTGCAAACTAACCTTAAATACTTCTTCCGTCTTAAAATGAGAGGAAACGCTTCGATTTCCTTACAGTGTAAATAGTAGTGTATATTATTATGTTATTATTATTATTATTATTTTGCTGTACTATTTTTTACATTGATGCTTTATTACCATATGGTATACATATTAATAAAATGTGTAGGCCTATATTTTATATACGTAATCATATGTTCTAAATTGTCATAATCCATGTATTCCGAGCTCTTCGGTAATTCGAGGCAATCTTGGTTTCATTCTTCTCGAACTATCGAGATTCTGCTGTAAATACGTAGGTACGACTGGATAGCTATGGAGTACGAAAAGAGGATAGGAAATCCGTGTTTCTTACCGAGATAGGCAAAGTGTTGATCGTCATACGGTAAACTGAAAATAGTGTGTGTGAATTCCAAACGGCGCTAGAAATAGATCATAAATGCCTTGTTTCCTCATTCGTTTACGGGGAAATCCCTGACTAAATACGTTCTTAGGCTCAGGAGAGAAGCAGTCACGCGGATGACGCATAGCGCGGTGTTTGTACTTGGCCTGCCGTGTAGATCTGAACCTGCAAATAGAAACTTGCAACAGCAGGACTGTGTTTTTGCTGTCGAGTTGGTCTAGACTCGCAAATGTAACGGTAAGAGCAGTCTTACTCACCTCTGATATAATTTTTTACTTTATTTACCGACACTCTCTCAAGAGCACAAATTATAAGCCTGTAGCGTCAGATTGGAGATGTTAACTGCCTGATGGGTTCCGAGGGATGTTGCAGGAAGCAATCGTCTCATGGTTCAAGATACTTGCCTGGAAGAGCACATTTTTATAACCAGGACGGTATAGATAATGTTATTCACCAACTAAATGCACCTGTTTATAAAATACTAAAATATTCTAAAAATGTTTGATAAAAAGCCCCGACATGTTTCGGCCCACCAATGAGCCATGCTCAGGGGGTCACAACTGACTGTTCTCAAAACACATACATATGTAATCCTCTGTAGAGGTATATGGTCAACGTTTGATCTCACCAGTCTTATTTTATCACTCTGTCAATCGATGTATTTTAAAACACTTCCTATAGGTTATGCACTATATTATTGTATCACTTACACACTCATTATTGTTTATAGTGTACTTTAGTTGCTGTGGAAACGTATTTGCATATATATAGCCACTTGTTTCACTTATGTCTGTGTTGACACTGTTCGTTCGTATTGAATTCCTAAGTTGTTACGTAGATTCCTGGGCATCATGTTAAATGTGTGGAAAAATGCGGATGTTTATGAATGCATGTTCACCGGAGGAGCCTGGTATTGTAGCACTTACAATGTGGGTTTTCGTTCTTGAGTACACTAAACGTGTAGTGTGTGCGTCGTGGTTGAGTATGCAGTGTTTACTGCGCGGTACGAGCGGAATCTTTTAAACATGATTCAGGGTAATTTGCCCAGGCGGTTTGTCGCCGGTCTATCACCGCGGAGACCCGGTATTGATCCCAGGTGAGTCTATGTGAGATGTATGGTGGACAAACGGGCACTGGGACAGGTTTTTTTCCGAGTACTTCGGTTTTCCCCTGTCGATATCATTCTACCAGCGTTCCATACTCATCTTCATATACGTTGCTGCTACCAGAAGGACAACGGGAACCTTCCAAAAAGCAATGTTCTTTCGAAAATCGGGGAGCATTGGATACAAAAGTACTTTCATTGTTTTTCTCTAAAGTGTTAAGAATATTGTACTGTATGTTTTAAAACAAAATCGCGTGAAGTATAATACACACACACACACACTTGGAACATCCTTACAAATACATTCTAATTCGTCATTAATCAGTCTACAATTCAACGCTATGGGTCCGAATCCCACTGAGCATCCGCTCACGGTCCGCCCACGATGAGGGAAATATTTCTGCCGGTATTTAAATGCTTCTGTTCATGACCGTACCGTACCTTGAATGTCATGGTTGGTGTGGACACTTCAATTCCTACGCAGTAAAGACTCTTTGACAGGCTCTTGGCTGGAACGTGACTGCCCCTGTAGAGTTATAGAGTGAATCGGGAGACATGTTCTGAGATACTGCGTCGTAAAATAAACAACAAACACGCAAACTTTCTGTTCTTGTTTGGGGTTTTCGTGTCGACACACTTAGTAGTTGAGTCTATAGACCTGTGTTGTCAAATGGCGGGATATTAGGGAATGATAATTTGGAAAGCATGTGCAAGGAAGCCCTCGTGGCCTGATGTGAGGTGCCCTCAGGGTGTGAACTGTGAGACGTGAGTCAAAGTGGCAGCTCATGACCAAGCAATTAGTAAAAAGTATTTTAAAAATAAAAATTTGAAGGAAGAAGTTGACAGTAAATGCCGGTTGTGTAAACAACATGAAGAAACTATTAACCACCTAACCTCAGGATGCTCCGTTTTGGCGAAGAATGAGTTCTTAGTGAGACACGATGAAGTTTGTGCACATTTACATTATTCAGTATGCAAAGCACTAGGTATCGAAACGACAGACAAAGGGTACACACACCCCCCCCCCCCACACACACACACACCAAACCAGTATGTGAGCATGAAGATGTGACAATGTTATGGAATCGAGGGGTACACACAGAAGGTAAGGGCAAGTAGGCCAGATATAATAATTAATAAAAAGAGGAAACATGCATACTATTAGACTTGGTAATACCAGCGAACAGAAATGTCACGCAAAAGGAAGCAGAAAAGAAATTAAATACAAGACTTTATGTATAGAGATACAACGAATGTGGAACATGAGATATATGGTTATACCGGTAATAATTGGAGCCACCGGAATAGTAACAAAAGGTTTAATGAAAAATGTGGTAGCCATACTGGGAAAATATTAATAATTCACTACAAAAGACAGCCATACTTGGAACAGCACACGTAATACGGAAAGTATTGCAGTCTGAAACGTCAAGTCTGAGCGGTAAGAATCAACATTAGTTCAAGAGGAGAAGTACCAGGGAAAAAAGGTGTATGACAAGAGACAACGAAATAATAATAATAATAATAATAATAATAATTTGAAAGAAGAGCTTACAAGAATATGGCACCTGAAAGCGGCCTATATAATACCACTAGTACTGTCCAAAGGGGCATATTTCCAAACAAATTACACGAAAGTTTAAAACTGCTTAATATCCGCTCTGATCTGTATATTCAAATGCAGAAAGCAGCAATACTTAATACATGCCGTGTAGTCAGTTTTTGGCAGAACAGTGAGTAAGAAGTGCTTGGTCAGCGAGACCCGCACTCTTTTGAACACAAGCTAAACTGCTGTGAAGTAAGGAATGAGGCTGACAGTAAATGATAACTGTGTTGTGGGATCTTGAGTTATATAATGCCGTGTACCGGTTCATGGTGAATGCTGAGAAACGAAAGCTTAGATTTTGATTTCAGGCTTCCGCCGCGATGTTGATGAAATCTGTGGTCTTCTGGGTTATTACACGGCGTCGTGTGGTAATTGTTTACCGACGTTTCGGGACAACGTATCGGTCTTTTCCTACTGGGAATCTTGACCCGTGGGGATGGGACCGATACTTTGTCCCGAAACGTCGGTAAACAATTACCACACGACGCCGTGTAATAACCCAGAAGACCACAGATTTCGAAAGCTTAGATGACCAGCTGACTAGAGAGACAATGACTTTCACAAAGAGGCTGCCAGCCAACTTGTATTTGGCACTGAATAGAAGCAATCTACTCGTATTAGACGAATTGCTACAGCAACCAGCCTTTAAAGCGATTGAATGGTGAAGTCTAACCAGTGCAAACATGCATGATCCTGCTCTGCGTCTGACCCGCAGAGCAGGAACCAAGTCTTTGACCAGCAGAGGCAGAATAAATATGATTTGTAGTTTTGTGTCCGAAGTTCAACAACCAGATGTTTATTTGCCACGATAATAGGAATGTTTTTCAACGCCATTGTGTTAATATCGGCTGTGGGGTCCATTCGTTCTCTTATCCATTGCTTGCTGGGAAGGTAAAAGGAAAACTGGCAAGCTGGCAGTTCACCTGCGGTCTAGGTGAAGTTAGGAAGGCATGAATGAAGCATCTGTTTTCACGCTTCTTTTCGCCTTCATGGCGTTGGATAACCTTTTCCTATGGTATGTAAATTAAGTAGATCTATCAGCTATAATAACAAGCAAGCAAGCAAACAAACAAACAAACAAACAAACCTCATGCAACTGAGTTATTTTTGAGAAGCTAAAGAGTTCCTGTGTTAGTCAAGAATTTCCCGCGTTTGGCGGAACACGAGTGTTCATGGCATGTTCACAAGAGCCCGCCACGTCTCCCTGCCCTGAGCCAGATTAATCCAGTCCAGTCTGTCTCACCCTGTTTTATTAAGATCCATTTTAATGTTATTAACTCATCTTTGCCTAGGTATTTCAAGCAGCCTCCTTGCAGATCTGTCACCTGTGAATAAGGCACATGAGGAAAATTTACTTTACAGGAATGCAGGGAACTTGTCATATAATCCATACTAAAATCCTAATGGGAAAAGAGCTTGTTAATTTTCAGGTAAATCTCTTGTAGATGAAAGGAACGAAAAAAATTTGATGAATAGAAAAGTACTAAAGGTTCTACGGCTAAAAGCGATAAATACATATAATACAAAATCAATAAACATTTGCATCGCTGGTTGGGAAGTCGTAATCATGATTTTGGTAGTGGGCTCTTCATTAACGATAATGGCAAGGAAACTAAAGTTGTTAGAACTAATCGTAAGGGATGCTGTTCGTTTAAAGCAGAAATAATTGCAATAAACCTAGCCGGAAAACATCTAGATATATCGACTTCCAAATAACACATTTTTCTCTTGCTCATCGGGAGCTCTCTTAATTCTCAGTTACCAAAAAACTTCTCTATCGATTCTCAGACAGTTGAGAAGGAAACAGCCAACAATACCCACAAACTACATAAGGACAGCTTCTTTAGTTCCCGTTTTATACCACCACATATCGGCCTATTAGGACATGAAAGAACCGACTTCCAGTTGCCACGCTGGAACAGGCTGCGATAATTCTGGACTGAACTCAGGTATTGATACCCGGAGAGAATAATATTCTTTGGCACCTCTTGTCGAACGGTTTGTGTAACAGAATACTCTGTAATTATATTCTGGCTAAGGGTTGTTTTCATTTCTTTTCCTTCGGTATTCGACAATGTCAGTTACGTTTGGATCCTTGTATAATCACAAATTTCACCACCATTTGTAGTTTATTACTATAAATCAGCATTATTTTTATGATGATATGTTGAACATATAAAGAGCTTTGTTCACATTCTAATAAGTTTCACATTTTAAATACAATTTTTAATCACACATTATACCGGCATGTGATATTAAGATGTGTTTTTACGTGCTTTGTAATCGTCTTCATAACCATACAAATTTTTCCTTAAGCAGTGCTATTTTGAACAGCTGTCCAGTAGTTAATTTTTAGGCGTTCCTGACGAAGTAAAAAAAAAGAACACCTTATGCGGATACTCGTCCTTCCGTCCGCCCGCTTGTGACCTAGTATCAACGATCAGACCGTATATCGGACTGCCGTGAAAGTCGGCGTAGGAGTTCTTCACAAAAATTGTTGGGTAAGCATGAGTTTTTTTGAAACTCGGTCTAACGATAGCCATACTATATTCTAGGACGTAAGTGGATTTCTATCCACACGTTTTGATTTCTTAGCCGATTTGGGTGAAATTCTGTACAGAAGATCTTCACTTAATGCTGTTAAGTGTGCATGCTTTTCGTGAAATGGGTGTAGTTTAAGCCATACTTTACTTATGGACGTACATTAAATTTTGCCAGTAAGTTTTATATACTAAAGTAAAGTTCTCCCTAGAACGGGCCATGAAGGCCCAGAGGGGGTGGTAGAGGTATAGCTATACTCTTTTTCTAACCCTGGCACTAGATAAGGTGGGTGGTCAACTCTACGCCCCGGCCGCATTATCCCCTGGAAAGAGACCCGGTACCCATTGTATAGGAGGCTGGGTGGGCCCCAGGGCCGGTCTGGACGGCTGCGGAAAATCTCGCCCCTACCGGAATTCGATCCCCGGACCGTCCAGCCCGTAGTGAGTCGATATCCCGACCCACATTACTTTTTATATATGAATTTTATTTGAAAAAATCTTCGGTAAGGAAGTTTGCCACAAAAATTATTGCGAGTATGAATTTTGTGTAAATCGGCGCCCTGAAAGTCGTACTTTGCTAAGGGGTGTAAATGATATATTTCCATACTGTCCACATTTAATGCCCCATTTTGGTAAGATACGCTATAAGAGGTTTTCACGTAATACTGTTGAGCAGTTATGAGTTAGTTAAAATCGACGCAGGGAAGGCTATGCTGTGCTTATGGGTGTAAATCAAATTATGCTTACGCGTGTACCGTGAAACTGTATGGCATTTTGAAAGTAAAGAACACCTGGGAAGTCTGTGTACTGCGTCAAGGAGTACACCATTTGCAGTCTTATTGTTTCAGTAAAAATGAGACTCAATAAACTCTGCGTATTTTGTGAAGTTTCGTTTTGCTCAAAATTCCAGGACCATGTGTCGAACAGCACTGATGTTGCTTTCATTTTAAAATTTCGCGCAGTAGTCATGTTTTTTAGTGACACTAAATTAGAAAGTCTCGCTGTGAGATATCTTTCCCAGCTGAATGTTCATACATTCGCCAGGCATGGTCAGTTAGTGTCTATGACGCTAATGCCCGTGATTGAATCACTGAATTGTATGACTCGCATTGTGATTGGGAAAAGAGAAGAGGGGTGACGATTGATTAAAATCTGACAGGAAATTTTGTGTTACACCTGGAAATTCATGTGGGTGAATTAGAGTGCCATAGCATATGAGATGCGAATCTCTGGTCTACCAACTACAGCGGTAAACGATTTGTAGCATTACTGGTTTTGTAAACTTTTGCACAAAGCTTAGCTGAACAAATCCTCACTACAAAAAGAGGTTAGGATGTACCTTCGTACATAAATGTCAATACGTAGTAAAGTTCCTCCCGTAAAACATTCAGAGTTTTTATTAACACTCTTATCTTCCTGTGGCGTTTATATTCATGTACACGGTGTTGTCAAGAGATGGATCTAGCTCAGCGGACTCATCTTAACACCAACGAATTAATAAACAAATCGGAGAATGAAGCAGATTTGCGATAATTTAACGAGTACGAGCAAGTGAAACCTTTGGCTGGGAGATGAGAATTGCGTTTGTTCAGGCGTAGTGCTTTGGGTACGTCTTGCGGTGGGATGGGATTAATATGCTACGTACACATTGGTATTTCACGAGTGATTTTCATCAGTTACTTGAGATTAATGCGAATATGCAGTTACAGTATGTGTAGTTTATGGATATCTGCAACTTTTGATACCTTTGTTCCTCGGTAGATCTACTTCGTGAGTTTTTCCCAAAATGTATCTACGACCTTAATTAAATTGTGGCTTAAAACGCATTAAAAAAGAACGGAAGTTGCACATACTGCATGAAGTAGTGTTGTGGTGTTACTGAAATGTTACGTGATAAAGGTATAAAAGTAATGTTGTCATTGTGCATGCCATGAAGGCGTAAGGGGGAGTAGAAATATAGCTCCACTCATTCTCAACTTCGACACTAGATGGGAGTGAATGGTCAGGATCCCGTCTTGGCCGCTTTACCTCCTGGGACTGAGCCCCGGTACACATTGGGTAGGAGGTTGGGCAGGCCCCAGAGTCGATCTGGAGCATTTGTAGAAGAGAAAATCTGTTACCGCTGCCGGGAATTTTCCATAGTTGTCCAGTCTGTAGCCTAGAAGCTGTACCGACTATGCTATCCCAACTCCCGGAGTATTATTTGGCAGGGAGTATATTCTAATTTTAGGTCTATTAGCGTGGATTCACATAGCTGGGGGAATTCCGAGAAGTCTTATCAAGCATAGACACCAGATTGGCTCTGATAGTTGGGTTCCATGTACGTAATATCCGTAAAGAAACTGTCAATACACGTATAAGTAAAAGGAAGGGGTACGCTGTGAAGACGCATGAAGGAGTATATGTATAGCTCTATTCTTTCGTAACCTTCGGCTGTATTCGGAGTTACGTGCTCAGCTTCACGGCACTCCTGCTTTACTTCCGGAACAATACCGGTGGATACCAGAGTCGGTGTGGAAGCGGTGGAGAAGAAAAAATCCCCCCCCCTCCCCATGAAATCGGACCCAGAATCCCCGGTCGTCCAGCCCGTATACATAGCACGACGTATACAGCACGGCAGTTTCTTTGCTTGAAAATGGCCAGCTCGAAGGCGTTTGTTGTAGACTGTTAAAAACGTGGCTACACTTTGGAGCAGTAATACTGCATGTTAAACATTGTAACTGTGATTGGTTTCCTGATGTACTCGTAAATGTGAATGCACTTTTGTAGCATACGAAACGAGCCAAACGTGTAGATTAATGTTGTATTAAACAATAGGTTTACATTGAATAAATATTAAGTATACGGTCTTCTGGGATGTGACGCTGTGTTGGGAATATGGGTATCAGAATTTCGGAGGAACCTGCGGTCTCCATTTTCAGGGTGGGAGATTATGTAATTTCTTTATTATAACATTGACGCCAAAGTCGCCATCCAGTGGTTGGCACTTACGCTTCCTGCTCAGGAGGTTTCGCTTTCGAATTTCTGCTGAGAGGTTGTCTGTCTGGACAGAAAATGCTCGATGTTTCCTCATTCCCTCCAGCTAAATGCCCGGATAGTACCTGAAAGTAGGCAGCAACCGCTTCTTTCCGATTACTCATTAAAAACTTTATTATTGGACACTATAATATTGTTACATGAACCACAAATAAATAAATTTAGTACAATGCAAAGGTAAAGCTATCCCAATTGAGGCCTGGACAGGCCCTAGGGCTGTGGGAGTTTGAGGCTCCCAGAATATCCGGACAATCGGCACACGAAGGTGCAAGGTTGTCAGCCCTACGCACCGGCCTCCTTTACCGCCCAACAGATATCCCTGGTACTAATTTCTGTTAAAGGCTGAGTCGACCCCAGGGCCGTAGTGCGGCAGGAAAATGAAAAATCCCAATAACCCCATCGGGAATCGAATCGCTACCATCGGGCTTGTAGCGCAGTGCCTCAACTGCGCCACCGCATACGGCACATAATCAGTACACATTTATGTTCACTAAGAGGTTCAGAAGACCAGTAAGTGACATTAATTGAGGGACATTGGTGGTTTATAGAGGCTGACCGGAAAAGTTAGAGTACTGTCTTTATGAGGGGCTATATGTTTCTTGGTCAAGATCCGTAATTCCTGCTAACTATGTCTCATAGTGTTTGAGCCTACGTGTCTGCCAGCACTTAGTGAGCTATGACACGTGCAGTACGCATCTGTTTCAGATGCATACTGGACTTCCCCATTTGTTGAGTTTTCTGTTGGGATTGAATAAAGGAAATGGTTTAAAGGCTGTCACACTGCCTAATCGATGCCTGCCGATAATAGTCTTGAGGCTGAGCGTATACAAATGTAATGATTTATGAAAGGCACAGTTTAGTACTTCCGATATTAAGTTTTAGTTAAAAAATTGCCTTATCTTAGTGCACTTCCTTGGTTCCTTTTCTATTCTTTAGAGATGGCGGAAATGTGTCTTTTACTGATCTTATCAAACGAAATTAATTCAGACCACAGTGCCAGTATTTCAAGTGTCATATGTCTGTCTCTTGGAAAAGTAATGGTACAGAAACTGGTAGTTTGGCAGGAAAACAGCCATCGTACGAAGTAAACTTCAGATCCTTGTCGTTAATCTTTTGTCAACTATGCTGCGTCTTGTATAGACGCTATGATTAAGGAATGGCATGATAGTTACGTGCTGCAAAGTTAAAGGATGGTTGAGATTGATTGAGGAGTGATTATCTGAGGCCCTTTTGAGTCGAGGCTCTTGTATGGGGGGGGGGGAGTCTAGTCATGGTCTGAGTCTATTGGTTGTTAGGCGTGCTGTGTTCAATGTACCTGAGGCAATTGTCATTCTTCCTCACTGCACAATACTGCATCCATTTCGTCCCGAGATTTGAACTCTGGGAATTTAATTGCTCAGACACTGGATCGGTTACAGCGTTTGAGTATGCGATATAGCCATGCTGAGTATCAGGATTCCAACATTTCGCAGTCCTTATAAAACAGATCAATGACTAATAATTTTATTTTCCACAAATCAAGGGAATGTAAATTTTTCATAATAAAATAGTAATTGACCCCAGAGGAGTTTGAAATTAATACTGTCTGATACCTTACCCACAGGACTTTTATCTAGAATTAGTATGGACTCAGTCTTATTCTTTTATACAGATACGTATTTAAGAAATATATTTCTGAGTTACTGCATTAGTTTACTTTGCAGTGTAAGGTTTTCTGTCCAGTTAGTCAGTTCTGTGTCCTACATTGTAAAATCATGTGTACAACTTATAGTAAAATCATGAATCATCCCCACAAGGAATAGGCAGTACAGCATGGAAGTCAAATAAACTCTTATGACATCATCCTTCTTGGATTCGTCAGTGTCCTTCGCCACTCATCCTTTACATCCGGCTGGTGTCGTGCACCTTAAGATGGGCCTATTCTTCATTGGCACTTTTTGTGTTACAGTATGAGAGCACAAACCACTTTGGCTTAAAGAACCGCCAATTAAGTTTTGTATTCAGATCTTTTTCTTGCAAAGAAAGTTTTCCCCATCGAGAAATTTCTCAAATGCAGTGCCTCTTGTACAGCCTGTACATTTCATCGATGATAAGACTACCGTTTAGATTGGTGTCACTTTTTGCAGTATGTCATTTTGAAGAGTTTTTTTTTCAATACAGATCTTGTTTGCAAGTGCATCACCTGTCTCTGATCTTTACGTACATATTCCTTAGGTGCAATATTTCAGCAAAAGACCACTAAAATGAAGCCATACAATATAAATGCGGCAAACAAAACTAAGAATAGTATGTGTAAACAGCAGTAGGTACACTTCCTGCAATTTATTACTAAGAATAAAAGTTCGACTTTATTGGCAGTTCTAATAAAATATTCTATCAGCCTAATATGGAGTACGATTTTATATGGCATGCCTTGTCTTTCCATTAATAAAATACAAAAGTTTCCCTTTTATTTGTTATAAATTATTCAGTTAGAATTATTGGTAACATAAAGTGATAGAACATGAAAAATTGGATACGTAAGTGCCAAAAACTCAAAAGCGTATTTTTTAGTTTTAATATATTATTTTTATGGAAATGTGATTTTATGCTATTACCTGTGACTGGTTTTGTTATCGGATCTGTACAGAACAGTGTAACATTTTTAAGTAGCCTGTAGTATTAGGGTTGAATTGTTATGAAGATTGATTAAATGAAGAAGAATGAAACAGGCAAAGTATGTAACAGGCATAGTACAAAAAAGGGGTAGGAAGTTTCAGTTGACAGACCTCATAGGAATAGGCCGGTTGCAGGGGCGCAACTGGGAGGGATGCAGTGTTGCAATCGCCGCAGGTGGTAGAACTCAAGGAGCGGCAAAATGGATGGCAACATAAATATCTTAAATGAAAAAAAAATTATTTCCAGCGGTGAACAGATTTTAAATAATTGAAACAAATAGAAGGAAATTCAATAAATAATTGTAATTTTGTAATGTTCGTAATTTCTGTTAGGGCGATATTGTCGTTACTTGTCCCGGCCCCCAAAGAACCTAGCTATGCCAAAGGTCATTTTGGAAGCATAAAAAAAGGGGATCATATTAACATTATATTTTACCAGCGCTGTGAAGACATGAAATGCAAATACGCAAAGAACATAAAATGTGCAATGTAAATATTTGTTATGTGTGGTAGAAGATTATCAGTACTTAGCTTCGAAATGCTTTGTGGATTTATGTGAGAATACAAGGAAGTAGCACTTAAAATTGACACAGAATTGTGCTAAGAGTCTAGTGTGCAATCTTTTCATTTTCCCAGTTAGGAAGAAGCGGATGTATGTTGAGAGGTGGTTTTCTGGACAATACACGTCAAGGAACAGCATAAAATATTTTTCTAACTTCTTATTTCCCTCCTGTTAACTCGTAAGTTCCATCTTATTTCTGTTCTCAGTGGTTTCTTCCGTCTCCTTTTATTCTCCTTCTAATTCCCTTTCTCGTCCCCCTTCCCTTCCTTTAGTGTTCTTCTCTGCTCTTGTCGTCATCTTCCTCCTCATATCCTCTTCCTGTATTCCTGGCTCTGCGATCTGGATATGAAAGTTGTATAACATTTCTGTGATTAGGCATCACGCGTACATTGAAAGACTCCCGTTGCTTTTGCAAGCGGAAAAGTCGGATTCAGAGAAGACTAGGCGGGGTATGTAACGCCTGGTACAGAGTGGAGGGGGCATATCTCACGTGTTTATAAGGGGCATACACGACCGAGTGGGTTTTTATGGAACAGATTCTGGTATTGAGAATTGTTTGTGACCATGAAGCCGTTGTTGAAGTTGAGAAACCATGAAACGAAGGAGTTTCACTGTGAACGTCTACAGAATTCGAAAAATGCAGCAGAGGTATGGCCAGTATATATCGTAGCTATTTCAATGATTTGTTATCTTTTGGGTCGGTAAATTAGTAGCCGTTTTACGGGTACACGTATTTTGTGCATATCTTACTGTAGAAATAATCGCCTATATACAGGCCTGTTCGTAATTCTAGCTAGTATGTATAAAGATGTTTATTTATGATGTAAAAATTAATCCTTGCATATTTACGATATAAAAATTAATCGTTATATTTGATATTAAAATCGAAGAGACGAAAACTCGACTTGAAAATCGGCAAGTGTTATAATTCTACTAATTATTTAGAAATGTAATGATTTCACAGAAATGTACCGCATTGTGAGGTTGGTAAGTGAAGTAAAAATCGTATTGAGATTGAAATCTGCCTGCAAAACACTAACTATTGAATTTATAAAAGGAAACGAAAGTAGAAGATGCAGTTTATGATAAAATATTTTATTCAGGCACGTTCAAATAATGGTGTAATGTACATAACGGTCTATACTTCGGCTAGCTGCATGAATTAAAACGCAGACTGGCATCAGTAGTCCTCGGACCACAGGTTGGCAAACACAGCTATTTCCTTGCACCATTTCCGTTAAGTTACCAAAAGAGGCGTTGTGTATAGCGACCAGGTATGAGCTGGATGAGGGGCAAATAAATTTTTATCGAGTGCCAAAGCGTCCATACCGACTCTGCGGCCCACAAATCCACCTATTCAATAGGCACCCGTTGCTGTTTCCTCGGGCTAAAGCTGCCGGGGCGTGAAAGTTGACTACTCATTTCCGTCTAGTGTCGAGTCTTCGGAGTGGAGCTATATCTACAACAAAGCCGTATGCATTCATGGTGAGCACCGAGACAACTTTACATTTCCAGAGGCGTTCTTTCTTCATCGCTGTAATAACCTGGAATTTCAGAGCATAGGTTATATTCGGTACGTACATAAAGCAACTGTTCTGCGCCTGCTGGTACAGAGCATAATTGCGTGCCTGTGTAACATGTAAGAGTATTAGGAATTTAACATTGAGGTGTATGTTTATGGAATTAAATGCAGGGAGTAAGAAAGACTGCTATTTTCTGCATCTTCAGATGATCAGAGCACGATACCGTAGCTTTATTTAATTTCATGAACATGTTCATACGTCTTCAGGCTATGGTCTTTTGTGCTGACACCGTGTGACATGGGTCCGTGTCACACTTCCTATATTGCGTGGCCGCGTATTCACCTCCCTCCGACCCTGAAAATGGAAGCAGCAATGTGTGTCATATTTACCCGCAGAATGGGCTGCGATCTCGTTTAGAAGTATTGCTAATTTCTTTAGAGCCAAGCCAAAAGAAACTTTTTGCAGTCAACATGACGTTTTATAAAACACAGGAAACCGATAAACGACATTACAATTTCAGAAAGGAAGATTTTCTAACATCATCGCAATGTGTACTTAGTCTGTACTGCTGTACATTGTCAGTAAATGTAATTGCGTCCTACTCTTTATTTGGCAAGTAGAAAAAATGACAGAGCCTCTGTTATTTGGCGTAGTACTTTTCGTTATTAAAATTCGTACATAAGATAATCAAATGAAGGACATTTAATATAGGTAATGTATTGGAGGAGACGAGCTATTTTGAGATAGAAACACCTATTTAATTGAAATTCAGTTGGAAATCGAAGTCCGACTTTGGAATTATTTTCGTCCATTTTTTAGATTAAATTACATGCTTGTCATTAATCGTTTTTACTCCCAGTACACGTGAATGCAGTCGCATCTGTTGTTTGATCATTGATCGAATTATTTTGTTATTTTAATCATTACGTTGGCAGTATTCACAGTCTTCTTGGACTTATTTTCAGAATAACGACTACCACTATGACACCTGTTACTAATACTTAATTTATAATAGTGGATGGTTGTCTTTATGACAGTGAATTGTTACGAAAAATCGCGGATATGAACTGAATCATTTCCGTTGTTGCCTTTCGTTGTCTTCACAGTTTTTATAGTGTTAACAGTTTTCACAGCGCAGTCCGTCCTCTTAATTAGAGTAACATATTACCAAACCAACCAGTTCACTAACACAGGCTCCAAAATGTGTTGCTTGGTAGATTTTGTTCCCATAATTGCCGCTTTACAGGACAGAGGATAACATCTCACGCCGGTGAGAGCTTGGACAGGCGTATTAAATGTAATACATCCGTCTTTATAAATTTAGTTACGTTCATAATTATGGAACAGCGGTATATATATATATATATATATATATATATGGCAAAACTTCCGTCTAAGTGACCTTAGTTATTGTTGGACTTTTCAAGTCTTCTGGGATGTTACGCCGTGTCTGCTGGTAAAAAGTTACTTTTTTTTCGAGGGATCATCGTGCTTTTATTTCAGGGTCACACAGTCCAAGAACTCTCTCCATGCTGTGCCAAAATACTGGGAGTGAGAATACATCAACTCTGTGACACTTTAAATATAGGCGTGTCTGTTCCCTTTCTGTTTTACGAACTGCAAGTCATTAATTAAAATTAATCTGAATTTTGTCGATTATTTGACATTTATAATTTACGTACATTTCTTCAGTTGGGTAAATAATATCTAAGGTCATTCACAACATTAATACTTTGTCTCCTGCCAGCTGTTGGTTAAAACACACTTCCTTGATGAATAGCAAGTTTCGTGCTGATGTTGATGAATTGCAGGTTCCGTGCATATGTTGATATTTTAAAATATAAATTGCTTAATTAGGTAGTGTACTAAGGGCGTTCTTAACTTCC
Organism: Reticulitermes speratus; assembly: GCA_021186555.1. NCBI lineage: Eukaryota > Metazoa > Arthropoda > Insecta > Blattodea > Rhinotermitidae > Reticulitermes > Reticulitermes speratus. The sequence goes on from JAJKFL010000002.1 coordinate 17,207,015, forward strand.
ACCTCCCGTTCTTATTATAAAATTAAACAGAAGTAAGCTATGCAGGGCGTATATTAAATAATTATTCTGTACGAGATTTGAGGTCTCACAGCGATGCTGATGCAGATGGCGGTCTCATAGATTACGACACCTTGTAGACTGTAACTAGGCTATGGCCTAGACGTCCGAGGAACTATGGTTCGATTCATGGCAGAGAAAACAGATTTTTATTTTCTCTGAAGTGTCAAGACTGGCTGTGGAGCCCATCCAGCCTCATATTTAGTGGGTACAAGGCGCTGTGTGAGCGGGACGTGAAGCTGACCACAAACCTCCATTAAATACCAAGGCTATGAGTGAAGGGAGCTATACCTGTACTTCCCCATATGCCTTCATGGCGAGCACAGGGACAACTTTACCTCTACCTGCATTAAAATTAGAAGCGTAGAAAGGTTAAGGTGTAGTATGCATAGAAATGCTTACAAAATTGCTCTGAGAACTTGAGGGAAGAAATTGAACCTCTTGGGAATCTTACATGTAGATTCGAAAATAACATTAAAATTGCGAGATATGAGGTTCGTACCGCGGCGTTGGTGAAGATTCAAGTCTTCTTGGATGTTAATCCTTTTCAGTTTCTAATTAGGTACCGATGTTTCCAAGGATCTTAGTGCCTTCACATTCTTGATCAAGCGCTGGACTTTTTGATCCTGAAGATGAAGGTAACATGATCCTTTGAAACATACCTATCAACGCGGCGCAAATGTTTCGTAGGACTTTGAGTACGTACAGGAGATGCAGCAGTGCGAAATAGGCATGGACTGCAACACCTCATACGTGCCATATTGAAAGTGAATTGTTTTGACTCTCGGGTGTAAATAGTTGCTGTGGCAGTAAACATGAAGGAAACTGTGCCTATGGTCAGGAACTTGTCGTTATCAGTAAGTGAGGGCTAGTGTTCTTGGACGATTTACTTTCTGTGCCGCTTTCCTGGCACGAGGTAAACGCTGATGGTCGGCTGTCTATACCCTGCTGCCGCAGTTAGATCTTCGGTTCTCAACCTTTTGGTGCTTGCGACACTCTTGTAATATTCGTTCTTTGTCACGGCGCAGGAGGTCTAGGATTAAAACACAGAACTAAAATAAAAGTACACCAATTTTTAAAAGATGACACTTGTATAAACGTACGAAATTGTTGTAAAGAAGAAATATATTTTGTTAAAGTATCAGGCTAAACACCGTAAGTAAATACAGAGGTTTCCAAACTTTGTCTAATGGTGCCTTTGTAGATTAATAAAAACGTGTTTGCGCCCCCACTTTTTTTCTAAATTTGGGTGCGTGCATTTGTATGATTGGCATCCTTACGCGATTTTTATTTTTAATTCCTTAATTTCTATTTTTTATTTTTATATACACTTTTTTGTGGTGAGGGGCCCCGCAGCAGTTGCTACGGACGCACCGCAGCCTTGAGGCTTATTGTGCAACCCTGTGATGGTGATGATTAGTTTTTCGTTTTTCGTGTAATGGAGCACCAGTGGAATGAAACTGACAGGGAAAACCGAAGTACTCGGGAAAAACCTGTCCCAGTGCCACTTTTCCACCACAAATCCCACATGGACTGACCCGGTTTTTTTGTTTTTTTTTTGCCTGTCCGGGGTTTTTCCCCTTGATCCATTTTGTACTTTTAAATCCTTCTGTCCTTCATGTTCCATACTACTGTCCTTATACAACACAACACAAACATCCATGCCCCCGGTTTTTTTTTTTTTTTTTTTTTTTTTTTTTTTTTTTTTTTTTTTACTTATTCCTGGGGTTTTTCCCTTTGATCCATTTTTGTCCTGTTGAAGTCCTTTTTGTCCTGCATGTTACTTTCGTTCCATGCTATCGTCCGTACATACAACACAACACAAACATCCATGCCCCCGGTGGGATTCGAACCCACGATCCTAGCAAGCGAGCGGCCGAAGACCCACGCCTTAGACCGCACGGCCACTGGGATCGGCCGGGATCGAACCCGGGTCTCCGCGGTGGAAGGCCGGCGACTAACCGCCTGAGCCATGGCACGGCCCTTTTATATACACATGCTTCTATTTAAAGCCTCAGAGCGCACGTGGCAAACTCGCAGGCCACTTGTGTGCCGCGGAAGACTGTCTCAGAACCACTGGATGAGACGAATATTTCACCTAGAGTGTACTCTAGAACACACTTAGTAAGGTTTATGAACCTGAGTTTGTTCCTCTAGTAGCTGTGTGCTAACGTGCTTATGGTACTCCGAGATGAATGGCACCCCATTAGCTGTGGGAACGAATTGGATCCGACACACGGGTTGAGCTGTAGTAGTCAATATGAAACAAAATCTCATTTTTATCGTGACCAATACAAGACAGTGTATTGGATATTGAGTTTTTCTCGAAGTAAATGGGTTGGAGCATGAAACAGAATAGTCCCATTCACCTAGTGCCGAGATCAAGAATGCGTGGACCTGCACCTCCACACTGCTTTTGCACTTTCACCCTTCTAGAACGTACTGATCTTGTAAGGTTTGCGGCGCTGAGCATTCGAGAATGGAGTCCGTAGTTTTCTGTGCCTCTCATTCTAAAAGTATGTGTGTAGTTTATCCGGAAGGAAGCTAAGGTCTCGGTAGCCGATAAAGCATCACTAAATAACGTAATGATTAATGGATCATCTACCGACTAGGCCACAAAATGTATGTCCACCTATATTTTAGTTATATTACTACTACTACTACTACCACTAATAATAATAATAATAATAATAATAATAATAATAAAGGTACAGTTCACCCTAGAACAGGCCATGAAGTTCCAGAGGGGGAGTAGAGGTATAGCTCTACTCTTTCCTTAACCTCGGCGCTAGATGGGGGTGGGTGGTCAACGCCACGCCTCGGCCTCTTTACCCCCGGGAATGACCCGGTACCCATTGTACAGGAGGCTGGGTAGGCCCCAGGGCAGGTCTGGACCGGTGTTGAAAATCTGGCCCCCACCGGGATTCGA